>CM077638.1:15525074-16049105 GCA_039660915.1 Euphorbia tirucalli | reverse complement strand
ATGAAAAAAAAAAAAAAAAAAAAAATCCTCAATGTAATATTATATATATGTTTTTTTTTTTATAACGAAAAAGTCAACAATTGTAGACTCATTCCCAAGTAATTTAAAAAAAGGACAGTTCTAAAGTCTAAAGACAGGACCCATTCTCTCCTTGTAAACCATCAATTTTGTTGTTCATCATCACCTTCATTTTCACCATGTGATATGTTTCTAATCATCCTTTTCAATATAAATAATTAAATAAAAACAAAAGTACTTGATTTCATTTTTTAATTTATAGACTATATTTCTTTTGATAAACTTTTATGTATATGAATAAAGAATTGTCATTATGTATACATCGAAACTTTAATTCTAACATATTAAATTCTTAAATATTTAATATTAAACACATCAAGTAACTTGTATTAATTAGAGTTGGTTTGAATAGTTAAAAGCTTTAAATATTCCAAATTTGAATTTAAATGTATGTAGTAGAATTTTATTGGAAAAGAGTACTAAAAGATTAATTTGCAAAAAGAAAAAAATTAAAAATTTAGGAGCTTAAGGTATAAAATCTCACAATTGAGAGACTTGAGATGTTTTTTTTTTCTAAAAAAAAAAAAAAGAAAAGCAAAATGTGCTAATAATTGGAAAACAATTTGGGTATGGGACATTAATGCCTGAGAACTTTGCATAGAAAAATAAAATGTGTTCTTAGACTATGAACCTAAAATAATTGTCCTCACATATATCGCAGCCCAACATTTTCTTAGTAAATTTATATAATGCAACTGAGCCACTGACAATAATCATGCTTTCATTTTCTCTGCGACACTGTCTGCTTTTAAATTTTAAATTTTTAACCATCTCTTTTCGTTGGGCCCCAATCACTCTTCTGAATGATTCAATGATTCAATCCACATATTATTGCTATGTGCTTTTTCATGTTTGTGTTTGGTTCGAAGAAATTATAGAAATGCAGTAAAAAGCTAATCAACATTGGCTCGAAGATATTTTCATTCATTTGTTGGTTAACAGATGCATGTACAAAATTCAAGCATTATTTATCAAACCTAATCATTGATTGATAGGAAAGGAATGCAGAATGTGAGGAGCATAATCAGCAGAACATCTATAATCACACAGAAAGAAATAACAAATAGATACAACAATGTTACACAGCAAGACTAAAAATTTTTAGACTTCCAAACAAGATCTCCACCGTATAAAATGAAGATAAATGAGTCTACAACAAGCTCACCAAATTTCAGCCCAATCCGAGAGGAACAGTTTGTTCAAAGGACTAAAAAGGATGAAGTAGCTTAATACTGAAAACCAGTAGAAGAAACACTGCAAACAGCAAAATGAGGACAGACAAACGAGGACCTTCCTCAACTCCAGTGACTGATCCCAGCATCCAGAATACAGAAAAATGTGTTTTCAAACTTGTGTTAAATGTTCAGCCAAATCCAACGGCTAGAAACGAAACTACAAGCAGAAAATCAGAGCTGATTGCAGAAAAGCGCCCAAAAAAAGAGCAGTTGTTGCAAATCCGAAAATCCAAACTTATGAATCTCCAAATTCTGATCCGACCTTTCAGAATCAAGAAACAACAGTTTCCAACATGCTCTCCAAAAATCAGCATGATCGGACTCTGTATGAGCTAGAGATCACTGAAAGAAGAAGAAGCGTATAGTTGAAGAACAAGGTCTATAAATTCAAAGGATTTTCTCTCTACTCCCTTGTATCCAAAACTCTCTCAAATGTTGTTATGCCTCTCTCGGCATACCATTTTACCACATCTCATCTGCTCCTTATAAGTTTCTTCTCACCTCACAAAGAGACTTCCTCTCACCTCACAAAGAGGCTTATTTTAGAGCTTGAAGAATGTACATGTGGTTTCTTCCTTCATATATAAAGGGAACAAAGCCCAACAATCATCACCAATCTAATATTCAATTAGGATACGGTTGGAAATACCTAACCTCTCCAATTTTCAAAACCCTGTTTTAGGGTTTTGTATTTATACATCTATTACATATGTTAAGGACATTTTTTCTTGATACAACGGTGCACGACACGAATTTAATTAGTCAAAAACACAATAAAAAGAATTTTAAATACTAGAAAAAATCTACCAACTACTTGAAAACAAACTAAGAGAATTGAAAGAAATCTCAAAGTAATATTATTAAGCAATCTATAAAAGTATGAAGAACTAATACAAGAATGTTTATAAGCTAAAACTAATTTAAAAAGAAAAAGAAGCATAAGAAAAACTAATTAATTAAAAGTAATTAAAGAGAAATCTGCCGAAGCTAATTAATCCAAATTGGATTTGGATTTGCGGAAATCGTCAGCAGCCCTAAAACACAACACCTATTGGAATTGGATTTTACCCTAATTCAATCCTAGTCGCTTTAGGATTTGAATCTCCATCATTCACCTCCACTTTTGAATTGAAAAACTTCACCCCGAATTCGGTTCCTTTTTCTTCTTCTCAAACATCTTTGTTGTATTTGGCTTCTTTTTCTTCCGGATTACAGCTTATAATGTATATCTCACTCCATGCGTATAAAATTAATAAGTATTTTCTTTACCATAGCAAAGCATATCTAAATCATATTGCCAAGGCCTTCCAAATATAACGTGATAAATATTCATATCAACGACATCACAAGAATATTAGGAACCAAACACCCTTGAGTAACCCCGAATTTCACCAACATCTTTAATTCATCCAATGTCGTATGGCTCTGTATGTTTTTCTGGCTACCACTATCAACAAAAAGACCATAAAGTGTTCCCTGAACCTTACAAGTGGTTTGAAATAATTGACGACGCTTCTCGATCTCCTCCTTTTCGTTGAGCATTAAATGTTGAATCATCCCAACCTGCTTTTCTAAAGTAAATCATCATCATCGTCACAATCTTCCACTACAACCCCGTGGCTTCATAAACACATTCTTCCTTGTTTTCATAATGTTCAACAATGTTGATTGCATGCCTCCTTGGACATTCATGGGAGTGATCTCCAATTTCATTACACTTGAAATACCAACTAGAACGAGGTTTTGCATAAGGATTAGTATTAGCTTTAAGTGGTGGAGTTACTCCTTTAGCTCGAGATTGTAGTTCAGCACGTATATCTTTACCAAAGACCTGCACTAGCTTTCGACTCGGCTTCCCCAGAATTATCGCATCCATATCACTTATATCTTGGAGACAGATTCAGTTAATAGCTTGTCTTCATATGAACTTTATGGTGGTTTACTTAATCAAAATGGTAAGCTGCTTCCTTTAATAAATATGTTAGTATTTTTTTATGTTTTTGTTCAGCAAATTATGTTTTCTATTTATTTTCTATCAATAAAATTTATTAACTTTCGTTCAAGTATCAATAAAGTCATGCTCGCTCTAATCTATCGAAATTTAGTATCGAAACGATGACTTGGCAAATTAACACCAAGTTTGACCTACTAGCGCAACACCATATTAACCCCAGCCAATAAAAAAGCTAATATTTGTCACTGACGTAGCATTCATGTATACAACACAATACCAAAAAAAAAAAAAAAAAAGATGTGATGGCACGCTGGGGGGTCAGACTTATTATAAATTTCTCATGCTATAATTTACAAATTTTAATAAATTAGAACGAAAGTAACTTTATTGACACCATAAATAAGTTGAGTAATTTTATTAACACAAATTAAATTTTAATCCTATAAACCTCAAACTTCGATGATGAGTTGGTGCAATATGGCTTTTTATGTGGGCCTTAAACCAAGAAAATTAAAAAGAAAAGGAATTGAAGTAAAATGAAGGCTGCTATTATCTTGGACTGAAAATTAGACTCCTTTAAAAGTAAATACACATGCAATGAGGGGAGAAAGCAACAGCTAGAAACACCCAAGTTGCTGTCTGAAAAGGCTTTTTAGTTTTGCTTTCCGTGCATTCAAATAAAATACAAAAAAGAAACAAAAGGGCACACGAAAAAGCATGATATAATTTAATTAATTATAAATTATTACACTTACTACCCCATTGGAAATGGGGTTTGGAAATAGTTCTCAAAGATACAGTGTCCACATTCCCATATCTACAACTGTCATCATCATCATCATTCCTCAAAAAAAAAAAAAAAAGGAGAAAAAAAAAAAAGGAAACACAAGGTTAATGGACCCCAAACTTAATTACCAACCAACAAGCGCATGTTGCTTGAATGTTGCATCAAAATCTTGCTTCTTCTTTCATATGTGGTGGTGCTGTAGCTGCAACAGCCTTGAATATGCCCCATCCGGGCGGCTAACTAATTCCGAATGGCTGCCTTGTTCAACAATTCTTCCGTCTTGCACAACTCCAATGCTATCGACTCCTCTAATGGTGGATAAACGATGAGCTACGAGCACGGTTGTTCGTCCTCTCATTAGCCTCTCGAGGGCTTCTTGTAACACGCATTCTGATTCTGCATCCAGTGCACTTGTTGCTTCATCTAATAAAAGAATTGTTGGGTCTTTGAGTACAGCTCTTGCAATTGCAATTCTTTGTTTCTGTCCTCCAGAAAGTTGAACTCCTCTCTCGCCGACTGGAGTTTTGTATCCATCAGGCAATGAGCTAACGAAACCATGGACGTTCGCTGCACGCGCTGCTTCGATCACTTCTGCTTCTGTTGCACCCTCTTTTCCGTAGGCAATGTTGTCAAAAATGCTTGCTGCAAAGAGCGCTGGCTCTTGTTGCACTAATCCAATTTTAAGCCTGAGGGACTTCAAATTCAGTCTTCGAATATCTTTCCCATCAATCATTACCTTTCCGGCAGTTGGATCATAAAATCGCTCGATCAATGCAATCACGGAACTCTTTCCAGACCCACTAGCTCCAACAAGAGCCTGGCTTTGGCCTGCTCGGATTCTAAGACTTAAGTCTTTAAACACTGGAACATCAGGTCTTGAAGGGTATGCAAAATCAACATGTCTAAGCTCAATTTCCCCGCACAATGATTCAACAGGTTCAGCCTCAGCATCATCTGGGTCAATCCTGGTGGAGCGGTCTAATATAGAAAATACAGAACCAACAGCTTCACCACCCCTGATAATCTCTGGAGCCAGGCTAACAGTTTCTGCAACTGAATTCGCTGTGACGACCAGGACTACAAAAACCTTAATAACTTTCGAAAATGTGGAGACCCCTTTGCTAACTAGGTGAGCACCGTACCAGAGAATGAGAGCTTCAGAGCCATAGAGAGCAAGCTGAGAAAGGCCAAAGAGAAGGCCGGATATTTGACTCTTGCGTAGGCTACGAAGTTGAGGAACACGAAGCTCGTGGCAGAACAGTGAGAGGATTTTATCCTGCGCATTAAAGGCTGCAACTGTTCGGATATTGCTCACTCCCTCACCAGCAATCATGCTAGTCTTAGCATGAGCCTTGGCTGTGTCTCCAGCAAACCCTTTGAGAGAGAGTTGCTGTATTGTGAAAAAAAAAAAAAAACAAACAAGTAGTTGTCATCAGACCATATTGAAATGTTTACATAAGTGGATCCAGTTAGTTAACCGGTTCACGGTTGATTAGGCAAAACTGAAAAATTGAACTTTCACATGATGCTTCACATTCTTGTTCAAGAAATTTTATAAATGCCATGGACTGTAGAGATTGCAATTTGATTCAGAATTTTCGGGTCAAGTTCATTTTCCATTTTTCGGGTTAAGAGCAGGAAGCTTCAAAATGCCTGTGGACACAACTGTACAAGGCTGAAAGGACCCACAAGGAGTAAAGCCAAGCTAGATCACAAAGCAATCTCTATAAGATTCACATGAGACACATACATTTTAAGGACAAAGACCACTGCATATTTCAGGTATCAATTCATCTACACTGTGTAAATAAATAGTATGCGCAAATTTTAGATGCAGAGACACAACCACTGTCACTCATGGCATTTGGTGTACCTAAACACCGTTGGGAAACTCAAGCAGAGACCGTATAACCCTTCACAATTGAGTCTAAATACCACAACGACAAGGCCCATAGCCCAATACGACAGTGATGCAAGAAAAAGGATGTTGGAAGTTCTCTGCCATGCTACTATTCACTCTGCCACCCCTGACACTCTCCAAAGAAAAACACAAAATGACCCCATGAAAATTTTTCAAAAGAAAAGCAGAAAAAGATAATATCTTGCCCAGAAATGTGTCATAAATAATGTAATTCACGGGCCAAGAATCTCTTGAAGAACTCGCTTGGTGGAGAGTCTAGTCTATTTTTTTTTTTTTTTGGTAAAGTGGAGAGTCTAGTCTATGAATATGGTAATAAACAAAACAAACCACTAAAAGCTCATGTACCAAGAACTGATCTTTTAAACATATGATATTACTAAAAATCCATGAGAGAAAATGGAAGAAAGAAACAAAACAACACTTGAAATTTTGACTGGTTTAAGAAATCCAAGAAAAAAGAAGTGTTAAAGCTAAATCTAAAATTGTCTTTTTTTTCTCAGTTTTTTGAAGTTGATGAAGAGAGTAAGGAATAGGGTTTATTTTAATTTTACACAGCTATTTACGTAGCTAATGTTACTTAAAAAATGTACTACTCCATATTAACTTATTATGTTTGGGTTTTTGAGGAGTGGAAGGCGCATGTGCTGTGCTGTGTTGTTCAGAGTGACACGTTGTAGTTTATTAGCTTTTGTCGTTTAATGCTGAGAAGTAAGTGAAGTCAGATTCCAGGTATTAAAAAAAGGATGCAACTATCTGACACTTTTGAAGAAAACATTACTACATACTAATTTACCCTTTTACCCTTTATGCACTAGGAAAATGTTTAAATTGCCCTTACAAATGAAGGTTAAACTTTGCAAGGTTGGATTTGGACCAACATACCTAACATGAAAAGAAAAGATAATAATACAAGGTAAATAACGATTTAGTCCTAGGGAAATACACTGGTAATTTTTATACCATGTACTTTAAAATTTATGCATAAAAGGGTAATTTTGTCATTTTATTAAATTTGAACTTTGACTTACCATTGACTAACTGACCATTTGTCTAGTAAATAAAAATAACTAGAGGATGTCATAATATTTCGGTTAAGTCAAAAAAAAGAAGATAAAGATTTACCTGAGCAAAGTTGGCGAGAACAAGGAGGGGGAAGGTACCCAAAATAAGAAGGGAGACCTTCCATTCCACAATGAAAGCAACTATGAATGAAGTGAGAAGAGAGGTCATGTTTTGTAATATGACTGAAATTCTCTCTGGTACTGCAGATTTTACATCAGCTGCATCTGTAGCTAATCGAGCTGCAACAAGGCTCGAATTGTGCTCTTCTTCATCGAACCATCCGACTTCATTCCTCAGAATTGCTGAAGTGATTAAGACAGAATTAAGAGAATTGCTATAATCAGGAAATGTTCTACTAAACAATGCATAATTAGTCCATGCTAAATGAGACAGTTCATCATTTCACCTGCAAGCATCATTCTTCTCACTCTTGTTGTGAGATTCTCTCCCATTATGCTGAAGAAATAATGCTGAATTAAATAAGCGACAACAGCATATAGCCCAGCACCGATGTAAATGAAGACATACTCCTTTGTCTTCCTTTCCATGGCAGCAGGATTTCTGTAGTAGAATACCTCAATCATATTGCTCATCACTATGGCAAAGGTTGGACCAATGAAACCAGAAAGTACAGAACCTACTACAGCCATTACAGAATATGGCCACTCTGGAGCATTTAGCTTCAGCAGTCTCAAGAAATAGCCATCAGGTGCTGGATTTTTCCGGTCAGTTTCAGCATTCGATACCATCTCAATGCGGCCATCAGCACCTGTACTATATGAATAGCTCAAGTTCCGTAGACTGCCAGAGCGCAGGCTTAGTGATTTTGTAGAAAGTGAATGACTTAGACGTGATGAACGTGTTCGGCGTGTCGATGGATTTGCAAAGTCCCTATTTCGAACTATTTCTTGGAAGCGGATCAATGAAGCATATGATCCTCCTTTGGAAATCAACTCTTCATGAGTTCCTGTCTCAACCACCTGTCCTTGTTGAATGACTGCAATTGTATCAACATTTCTAATAGTGGATAGTCTATGTGCAACGACTACAGTTGTTCTTCCAACCATGAGACGGTCTAATGCTTCTTGAACAATGCTTTCAGAGCCTGCATCAAGGGCACTGGTTGCCTCATCAAGGAGGAGGATTTTTGGGTTCTTCAACATAGCTCTAGCAATTGCAATTCTTTGTTTCTGTCCGCCAGATAGTTGCACTCCTCGCTCTCCCACCTGTGCCAGGAAAAAGGTTCACTCCTTGCATGAAAACATTTACAAAACTAACGATAAGGAAATAAGTTATTACACATACGAACCTGAGTATTGTACCCCTTAGGAAGCAAGGTAATGAAGCTATGAGCATTTGCAGCAGAAGTAGCAGCTTCCACTTCATCCATTGTTGCATCAGGCTTTCCATAGAGTATGTTATCAAGTATGGTGGTAGCAAAAAGAGCAGGTTCTTGGTTGACCAACCCAATCTGATCACGCAACCACTTTAATTGCAGGGTCTTTATGTCCACATTGTCCAGCAAAACTTGCCCTGCTTAGCCAATTTAAGTAACAGTAAAATCATATCAACCCATGGATGTAAAGTCTCAATATTTGAACTCAAGAAGATGATAATTACCCTGATTAGGATCGTAAAACCTCTCTATTAGAGAGACAACTGTACTTTTTCCTGACCCACTTCCGCCGACAACAGCAACAGTCTTTCCAGCAGGAAAGAAAATTGAAAAGTCACGGAATATCATTACATCTGGCCTTGATGGATAGCTGAAAGTTACATCTTTGAACTCTATGTTACCATTAACCTCAGGCAAGCATTTTCCATCAGATAGATCTTGAATTATGGTAGGCTTCTGCCTAATAATTTCCATCAACTTGTATCCAGCTGCTTTTCCTTTGCTAAAGGCCCCAAGATTTGAAAATGACTGGCCTAAACTCCTGCAAAAGTCAATATAGTTTACATTATTATCAATCCCTATTGCTAATTTATTTCAGAAAAATACACAATCTAGTATCTGAAGTGATTTGATTATTACAGGCCACCAACAATGGCAGAGAAGATCGCGGTGAATGCCTTCCCTCCATCGGTTTGTCCATTCCTGATAAAAACCCCAGCATACCAGAACACAAGGGCCCATGACATGCATGCTATTCCATAGGTACATCCAAGTCCTAAACCTTTGGCCATTCCAGCCTTGTATCCAAGCTTCAGAGTGTTTTGTATTGCATCTGAATATGAATTCAGGGCTTTGCTCTCCCCAACATAAGAGTAAACGGTCCGAACTTGTGCAATGGCCTATTGAGAAATGCAGACAATTTAGATACCCGGAAAAAGTGAAAGACGAAAACTAGCTCTCTTCATGAATTTTACCATTACAGGTTAAACAGCATCTATAACTGTGCTTTTCTCTTTTCTTTTTTGTGGTCAATGAATCCAATCAATCAGTTCGGTTGAAAGTTTTGAATCATTTTCAAGCAGTCTCTCTCCTAATTAAACTCGAGACTTAGTTCAAGTGACTAGAGGCACTCAATACTCAAACCAACCTCAATTGGTCAGTTCAGCAAGTAGTCCAAAGCATACTATAAAGTAAAGGAAAAGGCAATGGCTAGTTTGAAAGTATCACATGCAAAAAACCATCATATGTATACACAAAGTGGCAGTTTCAACCAGAGAAACGGCAAGCAGCTTTCAATGCTTATTAAAAATACACAACAAACTAAAACATGATATCAAGACAGCTGTTTCTCTGTCATTAATCCAAAAAGAATTTAACAAACCCTCCAAATTGGAAAAGCTTATATATGACAAAAGAAAAAATGCAATAATGATTTAAACAATTCAATGCACTTGTACGACCCACTAGGCTAATAGACCTCACCTGCTCGGCAATTATGCCCGCTTGTGCATAGGATTCACGGCTCTTAGAGGTGAGGCCAGTTAGAGTATATGCATATAAGCCGCCAGCAAAAGCAATTCCCGGTATCACTGCTACACTAAGCAACGCCAACCTCCATGCTGACACAAAACCAACCACTAGCCCAGCTAGAAACGTTGACAGATAATGTATAAAGTTCCCCACCTACAACAAAATCACACAACAACTTAGAAACAAGATGGAAGCACGCGCATGTTAAGTTCTACTTTGCTATCGTAAGCCAGTCAAACTGTATACTTTGACTGTGGGACCCACACTAATTCTAACGAAAAAAAATTTCCCCCAAGACTAGATTTTGCCCCCAACCCTCAGCTCAAGAACAGAGCGAGGGAGAGAGAGAGAGAGAAATTTAATGGAGTGATCCAAGAAGAGAAAAAACGAAAGACCTTCTCACTAATGGCATCTTGCACAAGGAGAGTGTCCGTTGAGACACTAAAGACAATATCCCCAGTTCTAGCATCAGTATCATAGAACCCAACATCTTGTTTCAACACAGCTTCGAGATACTTCTTCCTCAGTGTACCCACTTGTCTCTCCCCAGTATACATCCAGCATGCAATCTCTGGTGGTGGTCAAACCCAGCCATTAAATTAGCATACTTTTTTAGTCATAACAGAGAATCAATAAGCCGCGTATTAGCAAAACACAATTAATGTTCAATGGTATTAATGTATTATTATTATTAGAAGACTAATAAAAGAGAGAGTGATGAAATTGACAGGTGAAGAAGAGTAGAGAGAGAGAGAGAGAATGGACGAAAAGGGTAGCCCATGGACCACGTGGGTTCAAGCTTTTTGCAGCCTCCACCCGGTCTCCGATGTGAACAGGTCACACGAGTCTCGCATAAGCAGCATTTTGTTCTTCTTTGGGGCCATTTATCATATACCACTTCTCCATTCATAGAAACAACAAAAACTAGAAATGAAAAGTTGTTTTCAGTTTTTTCACATACCTGCATATGATGACAGGCACACAACAAGCCCCAGATACACAAAATATAGAGCATACTGCAATCACCAGAAACAAAGTATAAATTTAAACAAATAACATGAAAACAGATCTCTGTTCAGATCTAACCATAAGCATTTAAGAAACTATAACAGAATGGGAACTATTTAACAAACCTTGGAGACTTCATGGGTCATTTGAGACAAATCAGATTGGTTCTTTCCAAACCCATTAACCATTTCACCAAATAACAAGAAGAAAACTGGCATTGAAGAGCCATGAATCATAGCTCCTACGCTACCAGACATCATAAGTAACCAATCATACTTATCAGCGAATGAGAAAAGCTGGAAAAACGGCAAGCTTTGTTCTTTCTTCTTCTCTGCCTCTGGTAATGGGGATTTGGTACTAGTAGTGTCTGTGTTCTCTGCTGCCATACTGCAACAATGGTCAAGATTAAATTTTTATGTTGTAAAAAAGGTAAAAACAGATTCTAGTATGAATATCGAGTGAAAACAAGTAATGGGTATATTGCCATTGAAGGAGGAAGAAGAGATCTGATGAAAGGAACCAAAAAAAGAAAAGAAAAGTGGTGGAGGGGGGGGGAGTGAGTAAGCAAACACTTGGACTTAGAGGTCAAAGGGGTAAAAGGAGAAGAAATTCAAAAGAGGAGAAGAAAGAAATGAGAATTTGGAGGGGAGAGAGGAGAGTTTTATAGTGGAAGAATTAAACTATACTACTGTTTTATGGATATTAAAAATAATAAATATATATTACTTTGATCCAGGTTAAGAGGAATCTGATTAACTGTATGGTGTCCTACTTGGGCTGTCTTGGCTTCTGTGCCATCAATTTATGATTTTTTATTTTTTTTATTTTTTATTTTTTATTTTTTTACCAATATAGTAGATCAATAAAAAAAATTTCTTTGTAACATGCTAAACAGGCTAAAAAAAAAATTAGAAAATATCAGAAATTAAAACTTTTTATTTTATTTACCAGTATAAAATACCAGAATTTTACTTATTTTATCTACCAACATTACATTTAGGAGTAAGGGTATAACTAAAACTAACATTATAAATCATTTAAAAAAAAAAAAAAAAAACCAGAAAAAGAAGCACGCAATTCCTTCCCTTACACAGTTGTTATATATCAGTAAAACAGTAATAAAATGTTTTTTTTGAATTATTTAGAATTTTTTAAAATTTTTTGTGTTTGATTTTAGTGTATTTTTATTTTTTTTTAATTCATCTTAAAACCCATTTTTTATTTTAAATCATTTGTAATTGTGATAAAACTTTATTGAAATTCTTATTAAATTTTTATAGAAACTTTAAATAACTTTTTCCTAAGGTTTTTTTTTTGGTTTTGTTTACATTGAATATAGTATTTTATGCCAATTTTACATGTATGTGGTTAATTTGTGGAAGATTTGCTCACCTTTTTTTTAGCCTACAAATATCATATTTTTTTTAATTTCATGTGAATAAAAAATAAGATCATTTATATTTAAAAATCAAATTAATAAAATCAAAATAACAAACAACAATACAACCAGATTAAAAATGAAACAATACAAGTGAAATAAAATCTCACTCATTTCAAAACAAACAAAAAAATACAAAAAAAAAAAAAATTCATTTATCCGCATAAACCTCCAAATGAAACATCATTTATCCACGAAACCAACTTCCTGTCGTCTAGAACCTCCAAACATAACAATTAGGGAAAATTAAAAAAATAAACCATGTAATTTATCTGATTCGTAAATAACATTATATGTTTCAAAATGTGACAAATATGGACCTGTGGTTTCGTAATGTTAATAAAAATAATCTATCGCCCAATATTTCTTCAAAAAACGCATTTATCCTTTAAATTTTTATTTGAAAATTTACACTTGGTTAATTATAATACAATGGATTTTCGTGTCGGATTTTGAAATTTTTCAGAAAACGCTTATATTTTTGTTAATTAATAATAAACATATAAAAAAATGGTTGAAAAATTTTCAAATGTTTAAATCTTTGTGGAAACTTATCAAATCATATGTATAAATTATTAGGATCCCAGGTATTAGACCAACATTGAGTTTTGTATGAACAGTAGGTTAAAAATCTAAGTTTTGCACCATTAACCTGATTTTTATAGGAAATTTAATTTTTTTGTTTACTTTTTATTATTTCAATACTTTATATATATTATTTAAGAATATATCACAAAGATTTGAATTTTTTTTTTTGTTATTTTTCTTTTTTTTTTAAATTATTAATTAAAAAATGCATTCATTTTCCAAAAATTTATGAACTCTGTCACTAAGGTCCATTCAACCAACATGTGAAAATTCATGTCAAAATTCAAAAAGCAAAAGTGTTTTTCGGGACTATATTAAACGATGGACTATTTTTATTAACATTATGAAACCACAAATCCTATTTTGTAACGTTTAAAACAACATAGCGTTTTTTACAAATTTGATAAAACCACATAGTTTATTTTTGTACTTTTCCCTAATTATTGTTATACATCCAGATATTAAGATTAAACGGATTTATATTTACATCATGAGATAAAATAAAATGATCAAGTAGACAAAAAATTTGGTTGTGCATGTATATACTACTTTGCATTTATTTTAAGTTGAATATTCCATATGATTTTAAAGTGTTAGAGTTTGACTGCATGAGTGAGTATATATATGTGATTGAACCAATCTAACACAAAATCGGTTACATGTATGGCTCGATATACCCACTTATATACAAAATAATTTTAAATATTAATTTAGTTTGTAAACTAGTTTTTGACACTTATTTATAAGTAAAATGTTTTAAACTTTGATATATATTTTCTTTTGTACACATCAATTTATGTTGCTATTACATGTTATTTTGGATTCATACAATAAACAAAATATCGAGGCTTCATAATCTTGAATTCATTAATTAATCACATAAAAAATGTAAGAAATCTATGAATATGTTTGAGGCATTAGCCAAGCAGACAAAAATATAAAGAAAAAAGGAAGAAAATGACAGAAACTAAGTAGAACAGTAGAAAGCAATAAGAGTGGTAATGTCTTTGATGGTATGATTAAATGTATTTGAGAATTTCTGTTTCATAATGTAACTGAAAATGATATATATAAATCAATGTCCATTGTAAAATAAACACATGGAAATGGGTTGTCCTTATAACACAAAAAGAGCCTCTATTTGTAAAGGGCAAATAATACACCATTAGAAGAGATAATATTTTTTATTTTAATTTTTTTGTGAATAAAAATAAATGGTTTGGGATTTTATAATTTTATATGCATAAGAAAGGTAGCTGATTTTTCATGACTGACTGAACATTGCATGTGTGGTTGCAGCAAAATCCTCCTCTTCTAGAGAATTGATTCCAAAAAAAACTCTCAATAATTTTCCCTTTTTTCCACTAATTATCCCTTTTTCTTTAATTTGTCACATTACTTTTCACCCTCTCTTCCAATTTCCTTTGCTTTTTCCTACCTCAAATTGTTATACTAATTATTATTAAAAATCTGAAAATTGAGCTGTTATTTTCAATAAATAAAAGAGATTCGGCAACAAAAACTTGTTGCTACAAAAAAATATAAATTATTATTATAGCTTTGAGCATCAATTAAAAAAAAAAAGTTATTGAATATTGTTGTTTTAAAGTTGTAACTATATGTATTTAGCAACTAAATTTGATATAATTTTATTGTAATTAATATATATATATATATATGATAATAATTTGTAAAAATTACTGCTAAATGAATTTTTTTAACAGCTTTAAAACCTAAGATTTTTTTTACATGCATGTTTTTTTTTTTTTTTTTGAAAAAAGAAAAAACAATGAAAAAAAAAAAAAGTCATTGTAGTCAAAACCCAATAATGGAAGGGTTATTTTGCATTATGGGATAAATTGTGCGGACTGCAAGAATGGCAGAACCCATGTCCTTTTCACCCCATTTATTAACTCATTTATTTTTGTCAATCGATTTGGAAGATTATTCGAATCATATACTACTACCCGAAATTAAACAGTAATAGTATGAAAATGGGATACATATTAATGTGAGCATGTTAAAATTAATGTATTTGTATGATGAAATGTAATTATGCATGGAGATTAATTATTCTTAGTAGTGTTAATAATGGTGGGATTATGATTGAAAATAAAGCAAGAAAGAAAAGAAAAGATAATAATGTAATTAGTTAACGGTAATAAGCAAGAAATTAAAATGGGAAACATACACATTATTCGTGTCCACATGAATGAAAGAAATGTGATACAGAAGAAGATGACGCCAAAAATAAGCAACAGCAGTGCACTTAACATACTCTTTAAACTTAACGGTCCACTGCTTTTATGATCTGCAGTTTTTTTTTTCACTTATTGGAATTCCAAATCCAATAATAAATTTGCAAGGTCCCAGTTTTCTGCACCTTATTACAACATACCTTCCACAATCCTCACAATTGTAACACTGTCATCCAACAATTTAATGTAAACATTTAAGCAGCTAACACCCAAGAATAGCATTTTATTTAAATAAGAATATCCTCTTTATTTAATTAGCAAATAAAACTATCAGAATCTCAATTCTCCTCGTAGCACTTAGTTTAAAGGGTTCTGATATAATAGCATCGAACTAAAAACTTAAGAATAGCATATACAACACGCCAGTTTTATAGGAAACTCCAACAATATAAAGCAATTAGAATTTAATCACTCGAAAACTTACTATGTTATTAAACCAATCAACCTAAAAACTTAAAGTATTTCTGTTGGGTAGAATTAAGAATAACTTAGACTGTCAAAACCGGACATTAATTCTTTATCTAGAGCAGTTCGGTCGAAGGATAAGCATGTTGAAATGGATGAGCTATGTCCTTCCTGTAAGGATGCGGCAGAATGTAGTTATCATGTGCTCCTTTGGGAAGAGTTTTTTTGGTGAAGGGTGGCCTTTGGCTAATACCTTGTTGCATGCATGGTGGGCTTGGCTTTGTCGGCAAGCAATTCATGTGATTGAAAAGGCTTCTATGCATCTATGGAAGTAGCAAGACATGATCTTAGTTTTTATTCTGAATGGAGGGCTGCAAATGCGAGGACGATTTGTTCGGTTTCTGGGAATTTAAGTAGCTGCAGCTTAGTTCTGTGGAGGAAGCCTAATGCAGGTTGGTTTAAATGCAATGTTGACGCAGGTTTATTAGCGGGTGGTAAGCGCATTTGTTATAGCTATGTTGTTCGAAACATGTGGGGTGGTGTTGTGTCAACTTGAAACTTTATTTTTTTACAGTGGAGTGATCCTTGTCTAGCTGAAATTTTGAGTTGCAGAGAAGTTTTAAGTAGGCTTAAATGTAGAAATCAAGTTGGATGCCTTGAACTTAGTAAATCAATTTGATTCTCCTTCCATTTGCTCAACTTCAGTTGGGTTAGTGGTAGAAAACTGTCGATTGGTTCAGGATTTACATTTGATACGTTTTTCTTTTGTTTATAAGTCTCTGAATCACGCAACTCACATCTTAGTAAGGTTGTTGATTCTTGTACATATCAAAGAATTTGGTTCTTTTTTTGCTTTCCTGTCATTAGTGTTGTAATTGCATTTGAATCCTTATGAATGACATATTGTTTCCAATGAAAAATATGACTTTCCGTTTTTCAAAAAAAGGAATTCTTTATTAACAACTTAACAACTTATATATACACCAATCTTATTGCTTCCTATTCCTCTTCTTTTAATTTGGTATTTCATTAAAAAAGAAAAAAGAAAAAAAGTTGGTAGTATATATTGTCACGGGCCGCCTCAAAATGGGACGAGACCCATAGAGGTTAGGGCTAGGAAGAGCCCCAAAAATGACCACAAGGGGCAAAAAGCACCAAATACAAAGCCCTTAGGCCAAATAAATCATAATTGGGACATGGAAGGGGTGGTTATGCGGCAAAAGTTGAAGAAAAAAGGAAGTTTGGCGTGGAAAATGCGGGCTACCGCAAAACAGGCCCAGCCAACGGGCAAACAGCCCAGCCCAGCGCGTTAGTAACGGAAATTCGGTAGCTGATTCGGTAGCAGAAGGTGCCAGAAGCTTCCAAAAACGGCTGGAGCGTTCCAGATCAGTTGGTAATTTTCTGGATTGCCTCTAGAACATCCCAAACCGCCTCTAATGCTGCTGGAAACGTCCATACACATTATTTAATATATTTTAAGTGTAAAAATCATGGAATATGCCTTGAATATTCCAAAGAAATACCAACCACATGTTAAGGAGGTGGAATGGGTATAAATAGGCCTCACCCCCTCATTTGTAATCAATCCAAGAATTGTAAAGCATTCTTCAAAGCAATAAAAACTCTCTTTAAAGTTTGTAAACATTGCTTATTGCTCACTTTGCCATTAGTTTGATTAAGCATTCTCGCTTAGCTATTGGGAAGGCTGACCAGCATTGCAAATTGCGGATTTTGCTCGCTAGTGCAGCACGTCTCAACTAACAAAGAGTTGTGCACGTGACAATATACATAGGCATACTCATGCACTATAATAAAGGTTTAATTTAACGCTAAAAGTATTTTGTTGCTAAAAGGCTAATATAATAATATATGTCTGAAAGTTATTGTTGTATCTGTATTAATAACAATAGAATTATAACAAATTTTACTTCAAATTTATATAATTACAATTTTGTAGCGCCCATATTTATATGATTTCCAAAAGTGATGCCAATAATTGTTATAACTATAGCAGCAAAATTTATTATTGGCATGCATAGTAATTTTCTGTACAAATTAATAATAAAGACAGATTAAATAGAAAATTTTGGATTAATTGAATTATTAAATCTTCATCCTTGTTTGAAAACCTGATTGATTGAAAGGAATATAAAGTATAAATTGGAGTTTGAACATAAAAAATTGTTGAAAAGTTTTTTTTTTTTTTTAAGATCTGATGAATGGGTTGGAGAATGATGAAATTATTTTGAGGTATTTTGTGCTCTCGATATAAATCCTCTGGAATGATTTCCAATTTTTCATTTTAATAGCCCAATTGTTTGATTAAGATATTAAATATTAATAGCCCAAACGAAAATAATTTGCGTAAGGAAATTTTATATGCTTTACATCATTCCAATTTTAATATCATTCCAATTTCCTTACGCAAATTTTAATAGCCCAAACGGAATATCATTCCAATTTATATCATTTGCAAATTTTAATATCAATTTATAAAATTTGCGTAAGGAAATTGGAATGATATTAAAATTTCACTAGACTATTAATATCATTTTAATAGCCCAAACGGAAATAATTTGCGTAAGGAAATTTTTTTTTTTTTCTGAAAAAATTTATAAAACATTTTCTTTTGTTTAGAAGTGAATTTTGCCTTAATTTAAAGCTTAAAGGTAATTAAATTGATGTCCTAATATTTTTTACCTTATGTAATATTGGAAAATAGCTTTCCAACTTTAAAAGATTCAGATTTTTTTTATTAAAAAAAAAAGATTAAGGTATTTTTTCATATTTGATTATATTTTTCATTCACTATGTAGTTTTGCTTTTTACTTTTTTTATTGAGCTCTAAATGTTCAAAATATTTTTCCATAAAACCTTAATTTGCAAATAATTACCTCAAATTGTTGGACCAAATTCATCAAAAATGAAAAAAAAGTAAAAAATTGATCAAGAACTATGTAAGATTAAAATGGAAAGTTTTAAAAGATATTCCCAAAGTATGTTACTCCTTGAAAACATTTGGAATAAAAGGGTTGTTACATGGGCTTTTAGAATATATGAGAAATTTTACAGTGTTTCAAAAACACTTCTCTAGTTATAAAATGATATTTGTATTTTTTATCATACTATAAAATAACATGCAACAACCCTTTTACTAATATATTTTTAAAGAGTATTAGACTTTAGGAGTATTCTAAAATTTTTTCAGAATATAATAAAGAAAATATAAATCCTCTATTATAATTGAGTGAGTATATACTCCAACAATATTATAAGAATTATCTATTAAAAAATTAAAAAAATAAATAAATTATCATTTTTTCCATCAAAAGTTAAAATTCAAGCAGGGAACCTTATTTAGTAAATAAGGAAAAAAAAATAACCCAAAAGCATAAAGGTAGTGTTAAACTAATTAAGAAGGAGATGCTTAGGTTATTAACTTAATAATGTAATTATTTTTGCTAATCTCTGGAAATCTCCAATATTCTTACCTAAATCGAATTAATTATATTTACCCATTCCATTTCTTTTCTGATAGTACATTGGTTGTTGTTGCCCATAGGATGACCCTTAACTTATATTAATTAATATCCATTTGCTCATAATTAATTAAGCACTATATGTAGACTACTAGCTAGTTACTCGCTTTGATCAATTATGATGGATGATAAAGTTAATTAAATCATTTTAACGAATATTATGTATTTTCCTAATTCAACAAAACTTAACACTAGTTTTTCCTATGCTTTCACTTAAAATCAATTGGATGAACAATTACTCTTTATGTTTTTACACATTATACTAGATAGTACACGATTCATATATGAATCATGTACTTATAATTTTTAAAATTTTGTCCCAATTAACTATTTAGGTTCTTTATTTATTTTTGTATATGAAAGTACAAAATTATACCCTTGATATAAGTAAAAAATATATATCTTCTAATTTTCAACTTTAATTAAAATATTTCTAATAAAGTTTTTGTAGTATATATTCATTCATCAATATTTCTATACTTTCATATATTATTTATAAAAAGAGAATTTTCGCTATTATTTGTTCTCTAAAATTTATATTATCCTTTTTTTTTATATTAATTTGAGATAATATCTTTAAACTAACAACATGAAGCATGTTGGAAATGAAATGTTCATGTTTATAATTTTATATAGTTTTACTCATAATTTTAAATTTTTAACATATTTATTTATCTATTTTAACCAAACAAGCTCTATGCCAATAGAAGATTATTAAACTTATATAATTGTTGGAGATTTAATTGAAAATCTTAGATATTTAGCATTTCTGATTTGATTTTGTTATTGAGTTAGTTAATACTAGGGAGTTTACTTAGTGAATTTGATATCAAGTAGTTGTTGATTTGTAGCTCTTTTTGTTGGCTGTAAGCCTACATATAGGCATCCATATTGTTTTTATCATCAACTTGATAATATCAAAGTTATGAGTTCAAAATTCTCCCTTACATTTTAATTATTTACTGCCTAAAAACTATCAATTGGTATCAGAATCTTATTTGTTCTTGAGGGACCTATGAATGTTTTTGAGAGGCACCCAAAAATGGCATCAAATAATTCATCATCTCCTTCACCTCCAATCTTCAATGGAGAGAATTATCAAGTTTGAGCAATTAAAATGAAAGTCTACTTTAGAGGGATTGGTTTATGGGAATGGGTTGAAACTGAGAGGAAATTACCACCTCTAGGAAACAATCCAACACTAAATCAAATTAGAGCTCATAAAGATGAAAAAGCCAAAGCTCCAAGAGCTTTGTCTCAAATCCATGCTGGTGTCACTGCTTCGATCTTTCCAAGAATTATGGGTTGTGAAACTACTAAGGAAGTTCGGGATACGCCGAAACAGTTTTATTATGGTAATGATAGAATAAGACGAATGCAAATATTAAATTCAAAAGGGATTTTGAGATGTTGAGGATGAAAGAAAACGAGACTTTACAAGAGTTTTCTGACAGGATAATGATGGTGATCAATAAAATCAGATTGATGGGAGAAGAGCTACCAGATAACATGATCGTAGAGAATGTGCTTGTGAGTTTGCATGAAAGATTTGAGGCAAAAAATTTTATCTTTACAAAATTCTAGAGATATGAGTCAAATTTCATTTTCAGAATTAATTAATACCTTGCATGCTCTTCGGCAAAGAAGAATGTTGAGAAAAGAAGAAACTCAACAAGTAGTTGAGGGAGCTTATATAGCAAAAGTCTCATCTTCAAAAGAAAAAGTTCAATCCAAATGTGGCATTTGCAATAAGCCTGGTCACCACGAAGACGATTGTTGGCACAAGGGAAAGCCTAAGTGTTTCAAGTGTAAGAGGTTTGGACACATATAAAAAAAATTGCAGAATGAAGATTGAAGAAAGTGTCGGTTTGACACAAGTTGTTCAAGAAGAAGAAATGTTGTTTTAGCTGGTGAGATGTGCACAAAGAAGAACTACTGGGAGAAAAGTGCTCAAAAGGCGATGGAAAGTACATCAAGTAATTGGAGGATGATGGAAAGTACTGAAGAGGTGTTTGTTTGTTGCTAGTTTTTAGGGATCTATCCCAATTTGTTTTCAATAAGTCCTAGTCTCTAGGAATCTGATATGCAGTAATTCATGTTTTTGTTTAGCTATTTTCTTGGTTATTTTCTTGTGTTTAGTTAATCATTGTAAGGCTATTTAAATAGCTATTTTTAGTTCAAATAATACAAAGAGTTTTACCTTTACATGGTATCAGAGCCCCACTGGTTCTAAAGAAACAAAGCAGCAGTCTTTGTAATTTGCAGCAGTGATAGCAATGACAACTGAAGGGAACTATGTGCAACCTGCTATCCCTCGGTTTGATGGTCATTACGACCATTGGAGCATGCTGATGGAGAACTTCTTAAGATTTAAAGAATACTGGAGTCTTGTAGAGACTGGTTATGTTGAGCCAGAAACTGGAGTGGCATTGACAGAGGAGCAACAAAAAAAGCTTGATGAGATGAAGCTGAAAGATTTGAAGGTGAAAAATTATTTATTTCAAGCTATCGATCGAACTATTCTAAAAACCATTCTAGAAAAAAACACATCCAAGCAGATATGGGATTCCATGAAGAAGAAGTATGAAGGCAATAACAGGGTTAAATGATCTATTCTTCAAGCTTTTCGCAAAGAGTTTGAAATCCTTGAGATGAAATCTGGTGAACGTGTCTCTAACTACTTCTCAAGAGTGATGTCTATTGCTAATAAGATGCGAGTTTATGGTGAACAAATGAATGATAGTAATGTAATGGAGAAGATACTTCGATCATTGAGTGACCAATTCAATTATATTGTCTGCTCAATTGAAGAGTCAAAGGATATTGATAGTTTGTCAATTGATGAATTGCAAAGTTCCTTAATTGTTCATAAGCAGAAATTTCAAAGGCCCAAAGCAGAAGAGCAGGTATTAAAAGTAATTCATGAAGAAGACACAGGAGGAAGAGGTCGTGGTCGTAGGTCATCTCGTGGAAGAGGTAGAGGACGTGGTAGAGGTAGAGGACGTGGCAGAGGTTACTCAACCTTCAATAAAGTCAATGTAGAATGCTTCAAATGTCACAACATGGGGCATTTTCAATATGAATGTCCTAACTGGAATAAAGAAGCAAACTACGCACAATTGGACGAGGAAGAAGAATTACTTTTGATGGCATATGTGGATGAATGTGAGGCAAAGAGAAGTGATGCATGGTTCCTTGACACTGGATGTTCCAACCATATGTGTGGTGATAGAAGCATGTTCTGGAGCTTGGTTGATGACATTAAACATTTTGTCAAATGTGCAACAACACTAGAATGTTAGTGGCTGGAAAAGGCAGTGTCAGGTTGGTGTTTAATGGCATTACTTTTGTAGCCAGAGATGTGTATTATGTTCCTGAACTGAGAAACAACTTGTTGAGTGTGGAACAGTTGCAGGAAAAGGGTCTTACTATTGTAATTCAGAATGGGGCTTGCAACATTTATCAACCACAGAGAGGACTCATTGCTTACACTGAAATGAGTGCTAATCGTATGTTTATCTTGATCAATGAAAGATTCACGGCCACTACAAGTGTCACAGAAGAGTGCTTCCATACCAGTGTTGATTCTACACATTTATGGCATCAGCGATATGGCCTTCTGAATCTAAAAGGCTTGAAGACTTTACAATCCAAAAAGATGGTGCATGGACTACCTCAATTGGGAGATTCAAGTATTACTTGTACTGATTGCTTTACTGGAAAGCAACACCGGAATGTGATACCAAAAAGGAGTGAATGGCGTGCAACTAAGGTACTCGAGCTTATTCATGCTGACATTCGTGGGCCTATTGAACCAACATCACATAGTGGAAAAAGGTACATGTTGTGTTTTATTGATGATTATAGTCGAAAAGCTTAGGTATATTTGTTAGCAGAGAAGTCAGAAGCATTGGAAAAGTTTAAAATCTTCAAGAAGTAGGTAGAAAAAGAAGCAGAAGAATCCATCAAGTGCTTAAGGACAGATAGAGGAGGAGAGTTCACTTCACTCAGCTTCAAAGCCTTTTGTGAAGAGCAAGGGATCAAGAGACAGCTCACAACTGCCTATACACCTCACCAAAATAGAGTTGCCGAGACGAAAAACAGAACAGTCATGAACATGGTCCGCTGCTTGCTCATTGCCAAGAAAGTCCCTAAAACTTTCTAGGTAGAAGCTGTCCACTGGACAATTTATCTGCTGAATAGATGTCCAACCTTAGTAGTAAAAAACGTCACTCCTCAAGAAGCATGGAGCGGAATCAAGCCTTCAGTTGAGCACTTTCGTATCTGGGGGTGCATTGCACATGTCCATATACCAGAAACAAAAAGAAGTAAGTTGGATGATAAGAGTTTTCCTTGTGTTTTGTTGGGTATTAGTGAAGAATCGAAAGGGTAAAGGCTGTTTGACCCTAAGACTAAACGAATTGTGGTCAGTAAAGATGTAATTTTTGAGGAAGAAAAAAGTTGGAATTGGGACAGCATTTTCAATGAACAAATCAGAACTGAGTTACTATGGAATGATGATGATAGTAAAGAAGAAACTGAAGGAGAGCTCGATGCTGAAAGTGAAGATGATGGGAATAATGAAGGGGGTAATAACGCAGACACAATGACTCAAATAAGGGAGAGAAGGATGCCCACGTGGGTGGATGATTATATAAGTGGAGAAGGACTAAGTGAAGAAGAAGTAGAGGCATACATGATGCAAGATGTCATTGAAGATGATCCGATTCTGTTTGAAGAAGCGGTGAAGCATGAGAAATGGAGAAAAGCAATGGATAATGGAATAAGCTCAATTGAAAAGAATCAAACCTGGAGCTGATGGATCTGCCCATTGGAGCAAAAGCAATTGGAGTAAAGTGGATCTACAAAACAAAGTTGAACGAGCGTGGTGAAGTTGATAAATATAAAGCACGCTTGGTGGCTAAGGGGTATTCTCAGCAACAAGGAATTGATTTTACTGAAGTCTTTGCACCTGTTGCACGCATGGACACTGTAAGGATGATTATGGCATTAGCAGCTTGCAGAGGATGGGATATTTTTCAGCTAGATGTCAAATCTGCATTCCTTCATGGAAGATTAAGTGAGGATGTATATGCTGAGTAGCCAATGGGGTATGTAAAAAGAGAGCAAGATCATAAGGTTTACAAGCTACATAAAGCCTTATATGGTCTAAGACAAGCACCAAGGGCCTGGTTTAGTCACATAGAGTCTCACTTCATTAGTAACGGTTTTCAAAAGTCCAGCTGAACAGACCTTGTTCATCAAAAGAAATGGAGGTAAATTTTTAATTGTTTGCATTTACGTTGACAATTTAATTTATACAGGAGATGGTAAAGATCTGATAATTGAGTTTAAAAACTCTATGATGCAAACTTTTGACATGACTGATCTGGGAAAAATGAGATTCTTTCTCGGAATTGAAGTTTTGCAAAAATCAGAAGGAATTTTCATGTGCTAAAGAAAG
Source organism: Euphorbia tirucalli (assembly GCA_039660915.1). Classification (NCBI taxonomy): domain Eukaryota; kingdom Viridiplantae; phylum Streptophyta; class Magnoliopsida; order Malpighiales; family Euphorbiaceae; genus Euphorbia; species Euphorbia tirucalli. The sequence continues at coordinate 16,024,442 of CM077638.1, read as the reverse complement.
TATGCTACTGAAGTATTGAAGAAATTTGCAATGTACGAGAGTAAGCCAGTTAAAAGTCCAATTGTTCCAGGCTTCAAGATTAACAAAGATGCAGATGGAGCAGCTGTAGATGATATGTATTACAAACAAATGGTTGGTAGTTTAATGTATCTCACAGCTACAAGACCGGACATTATGTTCAGTGTAAGTTTGATTAGCCGATATATGTCAAGACCCACTGAGTTGCATTTGCAAGCTGAAAAAAGGATCTTAAGGTACTTGAAGGGAACTACTAGCTATGGGATTTTCTATAAGAAGGGAGGGGATGAAGAATTAATTGCATTTACAGACTCTGACTACGCAGGAGATGAAGCTGAGTTTAGGAATACTTCTGGTTATGTGTTCTTATTGAGTATAGGGGCAGTATCATGGATGTCTAAAAAACAACCAATCGTTACTCTTTCAACTACAGAAGCAGAGTTCATAGCTTATGCTGCTTGTGCCAGCCAAGTTGTGTGGATGAGACAAGTTTTGAAGAATTTAAGTCATAATCAAGAAGGTAGTACCACTATCATGTGTGACAACACTTCTACAATTAAACTTTCCAAAAATCCAGTAATGCATGGGACGTGCAAACACATCAGAGTTCGTTTTCATTTCCTAAGAGATCTTGCACGTGATGGAGAAGTGGAGTTGGTACATTGTGGAACACAAGAGCAGGTTGCAGACTTGATGACTAAAGCTCTGAAGGTTAATGTTTTCGAAAAACATAGGAAGAAGATGGAAATGGTTGATGTTTCTGAATTAAACTGACTGCAATCCGCAGTTAGTTTAAGGGAGGGTATGAAGAGGTCTTTGTTTGTTGCTAGTTTTTAGGGATCTATCCCAATTTGTTTTAAATAAGTCCTAGTCTCTAGGAATCTGATATGCAGTAATTCACATTTTTGTTTAGCTATTTTCTTGGCTATTTTCTTGTGTTTAGTTAATCATTGTAAGGCTATTTAAATAGCTATTTTCAGTTCAAATAATACAAAGATTTTTACCTTTACAAGTACAACATCAAGAATAATAAATTTTACATATTTTGAATTAAGAGGGAGTCTTGGAGATTTAATTCAAAATCTTAGATGTTTAGTATTTCTGATTTTATTTTATTATTTAGTTAGCTAATAATAAGGAGTTTACTTAGTCAATTTAATATCAAGTAGTTGCTGATTTGCAGCTCTTTTTGTTGGCTCAAAGCCTATATATAGGCAGCCATATTATTTTTTTCATCAATTCAATAATATTGAAGTTATGAGTTCAAAATTATTCTTTCCATTTTAATTATTTGCTGCCTAAAAACTATCAATTATTATATAAAAGTCAATGTACTAATTAATATTAGTAATATTAAAATTATATGAAAAAATATTTATAAAATAAGATTGATGATATGTTTTACCATTATAAATTGGAATAAAGGATAATTTTATTATTACTAGTTTATTTTGTCAAAAAATTCTAATAAAAAATCTAAACGGTTGACAATAAAAAAAACTTAGGATTGTATAATTATTTTTAAAAATAAAGAGACCGACTAATATAATATGTAAAACTGTAGAGAATAATAAATTGGTATATATATATAAAAGTCATATGAATATGGAAAATTTATAATTACTAGGTCTGAATTCTGAACCATTGTAAAAATTCATTAATCAATTACTCACTTAAAGAAATTTGATATTAAGTCCGGTGAAGTCTATAATAAAACAGTAATAATGAAGGACGTACAAAAGCAATAGGTAGCCAATAATAAAAAGTTGGCAATATTTTCCAACTTCAATGAGGAGTAGATGAAATGGCAAAATCAATTGAGCTTTCTCCTCTCTTTTTTTTTTTTTTTTTAAATTTTAATATATATATATATATATATAAATATATTGCATCAATGTCTCGTTTGACAATCTAAAGTACCTAATCTACTTACCAAGTGCCTGTAGTCCTAAATGTATATGATATGGCCCTCCAAATTACATTCTTATTATTCTTACCAATCTTACCACTCTTTAAGTCACATCCACCATCCAATCATTACTCACTCTTTCTTTTTATAAATATTGGAATTGAATAATATCATCCAATTTTTTTTTGTAAAACGGAGAATGTGTAACTTTATTAAAAAAAAAAAGAGAGAGTAGGAATTCCTTGTTATTTCTCCAATCCACAATTTATTAATAAATTAATATCTTATGTGAATTATACAGCACCTAATTAGTAATTAATCAGCATCTTCTAGGAAATATCCTAATGTTGACCCTCAGTAACTCATAATAATTTATTTTATTTTTTTAAATCACCAATTATGGATCCCACATGTTATTGTATGTTTGTATCCATAAAAAATGAGCACCAAAATCATATAATTAATTGAGAAGTTAAAAAAGTTTGTTTGTGTGTACTAATTCAATAACATTATGACAAATTACACTTCAATCAATAAAATAATTAATTATTTATTTATTTAATAATTGATTATTTAAATAAAATTTTAGACTCTAAAATATAAATTTTATATACTAATTTATCAACCATAGATCCTAAAATATATTATGTAACGTAATTCTATTAATTTTATGCACAGATAACATGGTGTGCTGAACGTATTTTATAATTTTTAGAATTAATTAAGCCGCTCAAAGATGCCCTGCCGTATGATATATTTTGAAATTTGTTAGGTAGAAAAAATAATAACAATAGTAATAAAAAAGAAAAAGTAAATTAAGAAGTAGGTTCAAAGGGTAGAAAGAGCAGGAAAATGGTCGGCTCAAGTCTACTCCTTTTTAGCTGCAAAAGTTAAGCTTTCGTAAAAACAACAAAATAATGATAAAAGTATTTTCCTTATTTAAGACCATATTATAAATAAGATAAAGTTTTTGTTGGTTGTAATGTAGTGTAATTGGGGAACAATAGATCCGTTTTAGACTACTTATTTAATTAGATTCATGTACTATATACTCATGTGAATTTTTCTTACCTCTCATTAATTTAAGATGGGATTAAATGCTCTTATTCTTTATCAGAACCCACAGCCATAAGAATTTTCACATCCTGCATATCACTGTACAGTTTAGTTGATTTTGATAAAATTTTCATATATTGCATTCAAAACATAGATCTGTGTATTTGAAGTATAAAAGTTTCAAAAAATCTTTGACTTATAGCTGATAACATCCAACCCATTAAAAATACTATTATATTTGTGATTGGTTATAGCATATTTATAACTGAAAAAGCCAATTCAGGAAATGAAACGATAAAAAAATATTGAATGTAGATTATTCTTTTAAACAAACACCAAAACAAACCAAATATATAGAAGCAAATAAGAAAATGGATTGGAAGGAGGAATGAACTTGCTCCTCCTCTTTAGCGAACAACTTTTGAAGGGAGAGCAAGATTTGAAGCGAGAAGCGAAATTGAGGTAATTTATATAAAGATATTAATTTCTACTTGAACTATAAATTGAACAATAATATAAGTTTCAGAACAGACATACAAAGGAAACTTATTTGTAAAAATTTGTTTTTAAACTACATAATTAGTTAAATTGAACTACATTTTTAGGATGGAAGGAATATAATTTTGTAATATCATTACAATTTATTTAAGTTTTGAATAATACTTCTATATATCTCGGCTATATATAAACATGAATCCCTAGCTGTTTTTATCATGGTTTTCAGAACCGGATCGGTCATCGAACCAGTGAAGGGATGGATTCATGGATTTTGGATTAAACCGGAATTGAACCGGATTTAATAAATATATTAAAATATTAAAATATTTTTATTTTTATATTTATAATTTATGAAAATTTGAATATTTTTATTATAATTCTTTAACTTTAAGCATTTCAAACACAATATACTAATTTAAAAAACTCAATTTATGAAATATTGTTTTTATAGTTACAATTAAATGTCAATTTAATTTAAAATAATTTAAAAATACAAACTATATTTTATTTTAATTAAAAACACCCCAAAATAATAACTTAAATTTTATATTTAAATAATTTTTTTTTAAAAAAAAGTCTGGTTCGGAAAACCGGTCTGGTTCATGGTTTTCCGGTTCGACCGATCGGTCCGACCGGCAGTTGACCGGTTGTTGACCAAAATGAAAACCGGATAGAAACCGATCGGTCCGACCGGCCGGTTCGGTCCGGTTTTCACAACTATGGTTTTTATAACTGAATATATTTTCTTGTAAAAAAGATTGTTATAAATAATAATTATAAAGCCTTTTGTTTGTAAAGCTGAGTTCAACAATAATTTTTGTGTCACCTTCTCATGGATTTATATTTCACTGCTCGCTATTAGGGTCTCATTAAATAAACAATATGTGAATCCTCTCGTAAAGCTGTTTTATATGCTTTTGAGATTTTTTTATTATCTTAAAACTTATTGTAAGTTTATAAGATATTTTAAACAACACCTATTTAATTTTTTGTAAAGTATGAGAATTATTTATAGAAAAAAAGAATTGTGTTTTGGGAAATGACAATATTATGGATCTAATTGATAGTAAAAACATGTTGCTAAAGCTTATTAAAATTAAGGAGAAATTTCAAAACCACTCCCGTGGTTTCAATTTCTAACAAATTGAAAATTGTGTTTTTTTCTCCAAAGAAGATGGTACGTGGTTCCCAAAACCAAAAAAAAAAAAAAAAAGGAGAGAATGACTAACATTAAATTATGACAAAATAGAGGGTATTTTTGTCAATTTTAAACTAAAAATTTTCAAGTTCGTTAATAAAAATACAATATATCTTAGTGATAATGTTTAAAAATTTTCGAGAAAAATAAATATCTTTCTTAATTAAATAATGATTATAAATTAAAAAAGTCACAACAAAATGGAAAATATTCAAATTTTGATATAAAATTTTTAAATAATATAAATAAACTATTTAAATATTAAATGAATAAAAATATCCTCTGCCACATCATCAGTTTCAACGAAAAAATGTTAGTTATCATATATTTTTTTTTTTTGCTAACTTTTAAAATGACAAGTCCTTTTTTGATAAAAAAAGAAAAAAAATATCATTCTTAATTTGTTAAAAAGTGAAACCATTTGTTATTTTCTGAAGTTTCTCGTAAGATTTATATATATATATATATATATAAACAAAAACATAGGAAGAAGCACGGCAGGTACAATGTGGAAGTGTAAACTCAAAAAAAAAAAAAAAAAAAAAAAAAAAAAATTATAAAGAGTAAAGTAAAAGGACCACATTTTGGAGTTTGGGTTCTTTTGGCTGCTTCTAATTAAAAATAGCCCTATAGTTTTATTCATAATTAATCTATTGTCGTGTGTGGATTTACACCTAATTCTTCATCATTTTCTTTATACATTGCAGACAGACCTTGTCACTCTATATCTGTCCAAATTATTATCCTACCCTCAATTCTTCAGTTATAATTTCTACAATATTTAAAGGTAAATTTCAAGAAAATTAATGCATTTTTTGGAATCGAATTCTTATATAATAAATTAATTTTAATTAGCATAGAAAAATATTCATGTAATCATCCTACCCTCAATTCTTCATGTTATAATTTGTACAATATTTAAAGGTATATTTAATTCTTAGTATAGAAATTGAATCAACCACTAGACTAATTCAATCCATAGTTTTAAATTTTAGATTCGAGCCGAATAACTAAAATTGAAAAATAAATTAGTCCTTTATGTAGTATTTTTTTTTTAATTTTCTAAAACTATTAATTTATTAATTATTATATTTTTAGTATATAATAAATTTATATTTTTCTATACTAAGAAAGAGATTTAGCGTTGTTTCAAGAAAAAAAAAAAAAAAAGAAAGAAAGAGATTTAATGTCTATCTAGCTAAAGTCTGGTATCTTTAGTTGGGAGGTTCAGGACTCGAGTATCATTTAGACCAGATATTATGAGAATAATATTCATAAAAAAAATAAGAGGTGTAATATTAATATATACAACACTCTAATTAAGTCATAATCATTAAAAAAAGAATTTGGTAAGAAAATTATAAATTTTGGAAAGAAATATTAAGAATAAGTGGATGATGATATTAATAGTATAATTAATATTTTTTGAATCCTAAAAACCCTTAAATGACTTCTTTTTTTTTTTTTAAAAAAAAAAAAGTTGAATATATAGTTTTTGCGTGTCCCAAAAACCAAAAGAAATGAATAATAAAAAAAAGAAGAATTGATGATGAAAAGATTGATGAAAAGTAGATGACATAAGGGCCAATGATCTTATATGTTGAAAAGGAATATTGTTAATGTTAATGTTAATGTTAATGATGATTAGATATTGTAAGTTTAGAGAAACAAAATATGAATTAATTCCTAATACCATGGGATTAGAAATGCAACGAGGCCCATCTATCTCATATAACAAAAATCCAAAACACCAATAAACCAAAAGGAAATTGTGATTAAGGGCCCTCAGCTCAAGTGGTCACAACCTTAATTATTCAAACCACATCTCTTTCTTTTTTTTCATGATTAATTATTTTTCATTAAGCAGTTTCTTAATGATAGAAACAAGCACGAAAATGGGGCTGCTTTTTGACATGTGGAAATTCGTATACTTTTATAGGTTTAATGAGTGGATATAAGTCACCACCAAATTAAGGATTTGTGTTTTACTTTTAGTAATTAATTAGTGCAAAAACTACTCAATTTATTATAATTTTTTCCCCCAATTTATGATTACTGTCACATACTTCATTCTTCAACTTCTGCCCCTAATTAAATAAAAAATATATACAATTACAACCCCAATTTCTAATTTTCCACAATCATTTTAATATAGGATTAATTCCTCTATTTATTTATTTATTTTATCAAAATTTGTCTATTTAACTTGAAAATTATTCGTAAATATATTTACCAGAAATTTAATAAGTTTTAGAAGACATAAAAATGCTTTAGTCTGCAGGGTAACTTTCAAATTTATCTAATATAATTAATCCAATCTTACTTTTTAATTACAGAAAGTAGGAATATTTATATTTTGTCTAAATGAAACGTTAAACATATAACCTATCATGAAACCAAATGGTCACCTAAACAAAATAAAATCCGATAATCAAAACCTAATTGAAAATAAATCTAAATCAATGGATTAGAAAATGATTTTTAATTTAAAAAATAGATGGTTTATAAAAATTAATAAATTAACTAAAATAAATGTAATTATAGTTATTCTAATTCTTGAATTGGCTGGTTTAAATACTGTTAAAAGTTGAAGAAAATCTATTACTGCATAAGGAAAACAATGAAAGATCATTCATTTGAAAATTTGAAGTATCAACAATTATTATGAACTTTGTTGAGTTTCAAAAGTATAAATGTATCAATTAATTTTTCTTTTTGTAATTTTAGAAAAGCAATATATTTTTAATTTTGATTGGTTTTAGAAGGGGTGGTTATGGGAGAAATTGAAAATTGTATTTAATGGTGCTTTAGGACACATAACAGAAAAGGAGAAAATCAAAAGATTGAAGGCAAAAGTAAGCACAGCATCTAACATGTACGCCTTTAGTAGGTTGGGCCTTTACACCTCTATTTGGGCCCATTTTCACTATTTTTTACACTCTTTAATTTCCTAAAAAATTAAGGGGACTATTCTTTTACATTTTAATAAATCAATTATATTTTTATGTCGTATTGAAGATTTTTTTTTAAAAAAAAATTTTAAATAAAATTAATTTTAATTTTTTTTATGAAACTATTATTATTATTTTTTATTTGATGCAAGCTATTTATTTTAAAATTAAAACTATAATTACTTTTCCAGGTTATATTAACTCTCAATACATCTCAAATATTTTATGACATTTATTTTAAAATTGCTTCAGTTTGAATTTTGAACACAAATAACAAATTCATAATAAAAACATTCTCACTGGGTAAAACGATCAAAGATAGTTATGCGATTTAAGGGGACGTTTGGTTTAGGTTTGGGAATCGGAATTGGAATCGGAAAGGGAATGATACGGAATTGGAATCGGAATCACCATTTATCAATTTTGTTTGGTTAGTTTGGAATCGGAATCGGAATCAAATTTACTGCATTTTTTTTAGTATCAAATAGTAATAACTTTTTCAATATTTTATTAAAAAATAAGCTTAAAATATAAAATATTATTAAATTATATGATAATAATAATACTATATAATTGTTATAGTATTTTTTTTTTTATAAATTGTATTAAACTATATTATATAATATTACGTATTATTTATGATTACAGTAATTAATATACAATTATATATGTATGTCTATTGGAAATGGGAGGTCTTACATTCCATTGAAGAATTTCAATTGAAAGAAAAAATATTTGTGGGTGTTAATGAAATCCAAATTGTATATGTTGATGGTTGGGAAAAAAAAATGTATAAAAAGTGGGGAAATTAAAAAAAGAAAAATAGATAGTGATGGAATGAAGATGATTGATATGTGGTAGTGGGGGAATGGTTGATTCCCATATATGGGGGAATCTCATTCCCATTACTTAGTGAAATTTATCTAAACAAACAATTATAAAGGGAAATAACTATTTCCATTCCCATTCCATAGTATGCTTTTAGTATACCAAACACCCCCTAATTTTGGTTGTCTATCTACTAGATATCACTTTCACTTTTCTTTTTTTTTTTTTTTTAAATGTGATAAACTTGACAATTTCTAAAATTACGTGATAAAATATTAAAAATTGTGCTAAAACTAAAGTAATTATAAATGTCTGAGTTAAAATTAAAAAAGAAAAATAAAAAAAAAAAACAAAAGAAGTTTTTGAATCTCTTATGTAACTAATTAAAAAAACTATATGAAAATTGAGCAGTATTACGTGCTGTTTGAAGAGTTAATGATCAGACTTATTGGTGATGGTCTCAAAAGTAAGAAATGATGAGTTAAGCTCATCATCTTTTCGAATTTTTGGTTGGGTGACAGTTTACCTAATATATTAATTGGTTCTCGTATTATTTAAAATATATTATAGAATTTATAAACATTGAATGGTGTATATTATTGAATGTTTACAACATTCTTCTTCTTCTAAGGAACTATTGAACAGTTCTTAGCAAAATTGACTGTAGATTCTAAAGACGCGTTATCAATAGGAAAAAAATACGTAGACCATTGAATTAGTCTCTCATGTTGTAAAATCATATTGAAAACTGAGAAAGCTTCCATAAGCAAGATTTGTTACTCAAACCACACAAAATTTATTGTTCAACCCAATTAACAACTTTATGATATAGTCTCACATCCTGAAAATCTTTCATTATTTTCATAGATACACAATTCTCATTGCAATTATTAAGGAATATTTCTCCTTTTCATACACAATTTGTTGCAATTTGGAATTATTTGTAATATTCTTCTTTGGTATTTATCCTCTTTAGGTCTTACCTTGATTGAATTCTTCTTTTACAAATACTCTTCTTTTTGCTTTTCTTTTTTTTTTTTTTAATTCAATGAAAAATTATCCATTTTTATAATGCTTTACATAGTATCAGTTCTAGCTTAGAAATTTGAAGATACTTTAAAAAAGAAACTTCAAAACCTAATCCTCTATGAACGGCTAATACCTCTTTTCTCTCCTCTTCAATCCCGTCTTCGTCTATTGCCACCATAATCACCATTATGGCTCAAACAAATCCTGTATGACAATGAGAGATATTACTTGATAACTAACTCTATCAAGATTGCACTTGCAGACAAAATTTGCCTAAAATTAATACATCATTACTTAATTATTTTTAACCTTGTAAAATAATCACCAATTGACAAATCACCTTGATTAGTTGAACCAATTTCCTCTTGAATTTATGCAATCTGTGTTACATTCCCTTAAGAGCTTCGATTCCTCAAATTCTTTTAAATTATTAGATTATGCAATTGTCGGTCCAAAAATGACAAGTTGATTACACCTATTCCAAGAAAGGCATATTGTCAGCATGAATACTTGTCAAAGGTATCCATTGATAAACCCAACCTTATTCTTTACAACTAAAGCTCTCTTCGTTGCAGGACTCCATGAATGGTAATTATTCACGGCCAAGACTAGAGTAACAAGACAAAGACTTAAATTTCCGTCCGGATGAATATAATATGGACTCGAAGAATCCATAGCAACTAGATTACTACTCCATGAAGGGTAACTCTTCACGATTAAGACTACAGTAAAAGGCAAAGATTCGAATTTTTCACCCGAATGAATATAATATGCACTCAAAGAATTCATAGCAACCACACTACTACTAAGAACAAGATTGTTTCTTTCACTATAAAAAATAAGAAATTTGGCACCAAAATCAAAATTATAAAAGTTGTTGCCATGGTTTTAAGCTATAACAAAAAAATTAGTTATATGTCCCTACCAATTGTGTTTGTATATATCTAGCTACCACATTTAATAAAATTTTACTGTCATTGAGATACATATATATGACAACTTATAAATATTACAGCTAAATAAACTTTTTTGACAACAAAATTTATTGAAAACTTTTACAATTTTATTTATTCAAAGTAAATCTCCAGTCTATAAAACTGACTCAAAATTACCGTGAGATTTTTCTTTAAATCTAAAATATGAGATAGTGGCAAGGGAAATTTTTTAACTACACTTCGCATGGATAGAATTAATGAGATACATTTATACAGTTTTTGAAATGGCATGCAACAATAAAAAGAGTTTTTGAAATGACAATAAGGGCAATCGAATAAGAACTAGCTAGAATAATCACGAAGTCCCCCATAATTAAAAGGGTCCATTCGTACAACCACCAGTCCTAGTAGCCATCAACCTTACTGCTAACTAACTTAAATGACTCTTTAACTTAAAAATGATAGGCAACACTGTAGTATCGTAATGTTATAAAAAAAAATTCGTGGATCCGATCAATTTAATTACAAGTTCAAGTTTGAAAAAATAAAATAACTAAAACAATGCAACCAACAGTTAAATTGATGGACCGGCCAATTGAACTACTAATTAAATCATAATTTATTATAATCTATTATTAAATAATATTTTTTTAAAAAACATAAATATACGATTAAACTATCAGTTCAAACGTTAAGCAATATAATTTGACGACTTAGAGCTTTTGTTTTTTGTTTTTTTTCTACAAGATCATAACCAAGTTTTGCCAAAGTTAAAGCCAGATTTATAGGTTATCAATGGATTGGGAGAATTTAAAGCTCAATTAATAGCAGATTTTTCGTGGATCGATCAAATAGACATCCATGTTTTTTTTACACATGGAGGCCAATTTCTTTCTTTTCTTCTTTGTTTTTTTTTTGGCTGTACAAAAGAGAAGAGGGTAATTACAGTCAAATTACTCTTCTTACTGCTTACCCACTATCCTTTAACTTCCAAGGAAGAACAACAACCATATAACCAAACACCCCGAATTTCATAACTCTACTCCAATCTCCATGCTTCTTTTTTTTCATTTCTTTTCCATTGCTGCCCCTGCCACAAGCCATACAACAACAATTCAGTTCCCACTCCTTTAAAACGGTACCGTTTCGCTAATTTTTAACCCTTTGTGAAAAAAAAATAAAAAAAAAATTACAATCAAAATGAACCATTGCTACAAAAATGGAGGGAAAACTAACGAGAAGATATGCATGATTTTTTTTTTTTTTTTAAAATCTATAGATCCAATTTCTTCGAAAGAAAGAAACAGTTGCACTGGTTTTTCTAAGGATCCAAACAAATAATGGAAAACAAACCATCTGATTTTCAAAATTACGCATGATAAACACTAATCTGATTACACAACCAAAAAAATCAGGAATAATTTGCAGAGAAAGAATATGAACCTTTAAAATGAATTAAGCGGAGTGTTTTAATTATTACTACGACGATGCCTTGACGGTGGTTTTGCCACTGAGAGGAGAGGAAGGCAAGATCAGCCGAGAAGACAACATCACATCCACCGCCGACGACACAATTCGGATTTGTGCATTCTGACCAGAAGCTGCATTGATAAAATTATCTTTAGCGCTCACAACGATATCTTCACCTAGATGTGAATCTTCCTCTCTAATCTTTAAAACCTGACTGTGCACGACCCCAATCTTGTTCATCCGCCACTTTCCGACCACCGATTTCGGCGATTCCCCCACATCCTCCGACGATTCTCCGCTCTCACTGGCCTCCACATATTCCTTCGCTCCTTTCTTCCTGGAATCTCGATCTTCGAATTCCATGGCGATCTCCGGCGACGATAGATCCCTGGATTTCGGTTGAACTTGGAGATCAGAAACTCGATCGCGTGTTTCTTGGATGGAATTGATCATTTCTTATGCAAAATTTTGGAGCGTACCGATCAGGTGATTCTCGAGTCAAGTGAGAATTTGAATGATGGGTTGATTTAAATAGGGGGATATGAGGCGTAAAACGGTGCGTTTCGACTGGTTCTGTGAGATAAGTCAGCCTTCAATACATGGCAGACAGCTGCAGTGGATGGGTGACACGTGGAATTAAAATGTGGTAAAATGAAGGGAATGATCACGTGTGGAGTATTACTTAATAGAACATGTGGTTGATATGGTATTAGAATTGTGTACTAGTCTCGAGTAAAAATTATTTATCACGTCTCTATAATTGAATGCCACATCACCCTACTAGATTATCAATTAGATCAGGATTACCTGATTTTTTTATTTTTTGAAGAGATAATTCCTATTTTTCTCAATTTTTTATTTTAGTAAAAATAACATTTACTTTTTTTTTTCTAATTTTTTGTTTTTAAATTTTGGGATAGTAAAATTTCACTTTAAAATATAACTTATAATAAATAAAATCGTCACACTTAAATGCTATATCTATTTTGTAAGTTTATGCATAATTAAAAAAAATTTAAAATCTTGCCTGTTAAGTAGTATATTTTCGTGAATATCAAGTTTTAAGTTTTTGTCTATAAAAGCTCTACATTTTAACAAAATATCAAAGTTAACGGATTAAATATAACTAAATCAAAATTTAGAAGCTAAAGTGGATGGAATAAATTAATTTTATAGGGAAGTTTTTCAGTTCTGAATAATTGATGTATACAAAAAATGGATGAAATTAATAAAGAAAAAACAAGATATTAGTTATTGATTTATAATATAAGAAGGGCACGTAAGCTTCATCATGGAAGAGATTAAGATTATAAGATATTTAGTTAGTAATGTCGGTTCAAAATCAAGGGTGGGATGTGGAATAAAAAGATTGGGGGAGTGGTCTACGTCAAAATCTTTGTGTAGCCTGGGACGATTATTGAATTAATTAAATCGGGTGGGATGATTAGTATTAATTATTAATCAATGGGATCCACGTTGCGAAATATGAGCGAAAAATTGCCAAGAAGAACGGAGATGGGTGGCGGGGTCTTAGATGGATATTGGGGCAACAAGTGGCATGATTTGCAAATATAAATCAGTGATGGGAGTACTTCATATAATTTGTTTTATTATTCTTAACAACATATTATTAAGACACAACCCAATCATATATATAAAAAGTTCAAAACATAAATATAGTTAATCACGATCTGTGTTCTCGATTCTGGACTAGTGTGTTACTTGTTAGATCATATAAGAAGAGATAGCCACACGTATATACATATGTTAACGGTCAATTTGACATATATTCAAAGGAAAAAAAAAAAAACCATAGGCTTTACTTTGTGAAAAGTAATTGAGATTTGCAGTTCACCCAGGGATGTGAATCATAATTTATATGTGTATGTATCATAACTTTACATATAAATTGTATATACAATTTAATTTTATATATTTGCAAAAATTATGTCACGCGTCAGTTAATAAATACTACAACTTAAATGAGATAAATATATCAAATTTAAAACTAATACTTTCAAATAGAAAATTCATATACTCAAAAAATTGATCGAGGGTAAATAGCGAAATTCATAAAAGTTTTTAAAGGGTTTAAGATGTATTTTGTCATCTAAATCATAACCAGATTCTATGGCAAAATAAATGGTAATTACTAAATGAAAAACGAAGATTTTTTACCCTCTCAAATGAATAAATAATATTTTATAGTCATATTATTCCTTTCTTTCAATCCGCTTTGATAATTCTCCACATGCTAAAAATTTGTTATTGCATTTTAATTACCATTTTCTTAAAAAAATTGTTATAAAAGATTGCTCGTTCAAGTACTCAAAGTGAGCTCTCACTAAAGCTGCAACTGAATAATTATGGGTCCATTCTTTACTTGAAAAAATTGGTTTTCATACCGCTTAGTAAGCTCACATACTTACGATAATATTGGTGCTACTTTATTTGAATACAAATTTAGTTTCTCACGTTCGAACCAAACATGTTGAACTTGATTTTCATTCTGTTTGTGAGCTAGTTGACAAATGACACCTTGAAGATTTGATTTGTAACTTGATGAGATCTTTACAAAGCCTTTTGGTTTTAGTGCAGCATTTTTTCTTCATCTTTGAGATAGCTTATATGTTCTTGATATTAAACCTAGTTACTTGGCGGGCTTAAACTAGACACGGGTGGCTTGATAATAAAAAATTTATCCAAGTCCAGCCGAACTCATATAAAGATTAGTTTGGGCTTGGGTGAGCATCAGCCAGATTTAAAATATTAATTTTAAGCACAACCTAAGTCCATATGGCAAAATTGACTTTTTTTTTTTACTTTTTATTAAAAATCAAATTAAAACAAAGAGAATAAAATAAAAAAATTAATTTATAGAATATAATAATATAAAACGAATATTATCTAAATTAGTTTAGTAAAAGAATTCATAATAAATTTAGAAATTAGTTCTATGCTATAAACTGAAATTCAAAATAAAATAAAATACATGAGTATATGTTAGTTATAACGGGTTTGTGTTGGGTTTGAATATTTACACAAATTTCAAATTTAAGTTTTAAGTTTTACCGGGTTCGAACAGGCTTAACACGACATGTTCAAGTCCAGCTTTAAAGACCGGGGCTGGATGGTTATCCAATCGAATGAATAGGCGTCCTTTGACACCCCATCAACTGAAGCCCAACAAGTGAAGCCCAATTAGAAACTAGGAGGGGGGCGCTTGCCCTTTTAACTCCGCTTTTTCCCGCTCAACCCTAAAACCCATTTTCGCTGCCTGTTGCCGCCATTAACGCCGCCGCGCCACCTCTCTCTTCAACCGGAGAGGTAGCCAGAAGAGAAGATTTTTGAGAGAAAATGTCCGCAAAATGGCGGGCGCTGCAGCAGCGGCACCGTTATACATACAGTGCCGTCGTATTTCCATCCCTTTTTACAGAATCGTTATCTCAATCTCACTTACCCTTAAACCCAAAATCTCTGCCTTTCTTTACTGAACTCAATCACTTAATCTCTTTGTCTTCAATTTACTCCCAAGTTACCCATGCCAAAAACCTCGCTTCTTCTTTCACCCAATTGCTATCATCATCATCCA
The DNA here is from genome assembly GCA_039660915.1 of Euphorbia tirucalli. Classification (NCBI taxonomy): domain Eukaryota; kingdom Viridiplantae; phylum Streptophyta; class Magnoliopsida; order Malpighiales; family Euphorbiaceae; genus Euphorbia; species Euphorbia tirucalli. The sequence goes on along the minus strand of CM077638.1, from coordinate 16,008,958 downwards.
TGAATGGAGATTCCGTTGATACATCATTGTTAAAAACAGCTTCTAAGTTTTATTTACAAGTTTTGTTCCTTGAAAATTCTTTACCTTTGCATCGAACTCTGATCTCTGCTTTATGCAAGATTAACAGTAAAGACATCCAGTCCTTGATTGTTAAGTGTTTTAGGGAGCTTTGCGAGGAGTATAGTAGTGATAAAAGGGAAGGGAATCAGAGCAAGCGATTCTGTTTATCTCGGGCGGCATTATCCGTTCTAGGTATGCCAAAGTTGGGGTATCTGGTGGATGTTGTTGAAGATTGTGCGGTTTTCGTTGCTTGGGATGTCGTTTTGGGGTTGGAGACTGTCGTTTCTGAGACTCTGGAGTGGGCTAGGCCGTCTCCTATTGTCATGGAGCAATGTCAAGAGGCTTTGTCTTGTTCGTATTACTTGCTTCAGCGGTTCCCAGCGACATTTAAGGGGGATTCTGACGGTTTTGATTCTGAAGAGTTGAATGTTCTGGGAAGGATTTTAGGGGTTTTGGTACGAATCTTGAAATCGATGGCATTTACGAGAGATTGTTTTGTAGCTGCAGGGGTAAGCTTGTGTGCTGCTTTGCAAGTTTGTCTTAGTGCTGAGGAGCTTGGCTTGATTATAATGGAAGGTATATTTAATCAAAGTACTTGTAAGATTTATGGCAATAAGGGTGATGGTGAGTTCAAAGATGCTATCTTGAAGGTTCCATTTAAAGGAGACTTGCTGTCTGAAATATTTGGTTTTTCTGTTTTAAGTAGACTCTGCTTAATTAGAGGGATTCTCACTGCCGTTCCTAGGACAGTATTAAATTCACATTTTGTTGTATCAAATAGTATTTTGAATGGCCACGAGGGGAATGGGATCTGTGCTGGTCCTGTTAAAACCATTTTGTATGATGGGATTTTGCCTGAATTGTGTAACTATTGTGAGAACCCTATTGATAGCCATTTTAATTTTCATGCATTGACGGTAATGCAAATTTGCTTGCAGCAGATGAAGACTTCGATGTTGTCTAATCTAACTGATCTATCGGATAATTATGATCCTATTCCTGAGGAAATGGGGAGTCGCATACTGAAGATAATATGGAATAACTTGGAAGATCCTTTAAGTCAAACAGTGAAACAAGTTCATCAGGTTTTTGATCTTTTCTTAGACATTCAATCAAATCTTCATTTGGGAGATGGTAGTCAGAGAATAAAATCATATCTACAAAGTATTGCTTCAGATCTTCTGAGGCTAGGCCCACGTTGTAAAGGAAGATATGTCCCTCTAGCTTTCTTGACAAAGAGATTGGGGCCAATAACAATGCTGGAAATGAGTCCTCACTTGCTCTTTGAAACTGCGCAAGCCTATGTTGACGATGATGTGTGTTGTGCTGCCACAACATTCTTGAAATGCTTCCTTGAGTGCTTGCGTGATGAGTGTTGGAGCAGCAACGGTGTTGAGAAAGGGTATGCAGTATACAGAGGCTATTGCTTACCTCCTTTTTTTTATGGGCTTGCAGCGGGGGTGTCAAAGCTTCGCTCCAATTTGAACACTTATGCATTGCCAATTTTGTTAGAGGTTGATGTGGATAGCATATTTCCCATGCTTGCATTTATCTCAGTTGGGCCTGGCGAAGAGGAGCATAGACTGTCATTTCCTGAGCTAGGAATCACAAACATAGAACTGGGGGTTGAACAGAAAGTGGCTGTTTTAGTCTCATTGCTTAAGGTATGCCGTTCACTTGCTTTGCTTGAGGGGGATATTAATTTGTTCGATAGTACTCCTGCTGTATTGGAGGCAGAGAATGGACTGGGATTCAATAGCACTAATCTATATGCCATTGTCAACATAAAATCAATAGAGGTTAGGGTCCTGGTTGAATGGTTAGCGTTGGCATTGAGTCACACTGATGAGTTGCTTCGTGTAGATGCTGCAGAGTTGCTCTTCTTGAACCCGAAGACAGCTAGTCTTCCTTCCTATTTAGAATTGACACTTCTGAAAAAAGCTATCCCGCTGAACATGAGAAGTTGCTCTTCAGGTTTCCAGATGAAGTGGACCAGTTTGTTTCGGAAGTTCTTTTCTCGAGTTCGGACAGCTTTGGAGAGACAAGTTAAGCATGGGACCTGGCAACCATTCCTGACCTACCATTCTAATGCATCTATCTCAATTAAGGAAACTGAAGAAACTGCAGTCAGTAGGGCAAGGGATCTTTTTAAGTTTATGCGATGGTTGTCTTGTTTTTTTTTTTTCTCGTGCTATCCTTCTGCTCCTTATAAAAGAAAAATTATGGCTATGGAGCTCATACTGATAATGCTTAATGTTTGGTCTATTGTACCACCTTCTCAAGATAAGTGCGGTTCCACTGTTCCTGAAAGCTATGTTAGTCCTTACAGTAGTGGAACAACTTCACCTGATTCAACTTTGTTATTAGTTGGATCTATCATTGATAGTTGGGACAGGCTGAGAGAGAATTCTTTTCGCATTTTGCTGTATTTTCCAACGCCTCTTCCCGGCATTTCAAGTGAAGATATAATCGTGAGAGTGGTTGTATGGGCTAAGAACTTAGTTTGCAGTCCACGTGTGAGAGAAAGTGATGCTGGGGCCTTGACTCTAAAGCTCATATTCAGGAAGTACGTCTTGGAGCTAGGATGGGTTGTCCGAGCTTCTGCTGATGTTGTTTGTATTCAAGATCAATGTGAAATAGTTAGTGGAGATAGGCAAATAGTTGAGTCCAAGCATCCTGTATTAGAATATATAAACTCATTAATTGATTGGCTGAATATTGCTGTAGAGGAGGGAGAGAGGAATCTTTCTGAAGCTTGCAAAAGTAGTTTTGTTCATGGTGTTCTGCTTGCTCTGCGGTATACTTTTGATGAATTGGACTGGAATTCTGATGCAGTCATTTTTACCATATCAGAGTTTAGACTATCATTGCAGAAACTTTTGGGATTGGTTATGCGAATTACTTCAATAGCACTTTGGGTGGTTTCTGCAGATGCTTGGTATCTGCCTGACATGGATGAAATGCCTGATGATGATAATTTCTTGATAGATGAAGTCGATATGGTAGCGTCATCGGAACTAGGGGACACTGATTTAAAACATGGGCAAGAAAGCAGACCATTGGAACAGATTGTCATGGTTGGTTGTTGGCTGGCTATGAAAGAGGTACTTGGCTTATTTGTTGTTTAGTTTTTCTGTTCAGTCTATTTCATGTGATATGGTTAAGAACGTTAACTTTCTTTTTTCTTCTTTTGATCCTTGGTGCAACTGAAGCATTGATGCTGACTCTGGATACTTTCTTATTCATAGTATGAAATGATGTAGAAAATTATTAATATATATAATTTGCATGCCTGGGCTTTGTAGGTTTATCTGATTATAAATTGATAGCAAACTATATCTTTTTTTTATTTCAGGTGAGTCTTCTTTTGGGAACCATTATTAGAAAAATTCCTTTGCCGAGCAGCTTTAGTTGCTCTGATTCACTGGAGACCCATGTTTCTGATGGTAAGTATCCTTCCACGCTGACCGTAACCAAAGCAATACTTGATTTCAAACAACTTGAAGAGATTGGGAACCACTTCTTGGAAGTTCTTTTGAAGATGAAGCATAATGGTGCAATTGATAAGACAAGGGCTGGATTTACAGCACTTTGCAACAGATTGCTTTGCTCTAATGATCCAAGGTATGTCTTTACTTCTTACGTGATAGTCCTCACCATGCGCTCCAACTGAAAAACGTCCTTCCCTTTGTAAAGTGAGTAGAGTTGTCCCAAATGGGAGGAAAATTCTGAAAGGAGAAAAGAAGAGGAACTAGAGGAAAAACAGACAGACAGAAGATTCTATGTGGCTTAGAGAAAGATTGAGAATAAAGCTAGCTAAAAATGTCTTAAGAAGACTAACTATATGTAGTTTCAATTTTTTCATAGGTATATCATTATAGATTTTAAGTCTAGTCCATTTCCTAATAATGGGGTAGGAATCTGAAAATGCAAGAACCCGTAATCTACATCAAGTTGGATAAGTTAAATTCCTACAAACGTCAAAATCCTATATTTCTACAATAGGAATATCTTAATTTGGAAATGACACTGAAATAAAAATCTGACATTTAAAACAGGCTTAAACCATAGTAGTTTCTAAACTCTGGGGTTTTATTTTATATATTACTGACTGTTATGAATCTTATTTTAGGTATAAAATTATATAATAATGATTGTTATAGAAATTAGGTAAATATACCGCAGATTATTCTGTATTCAATTTTCTGTTCAGATTCTCATAGTTACTCTTCTGCTTTAGTAGAACCTTTTTTTTTTTTTTTTAATATATATATATCTCTTTTAGTTGTACATGTATGCCAGTTGGATGACATAGTTTGGTCATGTTCAATCCTCTACCCTAAATATCCTGAATCTTGTTTAGCCATTCACTCTTCAGATGTGGGGCTGTGGGGGGTGGGGAAGGATCTTCATTTAACTTGTTGTCATGTATTGTATAATTCTAATGTTTGTTGTGTCTTGTCCAGTTTAGGATTCATTTTTTGGGAGAAAGGAGAAAAGAGGAACACAAACAATCTCCTAGCTGATTCTAGTCATATCCATTTGCCTTTTTCTCACCTTTCTCTTCTGCCTGATCTCGCATATTTTCTTATTATTGGTGTCTCATTCCCCAACCCCCTGACCAAAAAAAAAAAAAAAAAAAAAGAAACTATGGAACTCCTTTTTTCCTGCCTGAGCTTGGTTATAAATTATCATGCGTTTACAAATGCTTTGTCTTCCTCTTTTTTCTTTTTCTTTTTTTGGTCTGTTTTTGCAAACATGTTATCATATGGGCTTTCTCTTTTCAGACTTTGCAGATTGACTGAATCTTGGATGGAGCAACTTATGGAAAGAACTGTGGCCAAGGGACAAATTGTGGATGATCTCTTGAGGAGAAGTGCTGGTATTCCTGCAGCATTTATTGCTCTGTTTCTCTCTGAACCTGAAGGGGCACCCAAGAAGCTTCTTCCACAGGCTTTGCGATGGCTAATAGATGTAGTTAACAGCTCTTTGCTGGGTCTAGTTGATTCCAAGGACGTAAATACTGATTTGTGCAGCCTTTCTGTTGCAAAATCAAACCAAGAACTTGATTCTGAAAAATCATTTGAGATTCATGGGATGGAAAATAAATCAAAAGTTCGACATGAGGGTCTTGTTCCAACTGTTCATGCATTTAATGTTCTTAGAGCTGCTTTCAATGACACAAACCTCGCTACTGATACATCTGGTTTTGCTGCCGAGGCTTTGATTGCTTCAGTTCGCTCTTTCTCTTCTCCATACTGGGAGGTCCGAAATAGCGCATGTCTAGCATACACTGCCTTGGTACGACGCATGATAGGATTCCTAAACGTTCAAAAACGAGAATCTGCTCGGCGTGCATTGAGTGGGCTTGAATTTTTTCATAGGTATGGTTTCTCTGAATAGGAGATATGATTATAGTTACTACCCTTCTATTTGGAGTATTTTCTTGAGTGGCTTTGAATAATTGCATGAGTGTCAATGTTCAACCATCATGTACTGACCCTTCAAACTCCAACTGCTCATAAAAGTTGCTGCTCCTATCCAATTTCAATATGAATGAAGTTTAATTGCAAAGTAAATTTGAATTCATGCTTATGATTATTTTTACCATGCTATACTGCTGTCAGGGACAAGGAATTACTTCAATTAGGGGTGACATTTTAGTTCATGACATGCAGTTTGCTTCTTGCATGTTTCTTTTGTTTTAAGGGGATACATAAGTAGGAATAAGGAGAATTCTAGAATTCGTCTCCCATCTTCATGTCACTAATTGCAATTGTCAAGGTTGAAGAAGCTATATTATTGAAAATGGTTTTTCCATGCTCTGATTGATTTGAGAGCTTTTACCAAGATTCTAGACTTTGCATTTTGGGGTACCTTTTTGTTACTCCCCTATTATTTTGTGTTCCCGAAAGTTAAATTTTGAAAGGCAGTGTTATGTCTACCTCAAGTGGCAGCTAACTCTAATATCTTTTGATATTTTCTGAAGGTATCCCTCATTACATCCGTTCTTTTACAATGAACTGAAAGCTGCAACTGATTTGCTTATGGATGCAACATCTGGCCGTACAGAATCCAATCTTGCAAAGGCTGTCCATCCAAGCTTATGTCCTATGCTGATTCTTTTATCCAGGCTCAAGCCTTCAACAATATCAAGTGAGAGTGGAGATGACCTGGATCCTTTCCTTTTTATGCCATTCATCAGGAGATGCTCAACTCAGAGTAATCTGCGTGTTCGTGTTCTTGCTTCTAAAGCTTTAGTTGGCCTGGTATCGAATGAGAAACTTTCAATGGTCCTCTTGAATATTGCTTCTGAATTGCCTTGCATGGATGATCAAACCACTGCTACTTGTGTTTCCTCGATAGTGTTGAACACAAAGAAAGGAACATACCGTCCTTCTTTCAATTCTGTCCATGGAATGCTATTGCAACTAAGTTCTCTTCTGGATGCAAATTGTAGAAACCTGGCTGATTTTACAAGGAAGGAAAAGATTCTTGGGGATTTGGTACAAGTTCTTGCTACACGGTCATGGCTCTCGAGCCCGAAGTGGTGCCCTTGCCCTATCCTTAATGCCTCATTTCTGAGAGTGCTTGATCACATGCTTAGCATAGCAAGAACTGGCAATCCGGGTAAAAATTTCTATGCCATTCGTGATTTGCTTTTGGATCTATCTACAGAATGCTTAGATGTAGAAGATGCTCCACATTATGACCCAACTATAGCAGAACTCCGTGAACATGCAGCCATCTCCTATTTCAGTTGTGTGCTGCAGGTTTCTAGAATTGACGAAGAAGGGATTATTCAGAAGCCTCATATGTGTTTTTCACCTGATTCAAAGTTGTTGAACTTATCTGAAACAAACAGTTTTACAGGACTTCAGAAAAGGCTGATACGATCCTTGTCAGATTTATCATATGAAGTTCGACTTGCAACATTGAAATGGCTTCTGAACTTTCTGAAGTCATCTGAATCTATCAGTGAAAGTCATCATATGTCTAGCAGTGAGGTCCGAATTATTCAGCACTGGACTAATTCCAACCTTCAGGCAACGATGTCGAAACTATTGGACACAGAGAAGAATCATAGATGTATGAATTACATCCTGAGGATTTTTTTCTTTTGGAACTTACTGCAGTTTAAGAAACTGGACGCTGAAAAGAATGCCGGCACTGGTTTTATTGGTACGCTGGATTTTGATTCCATGATTCAGTTATGGAATAAACTGACATCCTTGTACAAAGTCACGAGACATACGAAGACCCAAGAGACACTCATTTGCTGCATGGCTATATGTGTGAAACGTTATGCAAGTTTGTTAACAGGCTATTTTCTTTCCCACAAGGAGGAGGGCACTGCTGAATGTACCAAATCAGATCAATTGGAAAGATCAGACTACTTGTATGAATGCATTACCTTTTTTGTTAATGTGATTAAAGAACATAGTTCGGCGTCTGAGCCTGCAAACATGCGCAAGGCAGCTGCTGAATCTATAATTGCATCTAGTCTGTTGGAACAAGCTGAATTAATCAGTGATTCTGTATGCAATCATGAGATCCCTTCAGAACAGTCAGATTTCTGTTTTGAACCCAAGGAATCCGTTAATATGTATGCTAATCAAGTGCTTGACATATGGTTCTTGTGCATAACTTTGCTGGAGGATGAAGATGATGGGGTCAGACAAAGGCTTGCTCTGAATGTGCAGAAATGCTTTTTGTCAAAAAGATCAAGTAGCTCTCATGCTGGAGAGGTCCCAACCCAGGTTGATAAAGTGATTCAATTGAGCTTTGGCCATCTGTCCTCTATCTTCGGCCACTGGATCAACTACTTAGATTTTCTCTTGCGGTGGGTAGTCAGATCAGCAAATCATGTTGTTCCAAAAGGAGATCTTGTGAGGCGAGTCTTTGACAAGGAAATTGATAATCATCATGAAGAGAAGTTGTTGATCTGCCAAATATGTTTCTATCATGTGGAGCAGCTTCCCGTTTTAAAACTACAGTTGGCTGATATGGCGACAAAACAAGAGTTCAAAAGCTATTTATACAGCTGGATAGAAAGATTTCGCAACCAGTTGATGTCGTTTGCTGAGAACCATGTTGAGGAACTAGGAGTTGATTGGATAGGTGGTGTGGGTAACCATAAAGATGCATTTTTACCTCTATATGCAAATTTACTTGGCTTTTATACTCTCACAAACTGCATTCTCAATGACGAAGTTGAGGATGATACAGCTCTAGCATCTCATGTTGTCGAACTTGGTAAAGCTATCAATCCATTCTTGAGGAATCCTATGATTTCTAATCTTTATTTGTTACTTGTAAAATCACTTGAGAAAAGGGTCAATGCAGCCGCTGATGAGCTGATTCATGAAGTCATGGATGTCTCAGTTTGGGATGGTTTTGATCCATATTTTCTTCTTAGATAAAAGTAGTTGTAAAATAGCTTCATAATTTATGTTATAGAGATTCAAAAGGGGTCTAGGGCTACGCCACAAAACAATAATCTTTTTTCCCCTCAAAGCTGTTGTATCATTCTGCTAAAGCAAATATGATGGTTTGCACCAGTAATATACTTTATTGTTTATTTTTCTCATTTCCTCTCTTTATGTAAGGTTTTGAATCTTCTAATCATATCAAATTTCAGCTATTCAAAAATTTAGGTTGTGGTCATATAGACTACAATTTTCTGATACCTTAAAATTTTTTGGTAGAATTCAACAAGATGTTTTGGTTTTTTGATATTTCCTTATGTATTTTTTTTTTCCTGAATTTCATGATTAACACAATTTTTTATTTTATCTTGAAAATTAATTTATGACGTAGTTATAGAACAATAATCTTGAAAATTAATTATTAGTAATATACACACAGTTTAGTTTTTCTTTCAGTTAATACAATGATAAGCAATTCAACCCTGGATTATTCCTAATCATGACATTTTATATTTTTTAATACATTGCTTCAAATTTCTTCCTAAAATTATGTTTAATTTTTTTGTTCCCAATACTCACTATGGATATTTCCAGAAAAGTTCAATTTAAATTGACAAGAAAAGTGAAAAATGAAGTGATAATGAAAGCCAATAACTTCAGCTGTCTTCCTCACTACAATCTTGTTGATCAGCGTCATCTTCGTCACTGCCATCATTTTCCTGTGAATATGTCTGAAATGTTAGCAGAAATAGCAACCAAAAGGTTAGAAGCAACTCTGTTATGTCGTGTCGTTGACAATGTAAACATTAACTAGCTCTTTCCATTGGATCAATTGCAGACAAACCAAATCCGAAATAAAGCACCAGTCTTACGGCGGTTCGAGTAAAAAGTCATGATCTTTATATAAGCTATTTGAACCATGACTACCTTTTTACATATGTTCTGCAGAATTTTCAAAACATACATCATTGCTAAAGAAAATTTCAGCAATGTAAAACTTCAATACTTATAAATCAGAACAAAGATAATTAAGTAGCAAAACAAAACTCTAACTAGCAAGTGAGACATAAAAGTAGCTCTAAGGCGGCAAACAACATCCAATGACAAGACTAAATAAGAGATAACATCCCCAGCACACAAATTTGTGCATATTACGAGTAAATTAATGAAAATCTTTGAATTTTTTACCTCTTCATCTTGATCAGAATCCTCTTCATCAGTACCCTGGAACAACAAAATTACCAGATTACTATAGAACATCATGAAATCGAAGTAACGGAGTACAACTTGGCAATCTTAACCACTAACTTGGACTAGAATAGAAAATCCAACAAGATAATAGAAAGCCACAAGTTGATGAGCTTACATGGTTGAAGTACTTAAGAGGATTGGGCCATATTTCCTCCTTAATTATGTCTGCAATCTACAATTTTCAGAAGAAAACCCTAGTAAGTGTGTGAAATACTAGGAAGTAGCTTGTTTGGTGATTGATGGCAATTGATGAAGTTGCACAAACTCAAGCAGAAATCACGTAAAACCAAAAATTGAAAGAAAGAGTGAAATATAGCAAAGGTACGTATATCTATCAAATAATCATCATTCTCTACTTTTATAAATTAGTAAGCAGAAGGTGGTTCTTACATCATCTCCGAGCATGGGTACACGATTTTGTACACCTTCACCAAACCAACCAAAAAAGCTGCATTCATGCACACGCACAAGAAAACAAAATAAACCCGCTGCATCTATTGGAGTGAATTTGGACTTCATACAGAAGGTTCTCACTTTCTTTTCATAATAAACAAAGAGACCTTTCAGCTAATGCCCAATGTATGGAGTTCAGTATCGATAAAACAAAGAGTAATTCAGTAAGTAACCTGGTCTCAGGCCATGGTCGTTTCGATCCTCTATTCCTTTGCTTAGATCCATTTGCAGTGCCCTTCATATGGTATAGGATGAACCATCAAGTGTTGAAAAAAGTTTGAGCAAGGAAGAGAGAGACTTAAACAAGAAGAATGCCACATTATTACCATTCCTTCTTTCCACCTAATGTTTGTACCAGTTATCTTAATTGTCCCCTCATCAGATAACCTAAAGGATTTCATCAGCTTTGTGTCTTCAAAATGAGGATTCTCTTTGAAATTCTGAAAAGGGGCAATAAAATAGAAACTGAATCAGCTGTAACACAAACAATACCATTAAGTGAGAACAGAAGCTGCAAAAGATCTCAAAAACCAAAAATATTCGTAATGCAAGAATCAGAAGATGCAGTTTGCTACAATAATTGTGCCCAAAATCAGTAAAGCAGATTGGAGAAAGTATTTACAAATGTGATGGAATAACCAGACTTGACATCCTTCAAATCCTCCAAATCAAGAGAATCAAGATACTTGAATACCTGTGTCAACAACAAATGAAACATATTTTTGAGCTACTTTTTTGTTTCATCTTCAATAAAAATTCCAGGAAATCCATACATCAAAATCATGTTTCTAGGTTCTAACCTTTTGGTCTTCCTCAGTCAGAAGATCACAAAGATCAGGATGACTCAAGAACTGCATCAGACATACAGCATAAGTTTGAGGAACCAATAGTCATTTAATGACAGGAAAGTAGAAATCAGGATGAACAAAATCATTTACAGCAGTTAACCAGAAGTCCGGAATAGTTTTGATAATCTCATTCCTTTTGACATAGACAGGCTTGCGAATCGCATTATACTGCTTGTCCATTTCCAGTACTTTGTCACAGAACTCTCCATTTATCTGTTGGGTTTTCAAAGAAAGCACCCAGCTTTATGAATTCCATACAAATTAAAAAAAAAAAAAAGCAGTAACCATATTAAATTATAGCTCCATTCCATAATCATTCAGCAATAAATGGAACAAATTTAAATGAAACACAAGAAAAATCCAGATTTGAATTTGTTCCAAAAGAAACACAGTTATAGGGAAGAAGAGGGGTTTACCTTCTCGATCTCGTCTTGGACTTCCTGCAGCTTCTCAACAGAAAGGATGAGTTCTGCATCAACGGAACCCGAGTCTTCTACTTCGGTGACCTTGAATTTCTTCCCCCTTTCAACTACCATCTGGTTTGAAAACAAAAAAGATACAAACTTTTCTCGATTTGAGCTTCACCCAGAACCCCAAGTGAAGATATTGAGCTATCCACAAGTGAACAGAACCAGCCGAAAGAAGCTAGCTTTACTACTCTTTTTTTTTTTTTGGCTCGAAGACAAAGAGGCATTTCTACGAGGAAAAGACTGCTCTTATCCAAATCCAACTAACAGCGTCAGCCGTTATGCCCTTCTCAAATAAGAAAAGCCCACACCCAACCCTCAATTGGTTGAAGTCCAAATCCACCAATCAACACATTTTCCACCTAATAGTTAACGAGGAATCGAGAATCAAAGTATGACAACGTTGTTTCAATCTTCCTTACCTTTCCTAGGATTCCCCAAACAGCTCTCCTGTTTCACCCCCAAAGCAGGTTCCTTTCCACTTCTTATGTCTCTTCTTTATAATCCATGTATTTGCACATTGAAAGGTGCTTAATTTAGTTGATTTGATTAATTGTGCAGATAAGTTGAACGTCGGTGGGTTAATTTCATGGGGCATTCATTCAAGGAAAGGGAATAACAGTGAGGTAAATAAGCGGCACCATAGTTCTCTGATGGCAATGTGTTCTGCCCCTTCAAATTCAGCTTCCGGGATATCATCAGGTGGTTATGAGAAATCCAAGAAAGTATGGATATGGACACAGAACAAAGCAGTAATGATTGCAGCTGTTGAAAGAGGATGGAACACCTTCATCTTCTGCTCCGAACAGCAACAACTTGCAAATGACTGGTTATGTATACCCTCTCGACAATTGTATTGTGGTTTGTTTTAATCAAGATTCAATATCTCTTTTGAATTTGAAGTTTTTGGCATGGGATTTACAGCTATAGCTATGATACATCCGTTGTTTATTGACGGAGGAGAGGTTTTAGATGGGGAGAATAAGAGGGTTGCCACGGTTTTTCGAGTTTCAAGTTCACAAGAGCTATTGCAACTTCAACCAGAAAATGCAGAGACTGAGAATGTTGTCTTTGATTTACTGGATTGGCAGGTATGCATGTCTGTTCTTAATCGATAATTAAATCATTAATAGACTTCATTTTAGGCCTAAAAAATATTACTGAATTTGGATTTACTTTTTCTTTCTCCATTGCAAATGTTCTTGGGAAAATGCTATTTGTTACTTATTTCTTGATATCACCAAATGCAGCACATCCTGCAGAGTCTTGACATTTTTGGTTAATGATGTTGATCTGTCTTCAGTTTCCAGCATCCTGTTGATCAGTAAATGTTCAATCTTGCGAATACCAAAAAAAGAAAATAACTTCTAAGAGATTCTTACAGTTTTGCGTCTCAGATAATTCCTGCAGAGAATCTTGTTGCAGCATTCCATGGCAGTCAAAAAACAGTGTTTGCCATCTCAATTACTCCTTCAGAGGCACAAATTTTCCTTGAGGTATCTGCTGACTCCTTTAAATAATTGATGCAGAATTGAATTTATGTTTAGAGTTTTCAATTACATTTCTCAACATCGGTTCCTCATTTGCATGATTATATCACCTAAAGATTCAACCTTTTTTCTTAATAGGCCTTAGAACATGGTTTGGGTGGAGTTGTTCTAAAAGTTGAGGATGTTGAAGCTATCCTTGAGCTCAAGGTAATTTCATTTTAGGAAATAAGACTCTAGTTCCTTGAGTTCTGAAGCGTTGCTACTTATTCTGGTAAATATTGTCAGGACTATTTTGACAGAAGGAATGAAGCAAGCAGTCTGTTGAACTTGACCAAAGCTACTGTAACTAGGATTCAAGTAGCCGGGATGGGTGATCGTGTTTGTGTGGATCTTTGCAGCCTCATGAGACCTGGTGAAGGACTTTTGGTAGCTCTTAACTTCTCATTTTTGACATTCTGGATCTGATGATTTTGTTGTCCAATATATTTGATATAATCAAATATGTCTGCACAATTTGTCTCGCAGGTTGGTTCCTTCGCTAGAGGACTATTCATTGTTCACTCAGAATGCTTGGAGTCAAATTATATCGCAAGCAGACCTTTTCGTGTCAATGCAGTAAGTTATTTCCATAATATTTCAAAGGATGCATTGACAACCATGTTGCTTATTGGAAATTCAGTAAGCACCATAGAATTTAATTTGGATGCTCAAGTTGCCACTTTCATTTGACAAATGCACAGGGACCAGTACATGCATATGTCTCTGTCCCAGGAGGAAAGACTTGCTACCTTTCAGAGTTAAAAGCCGGAAAAGAAGTCATCATAGTTGATCAAAAAGGGAAAATACGAACAGCGATAGTTGGCCGAGTAAAGATAGAGACCAGGCCTCTTATTTTTGTTGAGGCAAAGGTTTGTGTAACAGATGCCTCCATAATATATCATCCAGTTCAAAAGCATTTCAAAACCCATAATTTTTGTGGTCATAATTAGTGCAAAAATTCAGATATGGTTATTTGTTTTTTTAGATCATCAACTTTCTATCCTAATGATCCAAGGCCTTAACAGATCGCCAAACATCATGCATTAACTTTTACAGAGCTGGTCCCTATTGAGAGTCAATGATTTAATGCTTGATTGAAATAAAATCTGGTTTTCTTATGCTGATATTTTGGTCTTACAGATAGATTCTCAAGATGGAACGCTATACAGCATCTTTCTGCAGAATGCAGAAACAGTTGCCCTAGTGCCTCCATGCCAAGGTATTACAATGTTTTATTCTGGGAGTTTCACATCCTTCATGTAATCTTGCTTTGGGTCTGAACATTCCAAATTTACTGCAGGAAATCGACCACATAAAGTAGCTATTCCTGTGACCTCATTAAAAATTGGGGATGAAGTTTTGTTGCGAATACAAGGGGAAGCCCGTCATACGGGAATTGAAATTGAAGAATTCATTGTAGAGAACTAAATGAGAAAGAGTAACTATTTTATTAGTTGAATTTATTGATAAGTATCTATGCTGCAGCAATAATGCGCACTGCCATTCTAAGGAAATTCCATCATCTGGTATCATATTCTCTTGCAGCACTCCAATTTGAACTGTAATCTGCTGTAGATTGAATACTATACTATATAGTTAAAGATATCTCATTATTACAATGACTTGGTTTTCCTATGATGTCCATATTTCCTCTATTCGGTACAACCTGAAATACTTGCGGTATAACATGGGATACAGTAGAGGTCTTTGAGGTTGTAGCTAAAGTTCTTTAGTTGACCTACACTTCGCCACTTACTTCGAAGTCAACTCATTCTGTCATTTGGGAGAATACAGGGTCAACTATCATATTAGTAAAGTTTTTGTTGATTCTTAGGGACATGTATGAGCTTCAAAGTCAACTCATTCAGTCATTTGGGAGAATACTGTTGGAAATTTGACAAATATATTGGATTATATATTAGTGATTATTTGTCAACTTTGGGCCAAATTATATTATGGAAAGGAAGCGTATTACATCAAATGATTAGTGTCATTGTATAGTACGTAACGTAAGCTTTCCAACGGTATATAATTTACCCAAAACGGACAAGTAGTGAATGAGAAATTGTTGCTCAAAGTTAGCCTAATGGAATGAAATATTTGGAGAAAAATTGGTTTATGTTAACTTATCCCACGTGGGAAAAATATAAAGTGGAAAATGTGTTTATATTGAAACACACTTTTGTAAGGTATGAACTTGTGTAAGCTAAAAGGCTCTCTCTTGCGCGCACAGGAGGGTGCAAATCCTAGCCCCGAGCCTTCAAAGGTCCAATGCGCACCCGCATGATGTGGGCGTCGCGAATACCGTTCCGAATTGGCCCTGCCTAATTTTTGCTCCGGTTCGACTAATTTTCTCCAGATATTTTATTTTTTGAGTCTCTTCAATTTTTCTGTCAGTTTTATTTTTCAAATAAAATAACTGCAGAATTAATTCTTTCTTAATAAGAGAATTAATTCAATTAATTGTTATTATTAATCAAAATCCTCTTAAACAGCCTATATTTTTTTGCTCCATCAGTTGCAGAAAACACTTGCAATTTCGAATTTCCTTTCCTCCTTTTTTCTGCAATTTGTTTCTATCTAGAGAGGCTGTCGTTTTTCCTTTCTTCTCCTGTGATAGTCCGTTTCACACAGTTGAGTTCGCCATCGAGAGTTGTTGTATCCTGGGAGACAAATCGCCAACTACGGGCAGATAATTGTCTTAAGGAAACTGTATTTTTCAGGTCTCAACTCTACTGTTCCTTTTATTAAGGTTGAAAATTATCTTATTTTCTGTTCTTCAATTTATTTCGTTTCTGCAATTTACTTATATAAATTGTATTTGTTTACTATTTTCTAACATTCTTAAGACAATTATACGTAGTACTTGGTTAAGTTTTGCAGGATTACCTTGACATTCTGGATAATTAATACCTTGACATTCTGGATATTTATACCTTGACATTTGGAGAATTTTTCGGACCTTTTACTGGATTATTTTGGACTGTTTGGACATTTGTTGTTTTAAATTAACAGTTCTTTTTGTGATTCATTTTCTGTGTTTAATTTGTTGATTCTGGAATTTTGTTAACTTTGTTTGTTTGAAATTTCAGATTGAAAAATGGCTGATATTGTCCCACCTATTGGAGGCAATGGTTCTGAAACTGGCCAAGGCCAGAATAACCAACATGGACAAAATGGTCCTAGTGGTTCTGGGCTTGTTATGCCTAACGGTCCTGTAGTTGGTTCGGGTTCATACCCAATAACAGTGCCTGAAAGACCAAAAAGATTTAACGAAATGAATTTTAAGATATGGCAGCAGAAAATGCTTTTCTACTTGACTAGTATGCAATAACATAGATTGCTGAAAGAAGATCCTCCTGTTGTTCCCGAGGGTGTGGTGGATCCTTCTATTCAATTAGCTGTTGATGCTTGGAATCACTTGGATTTCTTTTGTAGAAACCACATTCTGAATGGATTGGTTCCTGATTTATATGAGGTTTACACTGTTAAACGAGCTGCAAACGAATTATGGGACTCCTTGGATAGGAAGTACAGAACTAAGGATGCTGGTATTAAGAAATTCTTAGTAGGCCAATTCCTTAGTTACAAAATGGTTGATTCCAATTCTGTTGTGAGTCAAGTGCAAGAAATCCAGCTTTTGATCCATGGGATGCAAGCTGAAAGGATGGAGACTAGTGAAACCTTCCAAGTGGCTACAATCATTGAGAAATTGCCACCTAGTTGGATTGATTTCAAAAACTATCTCAAGCATAAAAGGAAAGAGATGTCTGTTGAGGATCTAATTGTCCGACTTCGTATTGAAGAAGACAATAGAAGATCAGAGAGGAAATCTTTTGTTGCTGCTAATCAAGCTGTGGCTAGAACCAATGTAGTGGAGGTCAAGAAAGACCCCAAGAAAGGCAAACAACCTGTTGGATCTAAGTCCAAATTGGGACCTAAAGGGGGCATTTCCAAGAAACCAAAGTTTAATAGGAAATGCTTCAATTGCAACAAAATGGGACACAAGTCCTCTGATTGTAGGCTGCCAAAAAGGGTTAACAAAAAGGAGGCAAATGCTGTGGAAGAAATTGCTAGAGATGTGTCTGACATCGATCTGTGTGCAATGATTTCTGAAGTCAACCTGGTTGACTCAAATCCATGAGAATGGTGACTTGATACTGGTGCTTCACGCCACATTTGCTGTGACAAACTGGATTGAGTCTTACAAAGAAAGGAGAGAATATCTATATGGGCAATTCTACTACTTCAAAGATCAAGGGACATGGAACTGTCATTCTGAAAATGACTTCTGGGAAAGAAGTGAAGCTGCAAAATGTCTTGTATGTTCCTGAAATGAGGAAGAATCTGGTTTCTGGGAGCCTCTTGAGCTCACATGGCTTCAAGATGGTTTTTGAGTCTCAGAAATTTATTTTGTCTAAAGGGGTATGTATGTGGGCAAGGGATATGAATGTAATGGGATGTTCAAATTTAATTGTATCTCTTGTAAATCAAATTCAATTGAAATGAATGAGAATAACGTTTCTTTTGCTTATATTATTGAGTCTTCTAATTTATGGCATAGTAGACTTAGACATGTTAATTTTGATACGTTGCGACGTTTAATTAACTTGAATCATATCCCCATGTTTCAAATTGATAAAAACCATAAATGTGAAATTTGTATAGAGACAAAATTGACAAGATCCTCATTTCATTCTGTTGAAAGAAATTCAGAACCACTTGATCTTATACACACAGATATTTTTGGCTTGAAGTTTGTTCAATCAAGGGGAGGAAATAAATATTTTATTACCTTAATAGATGATAGCACAAAATACTGTTATGTGTATTTGCTTAAAAGCAAATATGAGGCTTTAGAGAAATTTGTTCTCTATAAGCAAGAAGTAGAAAACCAACCTAATAAAAAGATTAAGATGGTAAGAAGTGATCGTGGTGGTGAATATGTTGCACCATTTGGTGAGTTTTGCTCCCAACATGGTATTATTTATGAAGTAACACCACCATACTTTCCTTAATCTAACGGTGTAGCTGAACGCAAGAATCGTACTTTAAAAGAAATGATGAATGTGATGCTAACTAGTTCTAGGTTACCACAAAACATGTGGGTGGATGCTATGTTGTCATCAAATTACCTTTTAAACAAGGTACCCCGTAAGAAATAAGACAAAACCCCCTATGAATTATGGAAAGGTAGAAAACCTTCTTATAATTACTTGAAAGTGTAGGGGTGTCTTGCAAAGGTAATGGCCCCATTACCTAAGAGAATGAAAATAGGCCCAAAGACAGTGGATTGTATTTTCATTGGATATGCGGAACACAGTAATGCGTATCGGTTTCTTGTGCATGAATCTAAAAACCCAGAAATACACAAGAATACTTTCATGGAGTCAAAGGATGCCTCATTCTTTGAAAACGTATTTCCATGCAAACAAAACGATGTGGGGTCAGGATCTAAACGGTCTCATGAGACTGCTGAAGTTGACAATTAAGATGGTCAGCATGACGAAGTCGAGAATAATGAAGAGCTTCAACAAGAGGTGGAAGAGAATGTTCAAGATCTTCAAGAAGAGGATGAGATGGAAATAGAGGTTGAACCTCGAAGAAGTAAAAGGGCAAGGTGGAAAAATCTTTTGGTCCAGATTTTCTAACTTACATGTTAGAGGCTGAACCACAAACTTATAAAGAAGCTATAAGTTCAACTGAAAGTCCTTTATGGAAACAAGCCATAAGGAGTGAGATTTATTCCATTCTGCAAAATCATACTTGGGAATTAGTGGATCTTCCTCTCGGAACTAAACCACTAAGCTCTAAATGGATTTTCGAACGGAAATTGAAAGCAGATGGAATAATTGATAAGTACAAGGCCCGTTTAGTTATAAAAGGTTATAGACAAAAGGAAGGCTTTGACTACTTTGATACTTATTCTCCAGTGTCGAGAATAACATCCATTAGGATGGTTCTTGCTATTGCCGCTCTGCGGAATCTTGAGGTACATCAAATGGATGTGAAGAAAGCTTTCCTGAATGGAGATCTGGAAGAAGAAATCTATATGGAACAACCTGAAGGTTGTGTAGTTCCAGGTCAAGAAAGGAAAGTCTGTAAATTGGTGAAGTCTTTATACGGGTTAAAGCAAGCACCAAAACAATGGCACAAAAAGTTTGATGATGCCATAATGGCTAGTGGCTATCGTATCAACGAGTGTGACAAATGTATTTATGTCAAAACTACAACTGAAGGATATGTTATCCTATGCTTGTATGTTGATGACGTACTCATTATAGGAAGTAATGAGAAGATGGTAAAGAGTACCAAGAACATGTTAAATTCCAGATTTGACATGAAAGATATGGGACTGGCAGATGTAATTTTAGGCATCCAAGTTAAACGTTCACCTAATGGTCTCATTTTAACTCAGTCACACTACGTGGACAAGATACTTGATAAGTTTAACAAGGATGATTCTGGTATAGCTAAAACTCCGTTAGACATTAGTCAACATTTGTCCAAAAACAAAGGTGAAGGCATAGACCAAGTGGAGTATGCTAGGGTTATAGGTAATCTGATGTACCATTCGAGTTGTACAAGACCTGATATTGCTTACACTATAAGTAGTTTAAGCAGATATACAAGTAATCTAGGAAAGATTCATTGGGTAGCTATAGTGAGAATACTAAAGTATTTGCGATATACTCATAATTATGGTTTGCACTATACAAGAGAACTTGCGGTACTAGAAGCATATTCTGATGCTAGTTGGATAGCTGACATCAAGAATTCTAAAGGTACAAGTGGGTACGTGTTCACTCTAGGAGGAGGAGCAGTGTCTTGGAAATCCTCAAGGCAAACGATTATAACTAGATCCACTATGGAAACTGAGTTTGTAGCCTTGAATAAAACTGGAGAGGAAGTTAAATGGTTACGGAATTTCTTAGAAGATATTCCAGAATAGCCAAAGCCTGTGTCCGCAATTTGTATATATTGTGATAATCAAGCAGTGATTAAAAGAGCACAAAACATTATGTACAACTGTAAGTTGAGATACATGCGTCGTCGTCATAATACCGTTAGACAACTGATCTCAACAGGAGTTATCTCTATTGACTTTGTAGGGTCAAAGGATAACATTGCGTATCTGCCAACCAAAGGGTTAAACCGAGATCAAGTTGAAAAGACATCAAGAGGAATGGGACGAAAGCCCATGAATATTTAAGGCACTATATGAAGGAAAACCCAACCTTGTTGACTGGAGATCCCAAGATCTAGGTTCAATGGGACAACCTAATTGCATAGACCTTGTGAGGTCACTGTGGGGGTCAACCCCTTGTCCATTCCTGTGATATAAATATTGATAAAATGTAGAAAGGTTAAGCTATGCTTTTAATGATTCTTTGTGCTTCAAAAGTTTGAGCAAAAGAGATCACCTATGTGAGAGTGAAGTGGGGTCGCTTGAAAAGAGACTAATGGGGCTTAGTTATATGAAACTCTTGCAGAACCAGGAGATGTCCATGACCATAATGGACATAACCATGAGAACCAAAAACTATGTTATGTTGGTATTTGTGTGGGGTATATCATCGTTTACACAAACGGCAGAATAGTTTAAGGACATCGTGTCTACTAGTCAGCCAGTAAAGTAAATATACTAGCACAAGGGAAGGTTCAAAGGTTGATACCTACCTATCCTATGCAAATATCGACTGTAGTTTACTGTCACCACTTCGATTTTGATCTTTCTTTTCGTCAATCAATTTCATTCATGTGGGGGATTATTGGAAATTTGAAAAACATATTGGATTATATACTAGTGATTATTTGTCAACTTTGGGCCAAATTATATTATGGAAAGGAAGCGTATTACATCAAATGATCAGTATCATTGTATAGTACGTAACGTGAGCTTTCCAACGGTATATAATTTAACCAAAACGGACAAGTAGTGAATGAGAAATTGTTGCTCAAAGTTAGCTTAATGGAATGGAATATTTGGAGAAAAATTGGCTTATGTTAATTTATCCCACATGGGAAAAATATAAAGTGGAAAAGGTGTTTATATTGAAACACACTTTTGTAAGGTGTTACCTTGTGTAATCCAAAAGGCTCTCTCTTGCGCGAGCAGGGGGGGTGCAAATCCTAGCCCCAAGCCTTCAAAGGCCTAATGCACACCCGCACGACATGGACGTCGCGAAAGCCGTACCAAATTGGGCCACTACGGGCCTGCCTAATTTTGCTCTGGTCCGACTAATTTTCTCCAGATATTTTATTTTTTAAGCCTCTTCAATTTTTCTGTCAGTTTTATTTTTCAAATAAAATAACTGCAGAATTAATTCTCTCTTAATAAGAAAATTAATCCAATTAATTGTCATTATTAATCCAATAAATCCTCTTAAACAGCCCAAATTTTCTTGCTCCATCAGTTGCAGAAAACACTTACAATTTCGAATTTCCTTTCCTCCTTTTTTCTGCAATCTGTTTCCTTCTAGAGAGGTTGTCATTTTTCCTTTCTTCTCCGGTGATAGTCCGCTTTCTACAGTTGAGTTCGCCATCAAGAGTTGTTGTATCCTGGGAGACAAATCGCCAACTACGGGTAGATAATTGTCTTAAGGAAACTGTATTTTTCAGGCCTCAACTCTACTGTTCCTTTTGTTGAAAAGTATCTTATTTTCTGTTTTTCAATTTATTTCGTTTATACAATTTACTTATATAAATTATATTTGTTTACTATTTTCTAACAAATACAAGGTCAACTATCATATTAGTGAAGTTTTAGTTGATTCTTAAGGACGTGTATGGCACTGAGTCAACTCATTCAGTCATTCGGGAGAATACAAGGTCAACTATACCTGAAAGCCTCTAATAGGTGAACCTAGCTATTCACCATCTGCTAGTGAAGCCATCAACAAGAGGATGGTACCTTCAATGTTCATCTTCATAGTTTGTTTTACAACCATATTAGCAGCAGCATTTGACTCATTTTCCATTGATTTAGAAGCTAAGGCAATTCGAGACAGCCATTGGTGGTGTGACGGCAATAATTCCTCATCATATCATTGCGGATGGCCTGGAGTCTCTTGCAATGAGGATCGCTATGTGATCCATATAATATTCCCGCCTTACAAATGCATCGCGAGATCAAAACTTTGTAAGCTCAATTTTTCTTCCTTCTTGAATCTCACGCAGCTTAATCTCGGTTCCTGTGGACTCTTAGTGAGCTTCCCATCTGAAATTGGTGTTCTTTCAAAACTCACTTTCTTGAACTTGGCTTCTAATTATCTAACCAGTGAATTAACTCTGTCTCTTCAAAATCTTTCCAGTTGATGGAGCTTGACATATCAAATAATAGAATCAATGGTTCAATCCCTCGAGAACTAAGGTATCTGAATAACCTGGTTAAGTTAGACCTTAGTAATAATCATCTGGTCAGGTATATCCCTTCTATTATTGGTCTTTTAACCAGTCTTACCTATTTGAGTATGAGCTCAAATGAACTTTTGGGTCCAATCCCTTTTTCTCTTGGTAATTTGACTCGATTAAATTATCTTTATCTTTCAAATAACCAACTTTCTGGTGTCATTCTGCCCGAAACCGAAAAATTATTCAATCTTTCACATTTGGATCTTGCCAGTAACAGACTCACTGGACCTGTACCAGTTTATCTTACATTTTGCTTTGGATTATTGCCTTTTACTCTTTGTCATTGAGCAACAATAATCTAAATGAAAACATACCTTCAATTAGGAAACTTGGCTTTCTTGCACACTTTAGATCTAATTCACAACGGAATCAGCGAGAGATACCTTACTCATTTGGGAACCTAGCCAACTTAGAGGGATTGGATCTCAGCCACAATATTCTGTATGGAAGTTTTCATATTCATCTAAGAGATTACACACTAATGCATCTTAAACTCAGCCACCAACAATCTAAATGGAAGAATTCCTTCTCAAGTTGATGACTTTGTCACATTATATACTTTGGATCTCAGTCTTAACTCAATGAGTGGCGAATTATCTCTTGTAATTGGGAATATGACATTATGGTCCTTGGATCTCAGCAAATTGTTTCTCTGCCTCACTTCAACTGGTCATACATCAATTTGCAGTACAATTCTTTCAAGGGTAAAATCCGAGAACGTATGTGGCCTTATCATGTACAATTGGTCGGGAACAAGGAATATGACAACTTGGACATCTATAGACCGTATGAAGAATTTCATCCCTGCTTTCCAACTAAAAGAAGGAAAGAGTTGATGTACTATATCATCAAAATAGTTCCTCCCACCACCGCATTTCTTTCTTTCTTAGTTCTTGATTTTATGTTGTTGCATAAAAGAAAGGTTAACAGTTCCCAAATACAGGGACAATCAATAAACAATGTTCTCCATCTTAAACTTCGATGGAAGAGTTGCATATGAAGACATCATTAAAGCAACCGAGAACTTCAATGTCAAATATTGTATTGGAGTTGGTGGTCATGGAAATGTCTACAAAGCACAGCTACCTGGACACAGAATAGTTTCCCTAAAGAAACTTCACTCAGCGAAAGTAATGGTAAGTTTAGTGAATGAAGTATTTTAATGGAAATGGGGCACAGGAACATTATGAAACTTTATGGATACTGTTTGCATAAGCAATCCATGTTTCTGATTTATGAGTATATGGAGAAGGGCAGCTTGTTCAATATCTTGAGAAATGATGTTGACACTGTGAAATTGAACTGGGCTTGAAGGGTTAATCGATTAATGTTTACGGAGAAGAGGCATTCGGTAATTAACTTCAAGATTAGGTTGTCAGATTTTCGGGATTTCAGAAACTAATTTTATTAGAAACGGGTCAACGGTAAAAAAAACATAGCTCTTCTGTGAGATCCCTCGTTTAAGGCCTCAAAATCGTGATTTACTGTTTTTATGTCTTTTCGAGAAATTTTCTTTCTTTTTTTTTTTCTTTTTCGTTTTGAGTTTTTTTCCTTTTACAAATAGGGTTCTCATTAGAGTTTGCTTATAAACAAACTATTTTGTTTTCACTTGTATGTAGATTATTGATTGAATAAAATTAACCTTGATTTTCCTACATACTTAGAATTTCGAATTCTTATAATTAGAAGGTTACTTTTCGGTATAGTACGCGATCAACGCAGTGTAATAATTTACTCAATATTTCCGTTGCATCACCTTTACGGGGAAATCTTGAAGAGAATTTACTTGCTTACTAATTCAGTAATTCCTTTTCGCCTATTATGCTATCTATGATAATTATAAGCATGATGATGTTGTTAGGTCACAGCATATGGTATTGTCAACAACCAAAAAAGGAAAAAAAAAACTATGGTTTTATTCAAGTCTTCAATGTATCATTATACTTAAACCATATGCCGAACATTACAAGAACTCAAATGACTGAACCTGAAAGCAATTTAATTACGAAGAAGTTGAAAACTGTAACTTCATGTAATGCTTGTAAGTCTCTCCCGGATACACAATCGTCGAAGGGAAATTCGGATGATTCACTGCATCAGGATATCCTTGAGTCTCCAAACACAAAGCAGCATAAGGTTTATACACAAATCCGCCTTTTCCTTTCTGGGTTAGAGTATTACTTGTATAGAACTGAACACCAGGTTGATTACTGAATAGCTTCATCACTCTTCCCGACTTTTTATCATGCACAACTGCTATTTTCTTCATAGCTGTGTAATTTCCGTCAACAGCATAGTTGATATCATAGCCATTGGACAATTTTTTGATCCTGCTTCCAACGGTGTACGGTTTGAGGAAATCGAACGGTGTTCCTTCAACAGGAGCGATTACTCCGGTGGGGATAAGCTGAGTGTCAACAGGAGTGTATTTTGAAGCAAAGATTTGAACTTGATGAGAGAGGATATCACCGCTTGATTGGCCACCAAGGTTCCAGTAGGCATGGTTAGCTAGATTAACTGGAGTAGCCTTGTTCAGTGCTGTTGCTTTCATTGTTATTCGCATCCGGTAGTTTTCAAGCAGAGTGTAGCCTACTATCACTCTCAGATTTCCAGGGAATCCTGCCACCAACGCTTACAGAATTCTCAATATCTATACAGTTCATATGTTCATCATAAAATCCTTATCGAAACATGAAAATTTTGGTAAATTAGTCCTGGATTTTAACCTTGGTCCAGTTCATGTCACATTCAGTCTCTGTAATTAGCAAAATTTGCCAATTTGATTGCACACGTCATAAATGTGTCTTTCGAAAAACATATTCGACAAATTGTGCCAAGTATAAGGCGGACAGAATATGTCACACTTGCAGTTGAGGAATTAAATTGACAAATTACATCAAATGCAGAGACTAAATGGGCTACAATTAAAATTGAATGACCAAATTATAAATTAAGCACAATTTAGTGATTTTCCAGAGCTTAATGAAGATTTGAGTCAATAAGTACAGACCTTGCTCGCCATCATAGCTCTGATAGAGAAAGACAATATGAGGGGCATCACCTTCCTTTACATATTTTTTCACTTTAAATGTAACCTTGCTGAATCCTTTAGGCCCACCTGATTTTCATTAATACAAAGTAAGTAAGTGATCTCAAAGGCCAACTTTTGTGGAGGGATGAAAACGAACAAAAGAACTAGATTGTGTACCATGAAGAATGTTCTTCCCTTCGTTAGGGACTAGTTTATAAGTAGTTCCATTTAAGGTAAATTGAGCACCAGCAATTCTGTTAGCTACACGTCCAACTGTTGCTCCAAAATTTGATGTATCGTTCTGTACAAAAGCCACCAACAATAAATAATAATTCATCACCATTTTACTTTGGGTAATACTACTTAATTTGGACTTTCTAAGTATGTTTTGTCACAAATCTAAACTCACTGATTTTTATTTCATTCGCCATCTTTCTCTTTTGTTTTCATATCTAATTTTGTATCTTATCGGCATGCATACAATTTTGCATCAATTACATATAAATAAAATAAAATATCAATTAAATAAAAATTACGCTTTAAAAGTCTTAGCCAAAGAAAAATGAGAATCCAAAGTCAAATAAAGCGGATATAATATGAAAAATATATATTTAATCTCCAACCACGTGCTTTGGATAATAAGATAGTGAAATTTGAAAATATAAGGTTGTCATTTCAAGTAACCGAATAGATAAATGGTAAAGATGTTGACTTATGGATTAATTTGATGCAAAATTAAGTTGGTGTTTCAATTTGAAATTTGTAATGAAATTAATTCAAAATGGCATTAATTAATTGTCACATAATATAAAATACAAGTATCACTCGACTTGACATATATAGTTTTTTATTAATTGCTCTAAGGGTACATTTGATAGTGAGGATTGGGTTGAGAAGAAATTGATGACACGGATTTGGTCAAACCTTATCATCCTTTCCTTCCCTTTCCAAGTTCTTCTACGATCTACCATCAAAATGTTAAACTCAAAAATTAAATTAATATCTAAACTTAATTTTATACGAGTTGGATCTATAAACTAGTATTTGAGACCGAATATATCTTTTATCGTAGCTAAATATATAATTAAGACATGTATAAACCTATAAACAGACTTATTTTTCATGAACGACAACTGTTCACCTTTGTTTTTTTTTTTATTATTTACATACTTATCAGCTTTATCGTTTCTTGCAATTTTTTTTTCTTTTGTCAAAGTTGTGAATAAAAATAAAAAATAAAAAAATCTCAATGCATATCAGATAAGCAATGAACTTATTTTATTTTTATGTTATTGGAAAAACTATATAATATTTTCAAAATCATAAACAAATAGAATACAGACAAAAAAAAAAAAAAAAAATGTTTACTAAGAATCCAATTTTGAAACCTAAGAATCGAGCACGTTGTCCAATAGGTGTTGTTGAGCTGCATAGAAGCCGGCTGTTTGTAAATATATTTTCTAACAAATTATTGCTTCTTCCTAAATGAACGCACAAGTTTCATTAAAAAAACAAAATAAATCCCAAATAAATAATCAGTTCAATATCTATATACTATATTTATATGAATTTCTAAGATTTTCAATTTGATTATTTTTATATGACGTTTTGTATTATATATATGTACTTAAGAAAGTATTTTATTAAATTTACCTTAGGATTTATTAATAAAAGAGAGGTTTAAAATTAGTGTATGTATAAATTATAATCATTAAAAAAAAAAAGGTTTCAGTAAGGTCAGATCTACTTCCAATTACTTAAAAGGTCAAACCTTCTTCCATTACTTAACAATAGTTTTCACAGCAAAATGAGTAGTAGAGATCAAAGATCTAAAGGAGCTCTTATATATATATTATACATATAGTAGGTAATTAAGGCCCAAATTTCATTTCTATAATCAATTTTATCAATATAAATTTTATTATCACATTGGCAACAAAATTATATCAATAATTGCTACTAATTATATATATAACTACAACTTTATAGTAGTAACATTGAAAAATATTTTTATTATTGCCTAAAGATTTAAAAATAATTTTTATAGACCTTGAATAGTTCAAATCTTGTATTTCTTACAATACTAGCAAATTTTTAATAGAAATAATTTCTTATACTTACACTAATTACTATCAACCGGTTTAACAAAACATACCCTATTGAAGAACAAATTGATATCCAGGGACGATTATTCATTTATCCAAAGAGTATGAATCCTAATTTGATGAGATTGTGAAAACGACAATCCTTTGCAAACGGCAGTCGCCTGGTTTTTAGTATTGACAATGTGGGATGATTCAGTGAAAAAATAATCTCAACTCATCTTCTCATCTTCTCATGATATATAAGTTGGTGATATACTAATTATTGTCTTAAACTAAACTATATCAGTCATCAAATCAAATCTGATCATTATAAAAGAAAATCATGATTAATTAAAAATTAACTCACCAAGTACTCCTTAATTGTATCATAACCAAGAACAACATCATCAAGCTTCCCTGGGAAATTAATTGTATTAGATCAAGATTAAGAAAGAAGAAGAAGAAGAAGAAGAAAAGTAAAAAGATACCATATTTGTCAGGGAGAAAGAGAGAGATGATATGGGCTCCATAGTTGGTGACTTTTAAAGACATATTTCCTTTCTTCAGTTCATAAATCCCAATCTCCTCTTCTGCAGTTGACCCAATTATACCAAAAACTATGCAAAAACACAACATCACTCTCAATTTCCCCATCTCCTTTTTCATTCAACTACCTGAAGTAAGGTCAGGGGAGGAAGGGAATGACACCAAAAAAAAAAAAAAAGTTGATATTTGAACTGTTTCTAATTTTGTGCCTCCAGTGGTTCAATATATAGAAAATTAAGGTACAGATTTCTGTGGGTGCCTTTTTCTTTTTTTATTTAAAAAAAAAAAAATGAATTTACAAATATGCGTGTGGAAAATAGTAGAAAATGGAATAAAAAAGTGATTAGCAAATGTGGGTATTTTAAGAGCCTAATTGTGATTTTGGGCTCTGCCTATTATTGGTGTTTCTTTGTATGACCTAGACCAAGTTTTTTTGGTATACGTTTGGATTTAATTCAAGTTAAATATATCTTTACTGAGGGGCTGAAGAAGCTATTAACTATAACAAAGTGATTATCTTAAGGATACATATTATTTATATATTTAAAAACCCAAAAAAAAAAAAAAAGGGTATTGTAATGTATAGCCTGTTGGTTGACTTTTCAAAGCCAAAAGATTCTTTTGAATTGTCCAATTTAGAACCCACTTGACATTTATTTATCAGAAAAAAAAAAAAAAAAAGAATTGGTTATTGTTTTAATTATGCATCTACAATAAAATGCACATACAACTCTAACCGCGACATGTTCATCGTCCCCACCAATGTATAATTCTTGTGCTCGTTTATTAGAATGTAAATTAACTATTTAATTTATTATTAAAGGTTTTGTTTCACCTAAAACTAGATCTTTGTTTGGATTTCTATTTTTTAAAATATTTTTTATATAAAAATGATACTTCATATATTACAATATAGTTTGATCTATTGGTAATAAAATTAAATAAATCAAATATTTTCTCCTATAAATATTGAAATAAATATAACAATAAACATAACACATCATACAAAAGATACAAAAAATAAATATAATAATACTGCATCTAATATTTTATTGAACTATACTATACTTTGTTGAAAATCCATAACCAAGGGCTCTTACATCCTGCAAATCATCGCAGTAATCAATACGATTACAATACCGAATAACGGTAAATTACAATCCTTTTAATAAAGAAATTAATCGTTACATTTAAAAAAATTGAATATTTGATGTGCTTCAAATTTTTAATTATTTAAGTATCTGACTTTCCATAATTTATTGATATACATGTCCCATATTAAGTTCTATGAAGTTTTAAATTAAAATATTGAAATGTGAACAAAATTATGTACATAAAAAAAAATGTATATCCGAGTAATTAGAGCAACCATGAGAAAGATACTCAAATCTTATAAAAAAAAAAAACCCATATTGTTATTTTTATATTTAAAAGAACTTAGGAATTGAGTTTATTGATTATCAATAGTTTAGATCAATTAAAATTAGTTTAAGTGGTATAAATTGAAAATTACTTAAACTAAGTTTCAATTTCGAATTTTAGTAAAAATAAAAAAAGGTGAGATTTTTCCTTTTTCCTTTTTTATAAAGTAATCGTTTAAATCTTAAATCCTTATCAACAAAACATGGTGCCACATTGTCAACCAAAGTCTAATAGTCATTATCATTTTTTTTTTTTAATAAAAGAAATTGACAATGAACTTAATTAATAGCTAGCTGTAATGGTATCATTATTGGGTGGCAAAATATTTTAAGCTAATTTAATTGCACTTATAAATAATAATCAAGTGATGAAGAGCACTTGGCATAGATTAACAATATAAGAAAGGCGGCATAAATGAGTTTGAGATAATATAATACATATTGACATCGTTATCAATCCCACCCCGATCAGTAGAAACAGAAATAGTAACGGGTCAAGTTAGGCTCAACTAAAATCGAATTCAAATTAAAACTTCATAAAAGAAATACATTTTCATATGTATATATGGTATCGATAATTTTAAATTAATATCATTTATATTTGAAATTGTTAATATTTATTAATAATTAACATGATGTAATTAATTGGAAAATAAATATAAAATTTAATAACATGAAACAAAAAAGATAAGTTTACTAATTTTTTTTTAGGCCAAATACATACGCGGCCCCTTCAACTTTAATTTTTGAGCCGTTTGGTCTCCTCAACTATTTTAACGACCTATCTAACCCCTCATTTAAAAGTAAAATACATACGTAGCCCCTTCAATTAAAACCATTCTTATATCTATCTTGTTCATCAATACCTATTTGCCAAAACCCAGATTTCATATCAAATTTTAAATAAATTTTTATATAATTTTTTCAACAAGTCTCGTTTATTGGGTATTGGATATTTAATCCATTGTAAAACTTTATTTAAAGGTTTATAATTTATAACCAACCTGGGAGTTCCTCTTTCTATTTCTGCAGAATTCATAACATAAAAGGCAGAACATGACCATGGTGATTTTGAATCTCTAATTAATCCATTTTCTTTTAAGTCTTGGATTTCTTTTCTACAAGTTTTTTCTAGTTCTTCAGACATATGAATAGATTTTGCCTTAGTTGGAATATCCTTTTCATTAAAATCTTTAATATAAGGTAAATTAACTTTATGTTGTTTTCTATTCCAAAAAGCATTAGGAATGGTAGCACAAACATTTTTTGTAAACATTTCTTCAATCTCTTTTATTTTTAGTTTAATATCATTATTCTAAAATTGTTCTTCTATTCTTTTTTCAGTTATTTCATCAATTAAAAATTTTATTTGTTTGTGTTTATTTTGTATTAAATTAATGTTATTTTCTATACTACCTATTCCTTTTGGAATAATACGGAATGCAAATTCAAAAAAAATTGTTTTTCCCAAAATTTGAGTTTGAATACCATTATCACAGACAGTAAATGGGTATAGACCTGTTAATTGGGCGGGCTGGGCCGGGCTAGGGCCGGGCTTAACGGGCTTTTCATTAAAATTATATTGTCCAAGCCTTGCCCAGCCCTTCCTGTGGAAATGACGGGCTCGGGCCGGGCTGGGCCGGACTTGAAACCTCTCTTCCCATGCCCGCCCAATTGAACCCGCAAAATTTATTTTTTTATTTATCTAAAAAAATTTAATAGCTTTAAAATAAAATGTAAGTTAAACCAATCCCATAAAAAAGTTAAATCTAAAATAATCTAAATTTCAAACACAACAATATCCTTGAAAAAAAATAGCACAAACTTGTTCTAATATTCTCAAATACTAAATAAAGTCTACTGGCAGCCAAATTTAAAAGTTTAAAATTTGTGGAATATGAAAAGCCTGGTGAGAGGCGGCAGTAGAGTTAATTACTTAATCAATAGTATTAAGATTTATATTTGATCAATAAATTATAATTTGTATTTAATATTTTAATAACCAATACATATATATAACGGGCGGGCCGGGCTACCAGGGCTTTATATTGTTTAATCAAGCCCAACCCTTTAGAATCCGGGCTTTTACGGGCTTGGGCCGGGCCGGGCCAAACATGATAAATGTATGTCCAAGCCCTCTAAAATTAGTACGGGCTTGGGCGGGCTGAGCGGGCCGCCCGTCCAATTAACAGGTCTAAATGGGTATAACATTGTAATAAAAAGTGTTCCCAATATTACTCCTGAGTTCAAATTTTTTACCAATATAAAATAAATTTTATAACAATATCCTTTATTACAAATTTTTACCTTGGGTAATTTATAATGTATGATTAGTTTTGATCCATTTGCAAAGCTTAATTTTTCAGAAGTTTTTTTATAATATTTTGTGGGTATTAATCCTTCTTGAATACAATTTTGATAAGCACCAGTATCAATTAAAGCCAAAGTAGTAAAATGAAATTCATCTTCTATTACAATATCTAATTTTACTAACCATTTTTTATAATTAACTTTATTAATTATATTAACATAATCTTCATCATCTTGTTCTTTGATAATAATTCCTTTTTTATTATTATTAGTAGTAGGTGAATTATTTTGGTGTAAGGTATTATTTAATTGAATCTTAAAAGTTTCTTCTTCAAGAATAGTTATTCTATTTTCCAAAGTTTTAAATTGTGTAATATCTTTATGTAAAGTTTTTAGTTATTCTTGTTGAATTTTATTGTAGACAAAATAATATCGAATATCCTTTCTGAGAAATTAATGTTAGTAATAAAATTGCTAAACTTTGGAAAACTACAAACAATGAATCTGTTGTATCTATCCATCCACCTTTAGAAAGTATAATAATAAATAATAATGATGAAACATTTATTGGAACACCATTTAGAAAAATAGATATGAATGAAAATAATCCAACTAAAGAAATAATGCAAGTAATTTGTTAAAACAATTATTCTAATCAAGTATTAAATACTATTTCTGAAAAACTTAACAGAGTCAAATGTGTAGTACAATCTCCACAAAAAAAAGTACCAAAAACTAATCAAGCCTCAACATCTAAAATAGAAACACCAATATTTAAACCTTGTGAACCTGGAATTAAAATTAATCTCAAAAAGGAAGATTCTGTATTGGATAAAATTGAAACTAGATTAGCACAATTAAATATTTTAGATGATATGAAAAATAAACAAATTTTAGTAATAAATAAAGATTCTGATACAGAAACTGAAATAAGCGATATTGAAAATTTGGTAAATCAATTTGATCAAAATAGAGAAGAACAATTTATTCAAAAAATTAAATTTAATACATACACTCCTTTGCCTAGAACAAAAAATTATTATTCAAGACCAACACCCCCTGATACACAATGTGAAGAAAGAAAAGATATACTACAGGCTAGATATGATGGTGAATCTGTTTGTGAATGGAATCTAGATGGTTTAGCTGAATATCAAATAATAAATTTATTACAAGAAATGTCTATGGCAGCTACTGCAGCAAGATCAAAAAATAATTCTGAATTGCAAGTATTACAAGTACTAGTAGCAGGCTTTACTGGCCAGTTAAAAGGTTGGTGGGATTATTACGTAACCCAAGAAGATAAAAATAAAATAGTAAACGCTAAAAAAATAGTTATTAAAGAAGAAAATAATCAAAGAATACAAACTGAAGAAGATGATATTATTCCAACTTTACTTTTTACCATATTAAAAGGATTTGTAAGAGACCCTAGAATTTATCAAGATAGAAATTCTGAAATATTACAAAATTTAACTTGTCCTAAATTGCAAGATTTTCGTTGGTATAAAGATTTATTTTTAACTAAAGTAATGACTAGAGAAGACTGTAATAATCCTTATTGGAAAGAAAGATTTATTGCTGGTTTACCTAAATTATTTGCTGATAGAATTAGAGAAAAGTTGAGGGCAGAATTCAATCGTATTATTCGTTATCCTGATTTAACTTATGGACAATTAATAAATTATATTAATCACGAAGGTTTATTAATTTGTTCAGATATGAAATTTAAATCTAAATTAAAGAAAGATAATTTAGTAGGAAGAAAAGAATTAGGATCTTTTTGTCAACAATATGGTTATGAAACAATAAAAGCCCCATCATCAAAATATAAAATTAAATCTATAAAGAAAAAATTTGGCTATAAGAAAAAATATTATAAAAGGTATAATCAAAAAGAAAATAAATTTAAAGAAGCACAACCAGTTGTTAAAAATACTTTTAAGAAGAGAAGAAAAAATTTTAAAAAGAGTGAAAAGGATATAGTCATCTGCTATACTTGTGGAAAACAGGGACATTATTTAAAAAATTGTAAAGCAAAACAAAAAATGAACAATTTGGATATTTTAGATAAACTAAAAACTAAAATTATGAAAATTTTAATAAATGAGTCGACGGATTCAGAATCAGAAATCTCAGATTATTCAGAAAATGATTTAAATATTATTAGTAATAGTGAAAGTGAAAATGAGTCAGATAGTTGTGAATGCATAGGAACTTGTAATTGTGAAAAAATAAATATGCTAACAAATGAGCAAGAATTTCTATTTGATTTAATTGAAAAAATTGATAATCCTGAAGATAAAAGAATTTATTTACAAAAATGAAAAGATATTATTGGAAACAGAGAACCCAAGAATTATACTCCATATAATGTTAAAGAAATATATGATAGATTTAATACACCTAGAGAAGTATCTATTAAAGAATTACAAGAAGAAATAAAAACTTTACATAAAGAAATTACACAATTAAAAACTTTAGAAAATAGAATAACTATTCTTGAAGAAGAAACTTTTAAGATTCAATTAAATAATACCTTACACCAAAATAATTCACCTACTACTAATAATAATAAAAAAGGAATTATTATCAAAGAACAAGATGATGAAGATTATGTTAATATAATTAACAAAGTTAATTATAAAAAATGGTTAGTAAAATTAGATATTGTAATAGAAGATGAATTTCATTTTACTACTTTGGCTTTAATTGATACTGGTGCTGATAAAAATTGTATTCAAGAAGGATTAATACCCACAAAATATTATAAAAAAACTTCTGAAAAATTAAGCTCTGCAAATGGATCAAAACTAATCATACATTATAACTTACCCAAGGTAAAAATTTGTAATAAAGGATATTGTTATAAAACTTATTTGATAATGGTAAAAAATTTGAATTCAGGAGTAATATTGGGAATACCTTTTATTACAATATTATACCCATTTACTGTCTGTGATAATGGTATTCAAATTCAATTTTGGAAAAAACAATTTTATTTGAATTTGCATTCCCTATTATTCCAAAAGGAATTGGTAGTATAGAAAATAATATTAATTTAATACAAAATAAACACAAACAAATAAAATTTTTAATTGATGAAATAACTGAAAAAAGAATAGAAGAACAATTACAGAATAATGATATTAAACTAAAAATAAAAGAGATTGAAGAAATGTTTACAAAAAATGTTTGTGCTACCATTCCTAATGCTTTTTGGAATAGAAAACAACATATAGTTAATTTACCTTATATTAAAGATTTTAATGAAAAGGATATTCCAACTAAGGCAAAATCTATTCATATGTCTGAAGAATTAGAAAAAACTTGTAGAAAAGAAATCCAAGACTTAAAAGAAAAAGGATTAATTAGAGATTCAAAATCACCATGGTCATGTTCTGCCTTTTATGTTATGAATTCTGCAGAAATAGAAAGAGGAACTCCCAGGTTGGTTATAAATTATAAACCTTTAAATAAAGTTTTACAATGTATTGGATATCCAATACCCAATAAACGAGACTTGTTGAAAAAATTATATAACGCAAAAATTTATTCAAAATTTGATATGAAATCTGGGTTTTGGCAAATAGGTATTAATGAACAAGATAGATATAAGACTGGTTTTAATGTATCTTTTGGTCATTATGAATGGAATGTTATGCCCTTTGGTTTGAAAAATGCTCCTTCTGAATTTCAGAATGTTATGAATGATATTCTTAAACCAATAAGTAATTATTCAATTGTCTATATTGATGATGTCTTGGTATATTCAGAATCTATTGAACAACATATTAGTCATTTAAAAAAGTTTTATAATGTTATTCATACAAATGGTTTAGTAGTTTCGGCAACAAAAATGAAATTATTTCAAACAAAGGTAAGATTTTTGGGATATAACATAGACAAAGGTACCATTAAGCCTATAAATAGAAGTCTGGAATTTACTTCAAAATTTCCAGATGAAATAAAAGAGAAAAAATAATTACAGAGATTTTTAGGATGTTTAAATTATGTACATGATTTTTTCAAAGATTTAGGAAAAATTTGTACACCATTAGATGATAGGTTAAAAAAGAATCATAAACCTTGGACAGAAGAACACACTAGAATAGTTAGATTAATTAAAGAAAAAATTAAGAGTTTACCTTATTTAAACATTCCACATCCTGATGCATTTTTAATTGTAGAAACAGATGCAAGTGAAATTGGATTTGGGAGAATTTTAAAGCAAAAAGAACCCAATAAAGACAAAGAAGATTTAGTTAGATTTTATTCTAGAAATTGGAATCCTGCTCAAAAGAATTATTCAACTATTAAAAAAGAAGTTTTAAGTATTGTTTTATGTATTATGAAATTTGAAGATGACTTATATATGAAAAAATTTCTATTAAGAATTGATTGTTTATCTGCTAAATATGTGTTAGAAAAAGATGTTAAAAATTTGGTTTCCAAACAAATATTTGCACGATGGCAAGGTCTATTAAGTAATTTTGACTTTGAAATTGAGTACATCAAAGGTGAGGCTAATAGTTTACCTGATTTTTTATCCCGTGAATTTTTACAGGGATCATGAAGAAAGTTTTGACAAAAGCCTCTTTGGAAAATAATCAAAATAACCAAAATCAAATTCTTTCTCCAAATAGATTTTCTCCTCTTGTTCCAACTCGTCCCAGAGCTCCTTACTCAAATTTTCGTCCACAAAGTCCTTTACCTTCTTTTTCTTCTGTTTTGGCAAAACCTTCTACTCTTTCTACTTCCTCAAACATAAAGAAAACCGTTAGCCAGTATATTCCAAATCCTCTTAGACAATTTATTAAAGTTTTAGAACCTGAAGAAGTATTTTTGCTTGAAAACTTTGATTTTTCTAAACTTATTCCTGAAATATTTTCTCAAAATTTTCATTACATTGAGTCAGACCCTTCTAAGAATAGAGAGTATTATGAGTCAATTCTTGTGTCATCTGGTTCTGTTGAAATCGAACATATTCAAGACAATATTAAAGTTAATTACAGTAAAGTCAAAATTGTCAAAGTTATTTCTTTAAATGATTGGAATAAAAAAGCTTTTACTTCCCAAATTTTAACTACCAACCCTTATAAGACTTATAATTATTATGAATATCAAGAAGCTTGGTATAAAGCCTTTTTATTAAGATTTTTTAATCATTCTTGGTTTTTCTATTTTCATAAAGACTTCAATGGTGTCTTTCCAAATTGGTTTGTAAGATGGGCTAAGTATTATGGTCCGATCCCTGAGATCTTCCCTACCTTAGTCACTAAAAGCTATAATAAATTCTTCGAATTTTATAATAATGCTGAGCCAGACAAATTGATAAGATTCGCCAGTATCTTCTCCGTTCCATGGATCCTTTCTTGGACATATTATTATGAAAAGGAAACCCCATTACCACTTTTATATCGAGAATTCAGAATAAAATTTTGGGATAATTATGACCCCAGAAATTGTCGAAAACTTTTGTTTAAAGAAACTCAACTCTGAAAAACCTTCTGTTGAAAAGAGCAAATTACAGCGTAACAAGGAAAATTTGATCAAACTGATTTCAGAAGCAAAGACTGAAGAAGAAGTTACAGATATTTTGGCAAAAGCTAGTTCCACATCAAGTGACTCTGAATCAGAATCAAGTTTGTCAACTACAAAGAAAAAAGTTATTTCCAAATTATTTCAAGATAGTCAAGACCCATTTGGTGATATTGATTAATGTAAAATTGTTCTAAATGTAATAATTAAATTGCAATCAAAATGTAAAATAAAATAAGCCCGCTAAACTGAAAACCCTTTATGGCAGCTTAGGCAAAACTTAGGGCTATTGTCTACCTGCTGGACTAATTCTGCAATAGTCCAGGGAACAATAAAGGTAGTAAGTAAAAAAAAAAAAAAAAGAGTAAAAAGCCTGTTGAGATCTTTTATCTCAAGCAAAAATTAAGGTAAATAATTCAGCATACGTTGTCCAGAATTAAAATGTTTTGGCAAAAATTATGAAGGTAAAAATCGTAAGCAATGACGTCAGGCAGCATCTTTCACAGAAATTAAATTTGGATAAACTCACGTGTTTCATCAGGTTAAAAGTATCTTGCCATAAAAGCATTTTGGCATTATTCTGAATAATTCTTCAAGGCATCTTGGCAGACAAACTCTTTTGGCATCATCCATTGAATAATTCATCTTGGCAGACGAAGCAGCTTTCTTCCTTGGACAACTCATCAGCATTTTGGATACCTCAGCAGCAGCTTGGACAACTCATCAACATCTTGGCAGAAGCAAAACAGTAGTCGTAGCAAGAGATATTTTATCTCTCTTCCTCTTCTTTTGGTTATTTAAGAAGTTGTTTAGACAGCCAGAACGCAGGCGAAGCAACACATAACAATTATCAACAATCCAGAAAATAAAAAACCTTTGATCATTTCTACCGCACTGTGTAAAAGATCCTTAGACTTATAGTTATTATTCAACCCTTGTATATGTATTTCAAACCAACCAGAGTCTACCTTAGCTCTTGTTCAAACTTCTTGTTCCAAATCTCAGGAATCAGACTTATGTATTCAAACTTCGAATCCTTGTAAAACTTTGTTTAATAAAGGTAATTCAAACTTTTGATCAGCTATGCGTCGCCATATCGACAAGATTATTTTAAATTTTGAACTTTTAGATTTATCTAATCCTGAAGAATTATTATATTTCAAAAATGAGTTACTAGATTTTGAAGAAAAAATATATGCAGAACATACTGATTTTCATATTGAAGGTTGGTGCAATTGTTTAGATTTTCAAAGAAAACGTCATTTTATCATGGTTTTGTTACAATTTATTAATATTTATTTAAGTTAAGCATGTTTCCTGTTGAACTACAAAATAATCAAATATCTGATAATTTTATTAATGCTATTAATCAACTAGATTTGGTCAACATGCAAGAATTGAGTTTACTTTTGGGGAAATTAACTTTGTTAATTCAGTTTTATGAAACCAAATTAAAAATTAAAAATAGAAATTTTAATGAAAATGAATTTTTAAGAATAACACGAAAATTAAGAATCATTAAAACTTTGACTAAATGTATTATTGGAATTTTTAAATCTTATACTGTACCATTTGATGCAATTTTAGATTGTTAATTAGTCTATATAAAATGATCTCCTCTAGTTTTAAAAGGTCCTGATGTTTAACCCCTCATTTAAAGTTAAAATACATACGTAGCCCCTTCAATTTTTATTTTTGAGCCGTTTGGCCCCCTCAACTATTTTAGCAACCTATCTAACCCCTCACTATTTTAAAGTGGTATTTTTAAACCTTTGAGTGAACATAACCAGACACAACAGAGTACCATGGATTACACGCGTCCGACACTAAAAACATATATGACACACGCTGGAAACTATCTTCTATCTAATTAATATTACAAACTATTATAAAAGTGAAGATTTCCCTGCAATTAATTAAACTCAAGAGAAGGAAGAAATCCGACACATCAGTATTCAAATATCTAAAAATACCACTTTAAAATAGATGAGGGGTTATATAGGTCGCTAAAATAGTTGAGGGGGCCGAGCGGCTCAAAAATAAAAGTTGAAGGGCTACGTATATATTTAGCTTTTAGATAAGGGATTAGATAGGTCGTTAAAATAGTTGAGGGGGCCAAGCGGCTCCAAAATTAAAGTTGAAGGGGCCGCGTATGTGTTTGGTCCAATATTTATTATTAAAACTAAAGTGGTCAAGTAAAGATGCACAAAGGATGAAATAGGTTTTGTGTTCAATTTCTGTACCCACTAATTTCAAAGGGATTTTCATTTTTAGTTCACTCTTATCAAACCGATTACTAATCCGATTCCAATTAAACGTAGTCTAATCGACTGGCTCAGTTTAGGTTTTATAATTTATATTGACCAAAGTGATTACTAATCCAAGTTCCGATTAAAACTGATACAATCAACTGGTTTGATTTGAATTTTATAACATTGCATATTCGCATTAACATAATATATATGCTTTTCCCTTTAATAATAATAATAATAATAATAATAATAATAATAATAATAATAATAATTTTAGGATAAAACACATCAATCACTTTTACTGATATTTTAATTAAATTTGCACCTCATTGCCATGTATTCTATTTTTGCTTCATCATATAATGATGATAAAACGCAAATTAATATATAGTTGTTTCATGATGATTAAAATGTATTATTATTTTATATATATATATATAATAAAGTATTTATTATTTCAATTGTGGAAATAATACATCAAGGAAAAAAATGAAAGAATTTCTATCATAATCTAGACTAAACCTATATAACAAATTTCACAAACGAGAAACAAAGACCACAGAGGGCAAAAATAAATCCACATACGGTAGAAACAAAAAATAAAAAGTACGACCGTAAAATGTAACTTGAAGAAAATCCAGCCATTGTCGATCGATAAACCATTGCAGGATAATGATCGCAGCAGAATCTTCAACGCTATAATCATTCCGAGTAAATAGATCTAAAAAGATTGTTTTAATAAAATGCGCTGACCATAACCGAAAGTCTTTGACAGAAAGAAACGCTTCCGCTCGTTGTGCTAAACTTGAAAGGATGTAAATCGAGTAGATAGTGAAACAAAGATGTTAATCCAACAATTAAAAATCAATCTTTAACGAGATATTTTCAATCAAACCACTCAAAACGAAACAAAACACGAAAAGACAAAAATGGGGAACAAGAGGAGTGTAAAGGATTTCTTTTTCCTCCTGAAAAGTTGAAACTTTAAATGTGTTTTCTTTTGGCAGAGAAGAGATGATGACTGTGGTTTTTTGAAACTGTATTATTTAATTGGATAAACAATTTATAAGTTTCTATATATTTCATAATACATAAATTAGTTCATGTGTTTTTAAAAAAATAATTGCATACTTCATAAGTTTTGTCTATGTGAACTTTTTAATTCTTATTTTAGAGTCAAAACTTAAATTGGATTAAA
Source organism: Euphorbia tirucalli (assembly GCA_039660915.1). Lineage (NCBI taxonomy): Eukaryota > Viridiplantae > Streptophyta > Magnoliopsida > Malpighiales > Euphorbiaceae > Euphorbia > Euphorbia tirucalli. The sequence continues at coordinate 15,968,124 of CM077638.1, read as the reverse complement.
TAAAAATGAGAATGACAAAATTGTCGTTTCTATATTTTATAATAGTAAAAACATGTTTCTACATTTTTCAAACGTAGTCTTTCTTTCTCTAATATTATGTAAAATTAATTACAAGACTTTAATTTATTAGCATAAACTTATTCCGTAAAAAAATTATAAAAATATTTTAAAATTATAAAATTACATGTAAAATATATAATTTAAGAATAAATTAAAAAAAAATCACCTCTAATAAACATTCTAATAAATTAAAAAAAAATCACCTCTAATAAACATTCTAAATAAAATTAACAAAAATAATAACTTTAAAAAATTATCGAAATTCATGATATTATAAATGTTTGCTTCAAATATTATATTAGATAATAAAAAATATAGTAAAATTTTAGGTAAACTTCAAAACCATATGCGCTTCCAAAACGAGGATGATGATTTTTTTTTTTTTAGCAAAAAGAGATATTATGGTTTGCTTTGTTATAAAAAAGAGGACTATTGACAATTTGGTCAAAATTGATGATGTGGCGATGGGTGTTTCGGTTTATACCATTATTTTTATTTATCTATTTATTAAAAATAATAAAATATACCTTTTATTAATTTTTTTTTGTCTCTCTCTTTCTGACCCTCTCTTCTCCTTTCTCTTTGTGTTACTCTTGCTCATCCTCTCCTGACTTCGCAGGCAGCGACAGTTGGTGAACATATGCAATTTGATCCGATTCCCATCTTTTCGTATCTCAAGCATCTCTCAATTCGGAGTAGAAGTAAACATAATCGACATGCGATTTCTCTTCAAGCCCTTTTTAATTGGCACCATTAATGAGCTATCGAAGCTCCAAATTTCACATCTAAGCTGATCAATAGCAGTAATTCATCTGACCAAGATCAGTGTTTAGATTTACTTGCTTTAAGTTTCCGCATTTTGCATAAATGTCAAATCTCGAAGATTGATGTTTGATTTCTTTACTTTTTGTTGTTTTTAGAATAATTGAATTTAAGATTAAGGTCTTCAAAGGAATTATCGATGGATTTGACAGTGAAAAATGGGGCAATTTTCACTAGCAACGATTCCATGCTTCTGTGCTTTTCATCGGTGTTGAAATTCACTATTCACAAATTTGATAATGAGAAATAGTGTAATTTGCAGTGAGTTAATTGAGTCAATGAGAGGATGAGAGCAAGAGATTAAATGTTTAACCAGCGATAAAACCAAGGTTTTCATCAATAATTACTTTCTTCAAATTAACTTTGTAGAGCTCTCGGAAACCTAATTTCAGCTTGAATTTTGTCACTACATTAGTGCTCAAGAGAGAGAGGAAGTGAGGAAAGAGTGTGGAGAGAGGAGAGAAAAGACATCAAAATTTAAAAAAAAATTATATTTTATTATTTTTTAATAAATAAATAAATAAATAAAAATGTTTAGACTGAAATACCCCTTACCACATCATCGATTTTGACCAAATTGTCGATAGTTCTTTCTGATAACAAAGCAAACCACAAGATTTCTATTTGCCAAAAAAAATATTGTCCTCGTTTTGAAATTGCGTTAAACCATATGGTTTGTTTTTTAAGTTTACCCTAAAAGTTTAGAGAGCAATTGAAATTTTTTGTCTCTAAAACTAATGTATAAAAATATTGGAGTCTATATGCTATAAAAATTTTATTAAGAATTTCTTGATTTGAAAACTAAAAGATAGGTATTTTACTTATAATCAAATACAATTTTGTATTTTTATATACAAAAATATATGGAGGGACTAAAGAGTTGTCTAAGATAAAATTCACAGACCTTTGTTGGATCATAGAGTTTTGATGATAACAATTAAAAGATTACAAAGCATAAAGGATAAGTTTTATGCAAGAGGATTACTTTAAACATTTAAATTCAAATATGAAGTAAAATGTAATGTTTACCATACAAGTTAAGCAATCTTGAAAGATTATTACTGTACAATCAAATCTGAAACTGAAATAAAGATTCAATATTCTTATATAAATAATGTTAAATAATACTACAAAAGAAGGTTACTTTACGCATCAAATCTAGAAAGTAATGAATTTTTCTTCATATAGTGCTTAAACGATGCGAAGTAACATTGTGAAGAAGTAATTCATCAAGAACAAGGAATATAATATTTGAAACAAGGTTAAATACATTATTCCCCCTTGTACTTGGTACTAAATGCCTACTCATTCCTCAAACTTAGATAAGGCCCAACCCCCAAGTTGGCAAAACCGAACAATAATTCATCTTCTTCTTCTTCAACAAAATCCATTAACACCAAAATCCCATCTTTTTCTTCTTAATCCATTAACGCCATTAACAAAAACCCTTATTCTTTCTCCTCCTCCTCCAAATATATTAATGATGATGATGATGATGAATGATAAATTAATCTTTTTTTTTTAAGATTTGTGCTGATATAAGTAATATATTTGCTACTCTTGATTGGGATTGAAGCTCGTGTTATGTAATGATTATCTTCCACCCCTGTTTTTGGTTAAATGCATTAGAAGTTGGATTTTGAAACAAAATCAATGCTTAATTTGGTAGGGGTAAAAAAAAAAGGAAAAAAGGGGAAAAAAAAGGAAGAAGATGAACCAATGTTTTTTTTATATAGTTTTGCTGCCATGTGTTAAGCTATTATTGGTTTGACTTTTCAAACGTAACATGTGTATTACATCATCTGAAACTAGATTGGTAAAGTTGTATTTAAGGGGTATTTTTGGTTGGTTTTACCAAGTTCAGGAGGTGAATTGAGCAACATCAAAGTTTATGGGGTCAATAGACGTTTAATACCAAGTACAAGGGGGAAATAATGTATTCGGCCTTGAAACAACATCCAAAGGCATTATTTTGTGATATAAATAAAGGCATATATTCATTCCATCAAGAAATAAATCAACCCTACCAAAAAAGGAAAGACTTTCCATTAAGATCTCGAATATACTAGAAACCATTCCACAAAAGGGAAATATTATTTCATGTAGCAACGAAAGACTAACTAGAAAAGGTAGCATAAAAAAAAACTAGTACAAACTTTGCAAACCATTTATAAATTCAAGAAATAAATCCAAAATTCAAACATTTGGAATTCTAAATAAACATAACATAACAATAACAAAAAAATTTATCAATAATAAAATCTATACTATACTTAAAGCAGTAGCCACTCACGCAGATGTGTAATTTTCTTATTTTTTTGAATTATTATTACTAAATGTTAATTAACTTATTCTTTTTAAGTTTTTTACTTCCTCTTCATTACCTACCGAATACTTTTTCACGTTGATCACTCCTCCAAAATTGCTTTAAAATGGTTTCTCTATACTACTTTTGAACTGATTCGAGAACGTAATTGTTTTCTCATCCGCCTATTTCTTTTAATTCATCATGCTCAACTGTTGATATTTGTCACATATGCTTTTACAGTCTTTCATTTTTCTTTCTCATACATCATTTTTCAAATAAATTTATATTTTTTTATATTCAAATTAATTATTATATCACAATTGATGATTATGGGTTGAATTGCATGTTCAGATTAGAGATTCAATTGCATGTTCAAATCAGGGGCTTAATCCCTGAAATGTGGTAAGAGCGGTTTTATTTTCTCTGCCTTTATTTCTTTTGGATCTTGAAAAAACTTCTTTCGAAAATCATGGTTTCAAATTGATTTCAAATTTCTCCTACACCTTTATGCTCTTACTCCATTTATTCTTTATAATGGTTTAACTATTATTTTCACAAATCTCATGGTTTTACTTCTGTTTTTGCAGAATTTGAAATTTGACAAAATCATTTAAACGGGGATTTCTAATTTCTCCTTTACTTTTTATTGTAAAGGGTTTTTTTAATTTAATTTCAATATTAACCCTTTTTTTTGTTTTAAATATCAATGTGTTTTTTTATATTTGATTATAGATTGGCTGGTTCTTAAAAGTTAAAATGTCCATCAAGGTGGACAGTAAATGAGCTTACGGCTCTACAGGTATTAATCGTCCCACTAGGAAGCTCTTGATGGTGTTGGGTTTTCATGAAATTTAATTTACTTTTGTCATCTTCATTTTGATGCATGTTTTATTTAATCATTTGTAAGATTCTTTGTATGTTGAACCTATGTTTTCACTTTGGCGTTAATATGGATATACAAATCTAAGCATTAGGGGTATGTATAACTTAAATATAAGAAATTACTCATGTTTATGACCTTTCAAATTATAAGCTGGATTTGTTTGATCTATTCACAGTTAACTTTCAATTATTTGTTATTGAATTTTCAAATTCCAACCAACTTGAGTAATCTTTTAATCATGTTCAATAGTTGTCATAATAACAAATGATTTATAACTGTTGGGTTTGTTGTAATCGATTGCAGAGGTACATTTTCATTTTTGTTATGATCGGTTGCATCACTCGGTAACAAAAACCATAGAGGCCCCTGTAAGCATCGGAATTTTCTATACTTAAAAAAAAAAAGAAGAAGAAAAAGAGAAAAGAGTCGTGCGACTGTAATTTGAAAATTACAGTCGTACGACTGTAATATCGGAAAAGTTGCAGGAGCCCATACCTCTGTAACAGAAAAATGGAGGAGAGAGGAAGGAGCATTAATTACTCCGTTCTTGCAGCAAGTAAGCCGAAAAAGCAGAGATAAAAACAGAGAAAGGAAGGGAGAGAGACAACAACTGGAATTCTGGTGAAAGAATTAGAGAGAGAAAGGAGAAAAGAGAGAAGAAAAGAAAGAAAACCCAAAAAACTCACAAACTCTTATTTTCCTCTTCCATCTTCTTTAATTCTCAAGATTAAGATTAAAACTTGCTAGAAATCCTTAGGCTAATCACTTAACCTCACAAACAAATCAAAATCTCGGACTTAAATCATCAGAATCCCAAGCAATTTGGATTTTTAGACACAAGGCTCTCAACCTCAATCTCAAAGGAAAAGTACAAATTCGTGTGGATTGGAGCGACGCCAGGGGTCAAAACGACTTGGATAAGCTCCTAAAAGGTAGGCACTCCCTTTTCCTTTCACTTTTTCCTGCTTTATGGGTGCTGGATGTGATTTTCGTGCTTTTTTTTATCGTATTTCTGCATTTCTGCTTCTGGAAATCAAGAACAGTCGCACGATTGTTCTTGAGTTTGATGAATAGTCGTATGACTGTAGTTACAGTCGTACTAGTGTTCTTGATTTCCATGTGGTTTTCTTTCCAGTCTGCTTCAAATAAGATTTTGGCGAGATTCTAACTTTGGACTTGTTACAGTCGCACGACTGTAACGTATTTCCAGAATCAGAATTTCCGTTTTTATCCTCAAAAATTTCCAAAAATCCCTAAAAAATTCAGAAAACCCCAAAAATCATCAAAATGAATTTTGTTGTGTGCATTCACGACCATAGATTCAATTTCCAGTAAAATTGCATTTAGAACAATGCCACGACGGAGACCCAGTTTTCCCAAAAACCGACCCACCTCACATGTAAAAAATGCATGTAAACCGGATAAATTGTTTTCAAAACGAATTTCCCACAAAAACCAAAATACAGAGATGTTTCAAAATGTTTTCCAGGTCTAACCGGGCCGGCTAGCCGAGCCAACCCGGTTATCCCCTAAATGCATGCCCCCAGTTCTTGAATTTCCCATTCTGTCACATTTGAGTCCAACTTGTGGCGTACCGTAAATTGTGCTAACCCTCTGTTTTGCAGGTTTTAATTTCTTTCATTTTTATTTTGATGTATTTAATAGATTAATCGTGTATCCTAGGCTATCATATTTTTTTTAGATTCTCGTGTATATTAGGCGCTTGTAAAGTGAGGCTGAGAGTCTTTTTATCGTTTATTCGATCAGGTTGTAATAATTTAATTATTTACTATTTTACTTATACCTGTATACGTGCTGTATGTATATTCATTTCAATAAAATTGACCTTTAGAATTTGAAATACCGTCTATGAACATTGACCAATATTTATTTTAATTAGACATGAAATAAGGGACTTGTTCGGACCCGAATCTCTGGATAGTGTAGCGGCCGTTCATCCGGTTCAGCTGCATTATAAATTTCCCGGTTGAACTGAGCCGGGTGGCGACTCTACAATATTCATTGAGACTTAGGTCTCGGTTCTTTTATGCATTAATTCCATTTATTTTCTAAAACCCGTTTTCTATTTATAAAAACCCCACACGAGGGAGGGACCCGCCCGAGATCGTGGCGCCCCTTCTGAAAGGGAGTCTCGCGTCTTGTCGAAAATGCGTCGTCCGCTCACAGCCCCGTCAATAATTTGTAAGCATCTTTTTTCTTAATCATGTTGCGATTTTAATTGTTAGATATGTTTGTCAATTGTGATCAATGTTATGGTTTAAGCTTTTGCTGATTTTAGACATTTGCATCACTGTGAGATCAATATTATGCTTTATAAACCTTAATAACTAACTTCTGACCTTCAAAATTAGGGAACAATGCTTCTAAATTTAGTTTTCTTCGATTCAATTGTAAGTGATTTGTTCAGAAAGTAGATTTTTGCCATCAATGAAAAAAAATTCATATCTTATATGAAGATGTTATTAGTATTTTTCTGAAAAAAAAGGTGGCGGAGGGAATTGGAAAAACAAATTTTACAATGATCACATAATCATTTAAGATGACATGGATGACTTATTACATTATGTGGCAAGGACTCTTTCCAGGAAAATAAGAATTTGTCAATTTTAGTTCTATTATGACACAGGTTAATTAGAACCAAATTCGTTATTCTTTATTCTAATTAAATCTAAATTCTAATCATTTCAATTATATTTTACGTACTCTGAATTTTGATTTCAATCTCTTTGCTCTTGAAATTTTATATTCAGTGCAATAATACCATAGTTAATTTGATTCCTTTGACTTTTAGTTTCTCAAGATCAGTTCCTATAACTCAAGTTAAAGTATTCAATAAACAAGTCCAACGAAAACAAATCTGTTAGGGATCTCAACTGGAACAATTGTGACACTAATATTGTTAGCGCCGGAATTTTCTATACTTAAAAAAAAAAAAGAAAAAGAAAAGTACAGTCGTGCGACTATCACTACAGTCGTACGACTGTAAGCCAACTACAGTCGTACGACTGTAGATCGCGGCAGGTAAACCAACCCATACCTCAAAAGCTGAAAGAACAGAAGAAAAGAGGGGGGGGGGGGAGAAAACGAAAAAGGGGGACAGACAGAAAAGAAAAAAAGCAAGGAAAAGAAAAAGAGGAAAAAAGAGAAAGAAGAGAAACAAAGAAATAAAGAACTGAACTTTAAGAATCCCTCAGCATTTGGAAATTTTTGGACCCAAAATCCCTAACCCTAGCTTAAGGAGAAAAGTGCGGATTTCAGTGGATTGGAGCGACGCCAGGGGTCAATCCTACGGTGGACGCACGCCAAAGAGGTAAACACTTCTTTTCTCCTCTCTTTTTCAAGCTTTCTGGGTGTTTGGTGTGCTTTTTCTGCATTTCTATCCTCTTTTCTGCGTTTCTGTTCCGGAAATCAAGAACAATCATGCGACTGTTCTTGAGTTCGATGAACAGTCGTACGACTGTAGTTACAGTCGTACAAGTGTTCTTGATTTCCAGGTGATTTTCTTTCCAGTTTGTTTTAAACAAGATTTTGGCAAAATCTTGAGTCTGGAGTGTTTACAGTCGCACCACTGTAATTTACAGTCGTACGACTGTAGTTATATTCGCACGACTGTAATTTACAGTCGTACGACTGTCGTTTCCAGAACCAGAATTTCACCTTTAAGTCCCAAAAATTTCCAAAAATCCATAAAAATCATAAAAAAATAAGAAAATCCTAAAAATGAATTTTGTTGTGTGCATTCACGACCATAGATTCAATTTCCCGTAAAATTGCATTTAGAACAATTCAACGACGGAGACCAGGTTCTCCCGAAAACCGACCCACTTAATATATAAAAATGCATGTAAACCGGAAAAAGTGTTTTAAAAATGATTTTTACACAAAACCAAAATACAGGGACGTTTCAAAATGTTTCCAGGTCTAACCGGGCCGGCTAGCCGAGCCAACCCGGTTATCCCCTCAATGCATGCCCCCGATTCCTGTTTTCCCGTTCTGTCGTGCTTGAGTCCAGCTTGTGGCGTGCTATGTAAATTGTACTAACCTTTGTTTTGCAGCTTTTATTTTATCTTAATTTTCATTTTATTTGTATTTTGATAGATTAATCGTGTATTTAGGGGACTGTAATTATTTTTAGATTTTCGTGTATTCTAGGCGATTGTATCAGTGATGCGAGTGTTTTTATTTTTCTATTCGATTTGGTTGTAAGCCAATTAATATTTATTTTTCTTTACTTTTGTATTAAACATTTGTATGCGCTATGCGCGCTGTATGCCTTTTATATATTCAATAAAATTGACTTTAGATTTTGAAATACCATTTGAGAATATTGGCATTATTTATTTTAATTAGACATGAAATAGGGGACTTGTCCGGACCCGAATCTCTGGATAGTGTAGCGACCGTTCGTCCGGTTCAGCTACATAAGAATTTCCCGGTTGAGCTGAGCCGGGTGGCGACTCTACAATATTCATCGAGACTTAGGTCTCGGTTCTTTTATGCATTAATTCCACATCTATTTTCCAAATCGATTTTCATTCATAAAAACCCCACGCGAGGGAGGGGCCCACTCGAGATCGTGGTGCCCCTTCCGAAAGGGAGTCTAGCGTCTGGTCGAAAACGCGTCGTCCGCTCACAGTGGCGACTCTGCTAGGGATTTCTTAAAAAGTTTTCTTAAAAACTTAAAAGAATTTGACAAGCCCTGAAAAGTGTTTAATTAAAATAAGGGGGATGATTCTCGATCGGTATTTCATTCTGCATCTTTAGCTAGACATGCTTGCATTAGATTTAGTATCCATTTTTAGCCCGGTGGATTGTTGAAGTGTCGCCTAAGTTCCTCTTGGTCTTAGGGGCACGAATACGAAACACCACTCATAGCCTCGTATGAACCCCTTCTTTCGGACCCTTGAGTGGGGAGAAGTGAAGAGTATATTTTGCTATGGGAACCTTGATTTTTAACCCGACTTGGACCGAATCCATATAGGCAGCCCTGGTTGGATTCCCTTAGGATACCAAAATAATTGTGTGAATAATAATAAAATCGCGCCTTCATCACCCCCTGTTGGTGATCGAAGTGAACCCCTCCTAGGACTAGGTTAGAATTTTTTTTGAGACCGACCACGTTTGGAGAAATAAGGTTGGAAGAATTCGCTTCGTGTGCTACGTGTTACACGCTTCTCGACATTTCACGACATACCATAATCACTATTTTCCATACACATGACATACCATACATAAAACATTCTTGTGTGATACTAACACGTGCATTTTATTTTCGTGTGAAAACCTTAAATCATCCGTTTGCCATTCATACTAACCCTTTCTTTTTCAGCCATAACATTATATTTGTGTGATTAGCATTTTTCACATAGCATACGTAACATCATTATGTGTGTCATGCATCCTAACCACGTTTTTATGCAGCCATTTGCATTTTGTGTGTCATATGCATTCACGACATATCACCTAAATTAAATTGGGGGCATTCTAAGGACGCCCACCACGATCATCTCATTCCATCATATATCGGGTATCCTAAAATATCCGTGTTTTGCCAATGCACCGGATTGCATTCGGCTATTCCAACAAATCATTTCATTCAATAGAGACCACAATGGTCCTAGGTATATTTCCGTGTGACAATCCACACGATGCATTTCATGACATCATACCCATTCGTCATAAACATCATACAACACTGTGATCCACATTGGGTTACTTCATGACATTACTATATCATTCAAGGAGCTCCCCGAGTGCCAGATTAGTACACATGTAGGGGCATATCATAACATCCCAAATCATGAAAGGTGTTCCCCGAACGCCGAGCTTCTGTCCGTGTCCCCGTCACACGTGACTCCCTTACAACATCATTTCATTTCATACGCTCAAAAGCATCAGAACTCTATCCATGGGCTGGTCCCATGTGACCACTTCATATCATCTCATAGACCTTCAAAGCGTCGAACTCCGTCCGTGTGTCGGTGCACACGGGACTATTTCACAAAATTCATTAGGTGCCCCGAAAGCACCGAACTCTCATCCGTATGGCGCTCCACATGTGACATTTTGCATAGCATTGGGTGTTCTTGGGATGTCCAAAAATAAAAATAAAAATGAAAATAAAAAGAGGGATCATCCTCATTATCTCACGATGTACATCTCATTCATCCATCAAACATTCAAGCACTCCATAATGTTCGAGCACTCCACAAGCACCGAGTACTTTACTGCATGCACTAAGTCACTTAAGTGTTCCGAAAACGCTAGAAGCTCCATCAAGCCCCTTATGTCTTCCATAATCCTTAGAAACCTTATCCTTGTGTCCCGCACATCCAAATACTAAATATCTTTCCGTGCAAGACAAGCTCTGCACACTTCCTCCCCATGTAAGACAAGCTCTACACGTACCGCTCCAAATCTCCCCGTGCAAGACCAGCTCTACACGTACCGCATCAAACTCTACCCTTCCTCCCCGTGTAAGACTAAGCTCTACACGTATCGTTCCATATATCTTTCTGTGCAAGACAAGCTCTACACATTTCCTCTCCGTGTAAGACTAAGCTCTACACGTATCGTTCCATATATCTTTCTGTGCAAGGCAAGCTCTGCACATTTCCTCTCCGTGTAAGACTAAGTTCTACACGTATCGCTCCAAATCTTCCCGTGTAAGACAAGCTCTGCACGTACCGCATCAAACTCCACCCTTCCTTCTCGTGTAAGACAAGCTCTACACGTACCGCTCCAAATCTTCCCGTGCAAGACAAGCTCTGCACGTACCGCATCAAACTCCACCCTTCCTCCCCGTGTAAGACAAGCTCTACACGTATCGCTCCAAATCTCCCCATGCAAGACCAGCTCTGTACGTACTGCATCAAACTCTACCCATCCTCCCCGTGTAAGACTAAGCTCTACACGTATCGTTCCAAATATCTTTCTATGCAAGACAAGCTCTGCACATTTCCTCCCCGTGTAAGACTAAGTTCTACACGTGTCATACCAAATCTCCCCGTGCAAGACCAGCTCTGCACGTACCGCATCAAACTCTACCCATCCTCCCCGTGTAAGACTAAGCTCTACACGTATCGTTCCAAATATCTTTTCGTGCAAGACAAGCTCTGCACACTTCCTCCCCGTGTAAGATCCACTCTACACGTACCGCTCTAAACATTAAACCTCTTCCCGTGTAAGACACGCTCTACACGTACCGCTTTAAACACTACATCTCTTCCCCGTGTAAGATCCGCTCTACAAGTACCGTTTCAAATGTCAACTCTCCTCCCGTGTAAGATACGCTCTACACGTAAACCCTTCGCAAGTATCACCTTGCTTCGATCCGTGGACACCCTGTGTGTCATTTTATCCATGTGGCGTATATTTATATGCCATGCTGTACTTCAGCATATAGCTTCGTCAACAACATTCATTGCATTTTGCATGTTTCTATTCCTGGCTTTGTGTGCACCTGACTAGCTTAGGGTTGCATAACATGACATGGCATCACATGACATCATCATTCATGCATGCATGCATCACATCTCGCATTCATACCTGCATCATCCCTTGACTTGGTATCCTTCGTGCACATGTCCCTGCCAATGCTAACAGGTATTCTTATCAGGGAGGAAAGGGAAGGAGTCTCGAGAATGGCTGGCCCAGTGAACTTCAACACCGTAACAGATGTCCTAGATGATTATGTTGCCTCATCGCGATTCCGAAAGGCCATCAGGGAAGAGGCAGTGGCAATGTTGAAGGAAATGCTAGGAGGTGACCTGGACAATGTGGAAAAGCTGACGACAAGGTGCTCTGAATTGGAGGCACGTGTGATTGAGCTTGAGGGAGTAATAAGAGGGCTGAATGGTGAAGCAGAATCAATGGCCCCCCTCAAAGCCAACACTGACCTTGTTCCACGACCAACCAGGAGCTCACTCCCCAAGGGTGACGGAAAGGGCATATCCCCGTGGCCTTTATCGCTGAGCCAATTATTTGCCAAATGTAGAAAAGAGGGGCTACTGCAGAGCGTCAAGCCGTATGTGGAGCCGACACCGGATCAAAAGAACAACTTCTGCACCTATCATGTAGTGACAGGTCACCGAACCAATGCTTGCTATATTTTAAGGAAGGAGATCCAGAAGTTAATTAATGAGGGAAGATTAAAAGTGCCATCCGCTACTAATGAGCAACTGGGGGCAAGCAGGGAGACTGGTAAAGAAATTCCTCAAACCTCCCGGGGAGAGGAATATGACGAAGAGCTCCTAAGTCTAATTTGATGAGAGTGGGGCAGTGACATTGGAACCAGGGCAGTGACCGGATAAGGAATAGTCGGGCGCTGTGAGATCAATACCTTTAGAGGCTCCTTCTCATAGGGAACTCATTTTGTTGTAAAGTGTATTGAACTCATTTTGAATGCAATGCATCTTGTTATTTTTCTTACTTGTATGGTGATTACATGTATATGGCATTAAGCATGCATTTGATCATCTGAAACGACATTGTCCATCACGCATAATATTAAGATGCATAACATCAATCTGAGCCTTACAGGGAATTTACAAGTGAACCTGACTTCGGTTAAGCCCTTTTCTTTAAAAAAAAAAAAGAGAAAAAAAAAGAGAAAAGTCTGCCAAGCAAATAATGGGATGGCACCATTTCATTCGAATCAATTGTTAACCTAGATCAGTGATCCCTACAAACCACGATCCTAAATGCTGCTGGTCTTGCCCTAAAAGTTTCAACTTAGACAGCCCGCAATACACCCAAATCATTCTAAACCAGGGACCATTGTTAAATCTCAGAGCCGATCACCAGAACGAAGCTTTGAGCTTAACTCACGTTCAAGAAAGCATCCCACATCAAAAACCAAATCCATCAAAAAGCACCAAGCCTTAAAAATCCAAATGACCTTCGCCACCCACCATGTTGTAAAACTCTGAAGCAGACATTAGTTTTACTGCATGTATAGTCTTGTTTGTGTGGCATTCATGTGCATATAACATTACACATGCATTGTTCATCCAAAAAGACATATCAAACACGCATGACATGCATGGATCTGAATGCAGCAGGAAAATCAATAGGTGGCTGTGGTTTGGATTTAACTTCTTAAAAAAAAAGAGCCAGCACCGAAGGAAGAACTCAGCTCTCTCTTACAGTCAAATTTCTGCTCCTGGTCTAAAGTTGCACTCTCTTCAATCATAGAGTCAAACTCTGTTGAGTGCTTAATGAATCTGGGGGCGGCCCACCTATTGCATGAAATGTCGGGGTCAATGAGTTGAGACAATGGAGATAAGTACGTTTTTGCCTGTTCTGAAAAGTTAACTTCGCGCGGTGACAGAGAAGATCGGTGTCTTTACCCAAAGCAGTTCCCTTTTCATCCTCCTCTCTGTCTTCTCCATTTGCCTTCAACACCTTTGTCTTCCCTTTATTGTCTTTCCTTCACTTTCATCTTCTATCTTTCATCTTCTCTCTGGGACTTGAACCGATTCTGTGATTCCATATTTCCTACCCTCAATGGCTCCTAACAAGAAGTTAAAACCCAATGCTACTCCATAGTGCATTTTTCTGCATCATCCCATCACCAGAAGGGCGACAGAGTAGAAAGAAGATTTGGATATAAGTATGCTTCAAATGAGTTCAACAATGCTGAAAAAAGGGGGAAAATGAAATATATAGCTCCGAGATCCCAGAGTAAGAAGAAAATAGTTTCTGTAGGTGAAAAGGAACAGCAGTGGTTGCCCAAAAGATTGACTGTTGAAGAGACCAAGCTGAACAAAAAGAGATTGAAGCTAATCTTGGTGGAAAAACAAGCCTGATGATCAGAAATCTACCAAATCAGTTTTCAAGACATAATCTGCTGTAAATTCCGGGCAAGCATTGTCTGGTGAAAAACAAGAATAAGTCCAAAGGGAAGCCTGCTTATGATTTCCTCTATTTGCCTATGGATTTCAAGACTGGAGGAAATTTTGGTTATGCATTTGTGAACTTCACCAATTGCGTCGGAGCAACTTGACTTTACAAAGCTTTCAACAATCATGAAAGGGATGATACCATCAACAGGAAAGCTTACAAAGTCTGTTGCACTCATATTCAAAGGGAAAGTTGTATTTACCAACCATTTCAAGGATTCAGTCTTCGGGAACCGTGTCTGAACTGAAATCTGGGGTGAATTGGAAATATGAATACAGCATCAGACCACAGGAGAATCCAGTGGTCACTTGAATTCATCTCAGGTTGTCTGTCCACAATGGCAACTCTATCCAATGATCGGGCTAAAAAAAAATCCCTATCCAATGTGTAAAACCGAAAGGGCATATTGGTAATTTGAAGAGGCATCAATTAAAGCCAGAGCCACATCTTAGATTTTCCTAATGCATCTGCATTCATTATGTCATTTATGTATTTTTTTAACTTTGGTGTTCCATATGCATTTGTTATGTTATTGCATGTCAATGTTCATTTACGGGCTACATTGCACAGCAAACCTTATCTGTGGAAGTGCTTCACTCCCCAAACACAAACCCTTAATACTCCCCGAACACAAACCTATAATATTAGGGGCAAGTAAAAAACCAAACCATTGGGAATCATCAATAGCAGTATCTTCGCGGGTCGCAATGAACATATCAAGATATATCTTTCCCATCCTAAGACAAACTGTGGCGAAAGGGATCAACGCAGACAAAATGCCCATCACAGAATCTTTCTAAAAAAAATTTTTTTTTGACACAGAAAACCGAAAGGACGTGTCAGCAATAGGAGAGGGATGATATACAAAGTCAGAGCCACTGTCATACTCCCTGTTATACTCATTCTGATGTCACCATTGCAATATTATGTGTATTTGGACTTCTGATCAGATGCTCATCTTGCATACACCATGCCACTACATATAAACGTCCATCAGTAGGACATTGCATTCAAGCCCGTGACAATATCGCAGAAACCGCTGTTATGCGGTACGGAAATGCAAAGTCTCACTCCCATCTCCTTACTCAACCAAACGGACCGTCCACTAGCACGGCCTACTATCCTGATCCGCTCAGCACTGACAACGCTTCAAAATATACAGAGGGTAAAGTAGAAAGTCACTCAAGACGGCCAATTCCCCTAATACCTAGATTGGCGTAATAGTCAGTAGTCCAGAAGACACGTCGGGACAATCGGGCCAGGTCACCTGGGCTACCATCAGGGCCAGTCACAAGTCGTGAATTCCGTCTCCAGGCTCGCACGGATACCAAGGACAAAGCATAAGCCACATGTTGCATGCATACATACATTTAGGGCTATTCACACATCTACACATACGTGCATACGTTTAAAGTAAACATGCACGATCCATATGCATATGCATCACAACTGATCCAAGTGCAGGCACCCACTGCTATCATCGGGCTACTCCGAACCAAGGTCGCTCTCAAAGCAGAGATGGCACAACGCCGAGGCATCCATTGGACCCTAAGTGTCAGCGCAAATTCAAATCTCAACATACCAAGGGGCAGAACAATCAAGCCGTATTTATCCTTGATCAAAGGGGCAAAAATTTTTGTCTCTAAAATTATCGATCAAGGGATAAATACTCATCCCCCAGCCAACACCAAAATCATCATTCCTAAAGCTATCCATCTTCTTCATTCAAGCTAGATTTCAAACCCTTGAACTCCAGTACGTTCAACTATGGTTTTAAACCTTGAACCCCTTTCTCCATTCAAGCCAGATTTCGAACCCTTGAACTCCAGTACGTTCAAGCATGGTCGTAAATCCTTGAACCACCCTCTTCATTCAAGCCAGATTTCAAACCCTTGAACTCCAGTACGTTCAAGCATGGTCGTAAATCCTTGAACCACCCTCTTCATTCAAGCCAGATTTCAAACCCTTGAACTCCATTACGTTCAAGCATGGTTTCAAATCCTTAAACCCTCCTTATTTCATTCAAGCCAGATTTCCAAACCCTTGAACTCCATTACGTTCAAGCATGGTTTTAAATCCTTGAACTCATTCTCCATTCAAGCCAGATTTCGAACCCTTGAACTCCAGTACGTTCAAGCATGGTTTCAAATCCTTGAATCCCTTTCTCCATTCAAGCCAGATTTTAAGCCCTTGAACTCCAGTATGTTCAAGTATGGTTTCAGATCCTTGAACCCCTTTTCTTCATTCAAGCCAGATTTCCAAACCCTTGAACTCCATTACGTTCAAGCATGGTTTCAAATCCTTGAACCCCTTTCTCCATTCAAGCCAGATTTTAAGCCCTTAAACTCCAGTACGTTCAAGCATGGTTTCAGATACTTGAACCCCTTTTCTTCATTCAAGCCAGATTTCCAAACCCTTGAACTCCATTACGTTCAAGCATGGTTTCAAATCCTTGAACCCCTTTCTCCATTCAAGCCAGATTTTAAGCCCTTGAACTCCAGTACGTTCAAGCATGGTTTCAAATCCTTGAACCCTTCTTTTCATTCAAGCCAGATTTCAAACCCTTGAACTCCAGTATGTTTAAGCATGGTTACAAATCCTTGAACCTCTATCTCATTCAAGCCAGATTTCGAACCCTTGAACTTTATTACGTTCAAGCATGGTTACAAATCCTCGAACCACCCTCTTCATTCAAGCCAGATTTCAAACCCTTGAACTCCATTACGTTTAAGCATGGTTATAAATCCTTGAATCCCTTTCTTCATCAAGCTAGATTTTTGAACCCTTGAACTCTAGTACGTTCAAGCATGGTCGCAAATCCTTGAACGCCTTTTTCAATCAAGCTAGATCTTACATCCTTGAACTCCATTACATTCAATCATGGTTTCAGATCTTTGAACCTCTTATTATTTCAAGTCCACCCAATTCCAGTAAGATTTCAAATCGTCAAAATTCCACCTTCCTTTACCTCGGATAACATAGACCCGATATCGGCCAATCCGTAATTTCACCCACTCCTTTGCCTCGGGTAACCTAAACCTGATATCGGCTTATTTCTTCCTCAGCTCTGCCTCGGGTAACCTAAACCTGATATCGGCTTATTTCCTCTCCAGTATCGTCTCGGGTAACCTAGACCCGATATCGGCTTATTTCAACGACGGGTTCTTTCCTGTGTCTGCGGCGCTTTGAGTCACGTTTCTTAAATTCACATCATCTATCCCAGAATAAGTTCGGGTGGTGAATTTGATCACACGAGGGGCAGCTGTAAGCGCCAGAATTTTCTATACTTAAAAAAAAAAAGAAAAAGAAAAGTACAGTCGTGCGACTATCACTACAGTCGTACGATTGTAAGCCAACTACAGTCACACGACTGTAGATCACGGCAGGTAAGCCAACCCATACCTCAAAAGCTGAAAGAACAGAAGAAAGGGGGGGGGGGAGAAAACGAAAAAGGGGGACAGATAGAAAAGAAAAAAAGAAAGGAAAAGAAGAAGAGGAAAAAAGAGAAACAAGAGAAACAAAGAGAGAAAGAACTGAACTTCAAGAATCCCTTAGCATTTGGAAATTTTTGGACCCAAAATCCCTAACCCTAACTTAAGGAGAAAAGTGCAGATTTCAGTGGATTGGAGCGACGCCAGGGGTCAATCCTACGGTGGACGCACGCCAAAGAGGTAAACACTTCTTTTCCTCTCTCTTTTTCAAGCTTTTTGGGTGTTTGGTATGCTTTTTCTGCATTTCTATCCTCTTTTTTGCGTTTCTGTTCTGGAAATCAAGAACAGTCG
Source organism: Euphorbia tirucalli (assembly GCA_039660915.1). Classification (NCBI taxonomy): domain Eukaryota; kingdom Viridiplantae; phylum Streptophyta; class Magnoliopsida; order Malpighiales; family Euphorbiaceae; genus Euphorbia; species Euphorbia tirucalli. The sequence goes on along the minus strand of CM077638.1, from coordinate 15,950,345 downwards.
TGCGACTGTTCTTGAGTTCGATGAACAGTCGTACGACTGTAGTTACAGTCGTACAAGTGTTCTTGATTTCCAGGTGATTTTCTTTCCAGTTTGTTTTAAATAAGATTTTGGCGAAATCCTGAGTCTGGAGTATTTACAGTCGCACGACTATAATTTGCAGTCGTACGACTGTAGTTATATTCGCACGACTGTAATTTACAGTCGTACGACTATCGTTTCCAGAACCAGAATTTCACCTTTAAGTCCCAAAAATTTCCAAAAATCCATAAAAATCATAAAAAAATTAGAAAATCCCAAAAATGAATTTTGTTGTGTGCATTCACGACCATATATTCAATTTCCTGTAAAATTGCATTTAAAACAATTCAACGACGGAGACCAGGTTCTCCCGAAAACCGACCCACTTAATAAATAAAAATGCATGTAAACCGGAAAAAGTGTTTTCAAAATGATTTTTACACAAAACCAAAATACAGGCACGTTTCAAAATGTTTTCCAGGTCTAACCGGGCCGGCTAGCCGAGCCAACCCGGTTATCCCCTCAATGCATGCCCCCGATTCCTGTTTTCCTGTTCTGTCGTGCTTGAGTCCAGCTTGTGGCGTGCTATATAAATTGTACTAACCTTTGTTTTGCAGCTTTTATTTTATCTTAATTTTCATTTTATTTGTATTTTGATAGATTAATCGTGTATTTAGGCGACTGTAATTATTTTTAGATTATCGTGTATTCTAGGCGATTGTATCAGTGAGGCGAGTGTTTTTATTTTTCTATTCGATTTGGTTGTAAGCCAATTAATATTTATTTTTCTTTACTTTTGTATTAAACATTTGTATGCGCGCTGTATGCCTTTTATATATTCAATAAAATTGACTTTAGATTTTGAAATACCATTTGAGAACATTGGCAATATTTATTTTAATTAGACACGAAATAGGAGGCTTGTCCGGACTCGAATCTCTGGATAGTGTAGCGACCGTTCGTCTGGTTCAGCTACATAAGAATTTCCCGGTTGAGCTGAGCCGGGTGGCGACTCTACAATATTCATCGAGACTTAGGTCTCGGTTCTTTTATGCATTAATTCTACATCTATTTTCCAAACCGATTTTCATTCATAAAAACCCCACGCGAGAGAGGAGCCCGCCCGAGATCGTGGCGCCCCTTTCAAAAGGGAGTCTCGCATCCCGTTGAAAACGCATGATGAATCTTTTTTTGGCTGATAGCTGCTTTTAGGGCTGTAGAAAGCAGTCTTAAATGCACAATTGATAAAAGTTAGATTGTATTCAGGAAAGTACTGGAAAAACACTTAAAACTACTTTTAAAGAAAGCAATGAAATCTAATTTTTCCTGGCAGTACTTTCACTAACAGCAATCCCAAACTGGCCCTAAGTGGAAGGAATTGAATAAGTAAATATATATGACAAAGATAGAGCTAAAGCACATCTTGCTTATCTTGATTTTTTCCATTTCTCATGTTGAAGACTTTGAATACTGAAAAGCATATATAGATAAAAGCAATAGAAATATAACAAATTATTCAAAATAAATTTAAATATTTTAATTATCACAAACAAATTAAAAAATTTTAATTATTTATGTATATATGTAAAATATATCAAATAAATCTGCGTGTAACACGATGGGTTAAAAACTAGTGATCTTCTATGCTTATAACCATGTTAGGGTAAAAGGTACCCAGGGAGGCGTACTCGTATCCTACTCTTACTAGTGATATATTATTTTTTAAATTTCATTTTTGTCCCTGAAGCTTTTAGATAGGATTTGGATAAGCCATCAAATTTGGACAATTTTGAGTACCTATAAAATACATACTCGTTGATGTCCCTAACTTTAATTATACATGTAATAATAATAATAAAATGCTAATTTTATGTGTAAGCTTTTAATTAGATATATATATATATAGTTTTACATATTATATTAGTCAGTCAATATACTAATTATGTAGTTCTTAAATTCTTTCCTAATAAACTCCTTAGTCCTTTATTAGATTTAACGGTCAAATTAGACTAAATAATGATAAAATTGCCTTCTATTCCGTTTTACAATGTTGAAATATATATTTTTCTTATTTTATGTTTCTTTTTATTTTTACATAATCTTAATCTTTCTAGTATCAATTAATAAATTTATTTATTAATTTACTTTTTATATAACTACATTTAGACTTTAACTTATCGACGTAAAACTTGTTTCATTAAAAAAAAATAAATAAAAAAATTATTTTAAAAAATATAAAGTTAAGAGTAGAACTATTCAAAATTGTAAAAATGAAACTTTTTTTTTCTATCTCTAATATACCTTATAAATAATATTAATAAAAATTTTAAAAAATGATTAATATGCATAATCACATTTATTTTTTATTATATTATATTAAATTAATAAAAAATAATAATAAAACTTAAGAGAATAAATAATAGATAAATTTTTATTTTTTATGACTAATATATGTAAGTATATAAATGTTTGTGTTATAAAAATTTATTATAAAATTTATAATTAGATTTAAAAGTTAAAAATAAACTATTAAGGACAATTTTATACTTTTAAGTGGACGAAATGTAAAATTTTAGAATATACCTATAGATTAACTAATAATATTAATAACTAATAAATTGTTTATCCAATACGTAAACCGACAAATTAAGATAAAATTTTGTGGAATGAATACTTGTTCTATCACGAAACTGTCGTCTAAACTAAAGTCTTAAAAGTTCTTACTTGCCCAAAAGGTTCAGCCCTAATTTTTCTTGCCTCTACAAATTTCTACTAACTAGTGACCTAATCGTTCCTGTGTTTTCTCTGCCCCTCTAAAGCCGTTTTCGGTCCTCCACCAGGCCCACCACTTCACTGGCCGTCACCGTCACCGTCACCGTCTTCCGTTTTCCTTTCTCTTCCGCCCGTTCGCTAGAAGCTCGCCGCTCTTTCTTCGCGCGTTTGCGGCATCAGAACAGTACTTCCTCTCCGTTTGAATCGGACCATCCGTTCCCTGAATAGAGCCCAGACCTTCAAGACTCCAGAGAATCTAGAGGTTAGCCTGCATTTTGAATATTGACCTAGGGTTTCAACTTTTTGCTTCGATATACGAATGAATGCTCTGTTTATGGGTTTCTGCTTCTTGTGTTTTCTTCAATCATTCTACGTCACTTGCTCTATCAAATATTAGAGTTACAAGTAGTTGCTAATACTGTAAGCGATGAGACTATCTGAAAGTAGAAAAAGAAGTCCTAGCTTTGAAGGCACGCAATGGTGAAGGGTAGAGGAATGATTCTGAGAGTGTGATGCAAGATTGTAATTTGGAGTTTTCTTGAATCACTCTTCAATTCCAGAAGGATGTAGTTAGAATATAACTACTTCCTATATTGTCTCGGTTATTTGCATTTTGTCATTCTCATATTGCCAATTTTCTTGTTACTATCTATAATTGCTGAGATGGTAAGTCACATTTTGTTGCTGCCAATATTGTTTACACATTTTATTTCCTCAGATGATTAATGTCTACTAGGGCAACTTAAGCAATTTAGCTCTCCAGCTAATTGTGGCAAATTGCTGAATTTAATATTTATATTAGTAAGTTGTAAAGGAAAATTTGCATTGATGTTTTTGTCAAATGATAAAGATAATATATTAGTTGCACTTTTTTCTTTTGTTGATTGCAAATCCATTATCAAGCAACCTCATCTAAGAGAGGATTAGCTTTTGTTTAGTACTAATAAACAGATCTACTGCGGTGCTTGATCCTAGAATGCTCACACTTGTGCGTAAACTCATAGAAATTTTGTGTTAGTACTTAGAAGATAGTTGTTCTGGTAGTTTTTCCATCTTCTAATCTAGATTAATTAGCCTATATGTGATATTTTAAACTAAAAGAAGATATGACTTAACAATCCAAAAGTGCTAAATAAATTAAAATATTTTGTCTATTCATCCTGTAAATTAAATTGTCTGAAAAGGTTGTTGATGAATGTCATCTTGTATCTTGGTATTTGGAGAGTTGAAATTTCATGTTTATGTGAAGGTTGCTGATGAATATCATCTTGTATCTTGGAAATTGGAAAGTTCAAATACTATGTTCATGTGAAGATTTGGAAGATTATGGCTATGTTGTCTGTTTATATATATATATATATATAGATTTGGTGGTGCTTTCATTGAATGCTAATTTTTGAATATTTTGGTTTGGTTGTGCTATATTTAACTTTCATTCTTTAATTTTAAATTTGGGGTATGTTAATGTAATGTCGTACAGTGGGAATGTATGCTGGTTAAAGTAGAATACGGTTGGTGTTAATAGGGTTTGGGATAGTAGAAATATGCTGGTTGGGTCAAGTTTGGGTTCTTCTAATAGGATACATGTTTGGGAATCAGTAGGGTGCTATGCAGTGGACACTCTGTCCCTTGCCATTGCTATCTCTCTAATTTAAAAATACAGTAGTCTCTCCCTTGGAAAATTGCTGCTGATTTCTTTATTAAATTCGTCTAATTGAATCATGATGTCCAATAGAACAAGAGGTTATCTGATTCTTTAAGGAATGTTAAGGAGAGAGGATATGAAATTACTGTGATATCTGTATGTGTGTATGTGTTTATATATATATGATCTTACGTATAAACATATATAGAGAGTAATTATCTTTCTGAATTTTTTTTTTCTTCTTGTTTAGTGTAGCTATTTCTTACATATTCATTCTAATAACTAATAGAAAATAGGATGAATTTTAATTAAAAATTTCCCTTCTTATATTGACAGGAGCTGTAACCCCAGATCTGAAACAAAAATCCCATTTCTTTCTTCAATACTCTGATTGAAGTAAGCTTTCCGCAAAGCATAAATTCCCTTATTTCCTTCTTTACTTGCGTATCTCTGTATATGGAGATAGGTATTTTCGCATAAGTTGTCTGATATACAAATAGATAACCTCATGGACCTACTGCGATCCAATCTGTCTCGAGTTCGGATTCCTGAGCCCACCAATCGCATCTACAAACATGAATGTTGCATCTCATTTGATACTCAGGTAATGTTGGGTGCTCTTCTTATTAACCTCTGCTTGTTATTCCAATTTGGTTTTCATGAATGTACAAGTGAAAATGAAACAATTTACTATAGTGACTAGCTTTGTGAAATTCTTCAGGTTCAGTATTGTTAACATTTTTGTTTTGATATTTGGTTTCGGCTGTGAACGAAAAAAGGCTTGACCTGAAATATTGCAGTTTTAGGTGTCTTGATCTCTTTGCTTTTCAAATATGTCAGATTAATATTGTCGTCTTTCCTTTTTTTTTTTTTTTTTTTTTTTTTTAAGAGTTAATTGTTATTTGGGAAATAGTATGAAAAGTGACGAAAAATTTAGTTAACACTATCTAATGATATTCTTTGTTCATATATGTTATCTTGTTAAAGTGGGTGCATTCTTCCTTTGTTTTAGCTATTGAAGGTAGTTTTCTTGTGATGTTATATTTTTCTTCTGCATTTTCTTGTGATAAAATTTAGGGACTATTAGATAATATGGCTATGAATTTGTTATTTAAGTAGGAGAGCAACTTGTTTAATTCAGTCATGCCTGGCTTTCTGGTAGGCCAGAGGCAAAATTGTAAACATGCTGATTTCCTTGTTGTCTCCTTTATCACTTATTCTGTCGTGTCCTCTTATTATTTGTGCAATATAATTTAAATTAAATGGCTCCTGGATTTGATTGTGGTAAATGCAGAGATCTGAAGGTGGCTTGTTCATCGACATGAACACTTTTCTTGCATTTGGAAAGGAATGTGTTGGTTGGAACTATGAGAAGACTGGAAACACGGTTTATTTGCACATTAAGCAAAATAAGAAGTTGGTTTCTGAAGACAGGCCCTTGAAAAAACCAACTTTGTTGGCTATAGGTAGTTAAATTTTATCAAGCGTTCTGCATTATTTGCTTATTAAATTTAAAAGCAATCACTCTTCAAAGAGTCTTCAGTATGTTTTCTGTTTGCTCCATAATTTTGCTTATCAGATCTGTTTAGACGTTAATTTTGATATAGTTGATATCTTTGCATATTTTAGTTTTGTGAACGTCAGCTACTTCAATTTTGATTCCGCCGTCCAAATTATTACATGATGGTAATCATTCTTCTGATACACATTATGCTACCTGGTAAATGGTTCTAGCTTCATGCGAATGGTACATGTTCTCAACCTCCATTTTCAACCTCAAGATCTTCTAAAATCTTGAGTTTGTGGCCTGGTTTTGGATTCTCCAAGGTTTTTACAGTCCAACTGAATTCATCTCTGCCTATTTTGTTCCTTAGGGTGTTGTTTGCCTTTTTCTTTTTCTTCAGCCATCCATATCTTGAGTTTTGTGGGAAAATAAAATTTGTCGATAATATTTTTTTCCCATATAGTTCTTAAGCTTTGATACTACTTGGTGCAGCGGAAGGGTTTAGCCTAATTAAATGCAAACAATGACGGTTGGGGTGTACCAAAACCTTGAATTAAACTTTTGAATAACTTAGCTAAAAATTTTGGTTGCTATTGTACCTATTTTAATTAATTAGAAATCTTAAATCAAAATAAAATGGTTAAGTAGTTAAGTACGACTCTGAGCAGCATATATACCCAAAAGAATAAGGAAAGCTATTTAAATAAAATCCTGTATAAGGTTGGATGCTTCTGCATCACTTGCATTGAGAAACTAAATATGATCTTTCGTGTATATATACTAGACCTATTTTGGCTCTCTTTTGCAGTGATAATTTTTAGCTAGTAATAGCATGCTGTATTGTGCTTGGAAAAGGAGACAGAACATTTCGGCTTTTTTTCTAGTTATTCTTTTTCCAGTAATCACTGACTTTCTTAGAAATACTTCAATATGAAATTTTGCTTTGCAGGTGTGGAAGGGGGATTTGACAACAATGACCCTGAATATGAAGAAACATATAGTATAGTGATATTACCTGATAATGTTACTTTCCCGTTTCCTTCTGTAGAGTTGCCAGAGAAGGTGAGTTTTGGTTGTTTTCCGTATTTATTTTGATCTTCTCAATGCAAACTTTATCGTTTAAAGAAAGACATTGACATGGTTGCTATTTTCTTCTGAATACAGGTAAGGTTGGCAGCTGATGCCATAATATTGGCTGAAGGTGCAGAGCGGAAAGAACAGCTTGCTGCATGGACAGCTGATAAGAAGACAATTAGTGCATATGCTATGAATTTACAACAGATTGACAATGGTGTCATTATTCCTCCATCTGGGTGGAAATGTTCAAAGTGTGATAAAAAGGATAATCTGTGGCTGAATCTTACGGATGGAATGATCCTCTGTGGGCGAAAAAATTGGGACGGAAGTGGTGGAAACAATCATGCTATTGAACACTACAAGGAGACTAATTACCCTCTTGCTGTAAAACTTGGAACAATTACTGCTGACCTCGAAGCAGCAGGTAATGCCACTTTGCATTAGGAAATGAAAATATCAAAATGTTACATTTGTCTGTAATCATGTGCTTCTTTGATTGTAAAAATTTTATGCATTTTCTGTTTGTAATAATGCACTTTTTTCATTTTTTGTGGGGCTCTGTTGTTACACTTTCTCCGAACTTACTATGGGTAACATACTGTGGCAGCTCAGATGTTTTCTCTTATCCAGAGGATAACAGTGTTTTGGACCCACTTTTAGCACAGCATCTGGCATTCTTTGGCATTGATTTTTCAACCTTACAGAAGGTTAGTTGTCTTGGAGCAAATCTATATTTGTTGTTAAGCATTTTAAAATGTAGCATTGTGGTGTCAATTTCCAACCTATGTCGTCCATGCTTAGTCGCATTGTGTCGGTTGATATCATCCTTTTCATTTGCTGGTGCCCTATGTAATTTTGACTTCTTCATTCTTATGCGGCTGGAAAATAAAGTTATGTGTTATTAAGGTGTTTGCAAAAGGATTGAGACTGGGAAGGCCCATGAGCTGCCAACTGGATTTTGTTTCTTCATGGGATGCAAATTCTCATTGATGATATGACCATGTATTCATATCTGTATCGAGGATTCAGCATTATTGACTTCTTTTTTTCTAGTTCATTTATGTCATTCTTTCATGATTTGTTTGAAGATTCAAGAAATTAGAACAAATTTGAAATTATCTCTGCTTGTATTTATTCCTCAAGTTTCCTTTTTTCCCAAATGTTATTAATTCGTTTTAGAAGAGCTTGGTTGCATTTGCTTGGTTTATAATTCTTTGGCAAACAAATTTGTTATGTTGGCTCAGGAGATTTGTGCTTCTATTATTATTACTCTTTTTTTTTTTTTTTAAATTTCTCTGATCTGGAAATGAGTTCTGTTGTATTGCTGCTTGGTTTATAGTTCCTTTCCAAACAAAACTCGTTATTCACATTGAGATTGCTTATCAGGCATTTGAGAAACGTAAACTAGTTCTTGTATTACCCTTTTTGATTGCTCTGCAAAATACATGTGTGAGTTTTGCCCAGCCTAAAGATAGTCCTCAATTAGAGAGAATAATTTGTTCATTCTAAAACTCAAGGAGCACTATGAGATGATAGGAGCATGGGAAATTTTTTCTACAAAGCAAGATCTGTCCTTTATAGGAGAAAAAGAATAAATAAAGAAACAGCGGACTTGGGCTTGCATATCAAAACTTCACCGAGCACATGCATGTTCAAGGCAACATCCAACTTAATAATGTGGAATATACCAGTGACTACTGCCTATAGTATAGTATGAAGTATTTTTGGGCATAAAGCCATGCACTTGCCATGCTTGTGCTCACATATATGTGGGTTTTCTGTTACCTCAAGAAACCATTATACATGTAATTTTGCCTGAGAAAGACATTGGGTGTCAGACTGATGAGATACTTCCCTTTTTGCTGAGGTGATTAAGTCTTTTATGGACATGGATCAAGCACCATAACTTTTTTTTTTCTTTTGCATGCTGTTTATTTATGTCAGGTTTTTTCTTCTTCTGTGGATATATTACAGTTCTCTTAAATCATGAATTATGGTTGAGAATGCAATTTTTTGGAATCATTTGTATTTATTTGGAGTATACTTTCTGAATGCACTCTCGAAGTTTACTACTTTGAATGACATTCTTCTCAAACATGGTAGTTTGAACTGATTGTGTCCCATATAGTTTTTATTTCCACTTTTTCTTTTGAAAATTTCTTCAATTTTTTTCTGGTAAGTTTTCAGTGTTAATAATTTTGACCCTTTTTGAGATGGTCTTTGAAAGGCATTTGGTTGCTTTTTGATGCTGAAAAATGTATGTTCATACAGAATATCAGATAGAGATTAGACTAGAATTCAGATAGAGATTAGACTAGAATCAAAGAGTATGAGGAAGAAATCTTTATTGATGTATTTAATAATGAAAATAGGATTGAATAGACTCACCGCTCAGGAAGATAATCTCTTACCTCTCCGTCGAAGCAGAGCCCTGCAAGAATCGCAGCACAGCAATGCAAAATTATCCTATTCCTTTCTCTAACAAACTCTCAATAATATAAACGATTCTCCCTTCTACCAGCTTACCATACAGATCGTGACTAACTTCCTCGAACACCCCGACCAGTCACTAAGTGGTCCCTTCTATTTTCTTTACTGACCTGCTGTCCTCTTTCCCCTTTTGCACGTACACCCTCATTTGCTTGTGTTTACCTATATTTTGATCCAGGACCTCATTCATTCCATTCTTGATCACTTTTTGACCCATCATGTGCGATGACTCTGGTTTGACTGAAAAATTGGTTTTAATTTCTTAATATCAGACTGAAATGACAACTGCTGAAAGGGAACTTGACCAAAATATCAACTTTGATTGGAACCGAATTCAAGAAAGTGGACAGGAACTAGAACCGATTTTTGGACCAGGTTATACAGGACTTCTGAATCTTGGAAACAGGTAATATTGGTCTTCTAAAGTTCGAATGATTCCTTTCTGATGTTTTAATGTAGTTTCTAAACTTGTTCTCTTCTAGTTGCTACATGGCAGCAACAATGCAAGTTGTCTTCTCAACGGGTTCCTTTTATTCACGGTAAGTTTGCTTTATATTCATTTTCCTATAAATATATTGCCGTATGAGCACATTTGTGTAAAAAATTGTTTATCTATAGTTTTGGACTTGTGGGGGTATATATTTATCTTTTTCATGGAGTTAATCCCTTATTTATATTTATCTGCCCATTTCTTGGTCTGGTTATGTATTAGGTACTATGCAAACAACAACTTGAAAACGGCATTTGAGATGGCTCCTGCTGATCCTACAGTAGATTTAAATATGCAGTTGTAAGTATTGCACTACCCTGGTACTAATGTTTTTCATCAATCTCCTGAGTGATTAGTTTCTTCAATGTTGTTAATTATGGAGTGGATTCAGCACTTATGACTATGATTAAATTCTGTGAACCTTTGCTATAAAGAAAATATGAACTTTTTTTCTTAGTCAACTTTCCAGTGCTTTTGCAATTTTTAATTTCTGATGATGTTTGTGCCGCTCAATTTTCCACTTTTATGTTATTTATTTGTCCTTGTGTTAGTCTAATACTATTAATGTCCACATGTAATACAAAGAATTTTGTAAATGTGTTGTTGATATGCCTATCTTGTTTTTACATGACAGAACAAAGCTGGCACATGGTTTGCTATCTGGTAAATATTCTGTTCCGGCCCCGGAGGTACAAAAATTGCACAACTTGATGTCCTATATACCCATTTTATGATGTTTTCAGTACTAATAATCTTCTCTGTTTCCTTTTGTTTCCCAAACTACTGATAAGGTTATGATTTCTTCTTATTCTTCTGTTTTACTTTTTTATCCAGAAAGATGATAATGCGAATCCTGCAACTACAAGTGATGTAAGTTTTCAGTCTGTACTTGTGTCCATGTATAGTTCTGCTGAGATCTGTGGATGACATAATGGGGTATCTGATATGTTAATCTGTAATGACCTCTTTTTCCCTTCTTGTCTGGGACATTACAATCAATGTTGCCTTTCCATATCTCTATTATGAACTTTAGCCTACACTGGAACTGGCTTGTTAGTATTTCTTCATAAACTGCTCCATTGATCCGGCAGTCATATCTATGCTTTTTGGTCTTATCACATTTCCTTCTTTTCTTTATTCAATGATTTTTCTTTTTTTTTTTTTTTTCATCCTTAATTTTATTTTATTTTTTACGAATATTAGAAACAAGAAGGGATACCACCTCGCATGTTTAAGGCTGTTATTGCTGCTAGCCATCCTGAGTTTTCTTCGATGAGGCAACAGGTATATTCAGTATTATCTCTTACTACTCTTTCGGCGTTTCCAAAAAAAAAAAAAAAAAAATCTATTTTTGGTCTATTTTAGAGATGTACTTTTATTCATTATTATTCTTATAGCTATATAATAATTTGTTTTCAGATGGGGAGAGGCGAAAATATATTTCATTTAATATATTTCATATAGAATTTAAGACTTGCAACAGCTAATAAGTGCTGTTCACAGATATTAACAGTTCAACTCGATTAACTTTCCTGCAATGCTATATTTTTGTGGAAAAAGTTGGAGATTTGTGGTAAATTATTTGTAACTGTTTATGCTACTGTAGAGAAACTGCTTAAGTTGGCTGAAAGAGAGTGAGAGAGAATTCTCCGGATAATTAAACTGAGTCTTAATTATTAATTGTTGGGATGGATGGTACCAGATAGGTATGGTGGTCAACACATCAGTTCCATTGCAAAGCCTAAAATAAAAGCGTTTTATGTAGAAGCTCAACAATTAGTGCTAGATTATGCTGATTGTGATAAGAACAACTTGGAATATGGTTTTGTTAAACTTCTTATTAAAATTGTGAATGAAGTAGAAAACTTTTTTGTCTACTTGCTGCCCTATGTATATTTAATAACATAATCCCGTTTTTTCATAACCATAAATGAATTACTTGTTAATGAGAATCCTAATAAAGATGGAAGAGAAACCTAAAGAAACTATGGAAAATTATAAAATGAAAGAAATAAGGACACAAAATTTAGAAAGGAATCGTATTTCGACTAGATTAATTCTCCAAGGCTCAGGAAAGAACTTGGTTGCAATGAGTAAACCTATAGAAACTCCTAGTAAAGTGTTGAATTGTGTTTCAGTTCTTCATGAGCAATCTATTTTCTTTTGTTTGCCAATTTTCTGATTCACCTCATCAAGAAAATTTTGTCTGTGTGACCTTGCTTAAATTGGATTTTCTTGACTTTTATCAGAGCAACATTATGCAATAATATCAAAAGTTGCATCTGATAGCTGCTAGATTTCAGGGGAATACCGAGGTGATTGCTTGGGAAGATCCAATATTGAATTGTCTTATGATCCATGTAATGGTCAAACAGTCATGCTCTTCTGACATTGACATGAATGTTTGCCGTTGGTACAATATCTTTTACAGTGTCACTTCTGAATATAAGGAATTTCACCAAATATTGAGAAGTTAGTAACTTGTGCCCAACCTTGTCGGGATGATGATGCATTATTGTAGGAAGTTTCTACATGCCTACATTGTAAAGAATTATAATCTTCTTCCATTTTGATAGTAGCTGTCATCACTTATCACAACGCTATGGACTCACCTTGTACCAGATGACCATTGCCTTCCCATTATAATGAGCAGAAGTCCACACTTGTCTATGAACAAATAAACAATAAGTGTCCTCACTCTTAGCACAAGTAAACTGTTAAGCCTAAGTATTGCTGCCCACTTTTGCTCGATGAAACAGAATCACTATATACACCGTGACATTCTATTTTTTTCCTTTTTATTTTTTATTTATTTTTATTCTTTTTGTTAGTTTTCGATATTGGTTGTCCCTCTACAGAGATGCTTTCTGGACGAATGCACAATAGTGTGAAGTCTTTTGTTAAGCAGCTAAGTCATATTGATTAGCATCCTCAATGTGCATGGGGTTACTCTAGGAACATGATAGGTTATTTAGCTATACATTTTTCCCCTTGGTGGATATGTTGTGCTTCAACCAATTTAATCTTCATACTTGTTTGTAGAGTCGTTGGGTAAAACTTGTTTCTGAAGCTTAGTTTTCATATGCTCCCAATTGCTGATTTTCTAAATAAAAGGATTACTAAAAAGAATTTCAAATATAGATGGAAAGCAACCTTCACAACCTAAGGAAACATAGAACCACAGCAATAAGGGAACTTAGTTTTAAATAGAAATCCTATTAACAATAGGATTGTGTTCTTTCATTGTTGTTGCTACCTCAAAGATTGAACTTCTTCTACAGGATGCATTGGAATTCTTTCTACACTTTCTTGAACAAGTTGAGCGTGTTAACGGTGGGAATCCAGCCCTGGATCCTTCAAGGAGTTTCAAATTTGGTATCGAGGAGCGGATCTTGTGTACATCTGGAAAGGTTGCTTATAATAGAAGGCTTGACTATATTCTTTCTTTGAATATTCCATTACATGAAGCCACTAATAAAGGTGTGTTTTGTATTCATTTCCCCTTCTGCCCCTCCTCTTTTTGGAATATAGTTCTGGAATTGTAGCTCATGTAACCATTTTTAATACAGAAGAGCTTGCAGCCTTCCAAAAATTGAAAGCTGAGGGAGTTGCAGAGGGAAAAAATATGTGAGTACAAGTTTTATTTTGATCTATTCTTTTACTATCTAATTTTTCATAAATTTTGCTTATCAATCTACTTCTAACAGATCCAGTGAAGAAATTGTACGACCAAGAGTACCTCTTGAGGCATGCTTAGCCAACTATTCAGCTCCAGAGGAGATACAGGACTTTTATAGTACTGCCTTGAAGTCTAAGACGACTGCACAAAAGTAAGCTTGATGATGCTTAGCCAACTATTTCAGAGATGTGTTTATTCAAATTGACTCCCCATGCAGGACCGCTGGCCTAACATCATTCCCTGATTACTTGGTGTTGCACATGCGAAAATTTGTAATGGAGGAAGGATGGGTGCCCAAAAAGCTTGGTAAAACTTCTGTGCCGTTGTTACTTTTTGTTTGCAGGTTATTATTATCCTAAATGGTTCCATGTTAACTTTTTTTTTTTTTTTTTTTTTTTTTATCACCTATCCAGATGTATATATAGATGTTCCTGATGTCATAGATATCAGTCACATGCGGAGTAGGGGCCTTCAACCAGGAGAGGAATTGTTACCAGATGGTGGTATGCTATCTTTTCTAGATTCGCTGAATTAACGAAAAACACCTTTTGTGAAATGAAACAAGAAGAAAAGCCTTAATTAGCTATTTAAAAAATTTTGTCTGTTCTCTGGGCTTCTACTATCTTTTTGTGTTATTTTGAATTTGGATTTCTTCCTCTCAATCGAGCCCTTACATATCTTAGCTTTGAACTCAATAAGGGCTTAACATTAACATTTTTGTACTAAATGATTTAAAATCAGAAGTTCCTGGGGATGAGGCTGAATCAAATAAGATTGTGGCCAATGAGGATATTGTCTCTCAGCTCGTTTCAATGGGGTTCAACGATCTTCACTGTCAGAAAGCTGCTATTAATACTTTTAACACGGGAGTAGAAGAGGCGATGAATTGGTTACTTTCTCACATGGATGATCCAGGTTATTAATTGATTAAGGATTTTTGTTTTAAATTTTATTATTTTTATTTTTAATTACCTACAATTATTGCATTTTCACACTTATCTTCTTGGGTGTGATGTGGGTTGTTCATTAATTGACGTGGCAATAAGCCACTAGCTAACATGAGCAAGTTTTTGTTCAGACATAGATGTTCCTCTTTCTCAAAATGCACAAGGTACTGAAGTTGTTGATCAATCCAAAGTTGACACTTTGATCTCCTTTGGTTTTCAACAAGAAATTTCTCGAAAAGCACTTAAGGCATCGGTAAAGATTCTTTAGCTTGTCATTTTATTGGGAATGTAAGCCAGTAACTAACAGTGCTCTAAAAGCATTATTTAATTGTTATTTTTGGAATATGTGAATTTCACAGGGTGGGGACATTGAGAAAGCAGCTGAATGGATATTCAGCAATCCTGATGCTTGTGCTTCGTCTGACATGGATGCCACAACATCAAGCACCACAGCTAACGCAGATGGCTCTGGACTATCTGATGGAGGAGGAAGTTAGTTTCTTGATCCTTGTTTGTCTGTGAATGCTATATTGTCCATTCTTCTTTCCTTTTTCATCTGACTTTAACTTGACTATTGATTTACCAAGAGACCTAGTAGTATGTACTGAGTTATGTGGCATGAAAAGTTTTATTATATATGGCTTTGTTTTATTTGGTTTTTCTTCATTTTGCCTCATAATTGTAATGTTAGTAAGATTTATTGTGGGAGGTGATAGTTTTTATTATGTTCTATGATAGTGCTAGGATTAGTAACCCTGGTTTTGGGAATTATGATTGCTCTTGGTACGCATATTGCCCTCATGGTAGGTAATAGTGCCTATACAAGTGCTGCACATAAATGTTGAACTTATCTTTTTCTATACGAAAAATTACATTTGGCTTTTCTTACAGTTTGTTCGTTTTACTCTGGTTATTTTCTTGGTTCAACTTCAACATGCACCCTATAAAATTGTTGGAAGGAAATTAGCCTGACTCTTCTAACAACAGTTGGAACAGATATTTTTTAGATCAAGACAATTGTTCATTGACTGTAACGCAGACATTGAAAGTATTCTAGTTGTTGAATTAATAGAAATATAGTATAGCCATAAACGACTAAAAATTGGATGCCCTTTTTATGCATTACTCTCAAGAAGTGGTTATGTTTTGTGCAATTGAAAGTACAGATGGCTTTAGTTTGTTATAACCATGCTACCACTGTTCATCTTTTAATTCTTTGCAGAATGTGTGCTTAGATTAAAATTGTGGGTTAATTACTGTATGCAGGATACAGACTTATGGGAATAGTGAGTCACATTGGAACCTCTACACAGTGCGGGCATTATGTAGCACATGTCCTGAAAGATGGCAGATGGGTTATTTTCAATGACAACAAGGTTGGAGTTTCTGTGGACCCACCCAAGGATATGGGTTATTTGTACTTTTTTGAGAGGCTTGGCAGTTAGAATTAAACCTCATATTTTGATAGGAAAATACATATAGAATGATGTCGTGAATCTCAGGAGTAACTGATGCATGCTGTGGCCTCATTTAGAATTAGCTTTTCAAAAATCAATGTTCTACTTTTTTGGCCTCATCGCTGTTACAAATTATCCTTCATGTGTCAAATTTCCTGTCTCACTTTCCTTTTGTTGAAACTAAAAAGAAGGGCTGAAATTGTGACATGTTTTATCTAGTTTTTGTGCCACATTTAGCAATGATGTCATTCCTTCTTGGTAGGAATATGTGCAGGGCATCGTTTAACATAGTATTTTGATTCGCAATTGCAAGATTTAATTTTTTAGTTAAACAATACATTTCCACATTAGGAAAAGTTATTGATAGATATGGTTTTTGGATAGAAGAGGCTTTAAAGAAGAAAATTTAAAAAGAAACATATGAGATTGTTGGCCATGCTAGTCATTATCAAAATAGTATTTAAGCTCTTTCTGGAAAATCTTGTTATTGGTCTATTTTAAGTTCACTCTGCTTTGATTGGTTAAATTGTCCGTATGTTATTTTTTGGGATGCAAGTGCTAGTGGTAGTTTGGTAAGACTTTTCGAAGTGAGTAAACAAATAGTAAAGCTACATGGATAGAAGTAGATGATTTAAGACTTTACAGTATTAATTGAATGTATTACAGTACTTCATATATTGCTTGGTTAGGCATAGGAATAACTGGGGTTTCTCAATAGTTTTCACACTGACAAATTCATTCCAAATGAGGACTAAATATGCAAGGTCTAAATTTTGACTCTTTTCCGAGAATTAACTTGAACTTCTACAAAATGATTAATCTAAATCAAGATAACTAGTTTGACAGGTATATATAGCAAGAAGCTAAAAACTCGTAAGAGGACTAGTTTAGACAGCAGAGGAATGACAAACGTAGTTAAGGTACTAGACTAGTTTAACCATAACTAGGACTCAAATTATGGGCTGTGAATAAAATAGTCCTTGGGAGAGCTTTGCTTCCTAAAAGAACAATCTGAAAAGAAAATTATTGATTATATGTGTCACATTGATTGGTTATACATGGTACATTAAGAAATAAGAAAAAAGGGAAGAGAGAAATCTAATCAACAGAAAACTTAAACATCATATGATGCCTGTAAATCTGTCCAGGATGAACGATAGATTGAGGGAAACAAGGTTGATTAACAAAGTCCGGAAAATGTTGAGTCTCAAGGCATAAACCTGCAGCTTGTGAATAAACAAATCCACCTTTTCCTTTGACATTATTGATAGAATTGGCAGTGTAAAATTGCATACCAGGTGCATTTGTATACACATCCATTTTCAATCCAGACCTGCTATCTGACACATATGCTGCCTTCTTCAAAAGTTTCCCATCATGTGCTTCATTTAGTGCATAATTTATGTCATATCCTATAGGAAGTTGGGCTATTCTTATCCCTATTATTTCTGGTTCTCTGAAATCAAAAAGGGTTCCATTTACAGGAAATATTTGCCCAACTGGTAGCTGGTCCGGTCCTATTGGTGTGTACTTTTCTGCAAATATCTGAATTTCTTCACTTAGAATATTCCCAGTTTCATGCCCTCCCAGATTCCAGTAATTGTGCTGTGCCATACTTACTGGAGTTGGCTTGCAATCTACATTTTTCGCCTTCATTACAACCGTCAAATCACTTTCTCCTACCAGGCTGTACATCACACTAACAACTAACTTCGCCGGAAAACCTATTCACATCATAATATCTATAGATTAATAACTGATATATTGATTCATCGATCAATTAGAATCACACATGTTAAAAAAGCGTTTGTTTCATTTCATATGCGTTCTTCACTGTTCTTTACTAGGGTCATTCTTCCTATTTGTAGATGAGAATGACCAAGCTCTATATATTTTTTTCTTTCTCAAGGGTTCAATGCATGCGATTGTTACTGAACCGATGGGGTAGTGTTAAAAAATGAAAATCAGTTCCTCAGTTGTGTAAAAAAATGAAGGGCCAGGGGTGTTTACACATTGAGCTCTTAGTTCTTTTATTATTACAATTTAAGCTTTTTAATCATATAAGTTTTATAAATGATTAAGCCGTGTATTCAATATGTAAAATTAAAAGATTAGAGACTCGGTGTGTATAATTAAGAGTAATTACCTTGATCACCGTCGGGGCTGTGATAGGTAAAAACAATGTGGGGATGAGGGCCTTTGTTTCTGTAGCTGGTAACTCTCCATAAAACCTTAGAAAAACCTTGAGGGCCTCCATGAAATATATCTTTACCAAGATTAGGAACAAGTTTATATACTGTTTCATTTAGCTTAAATTCTGCATTTCTTATCCTGTTTGATACTCTTCCCACAATTGCTCCCATATAATGTGTATCATTCTGCACCCCAATTTATGTATACATTTAGTTGTCAATTTTAACATAAATATGTGAATGCAACCAATAGTTTAGACAGGTAATCATATTTTTTTCTATACAAGTTGAATGGTGAATAGAAAAAATTTGGTAAAATAATATTTTTTGGAACTTGTAGTTAACAAAATTTTGCTTTGAGCTCATGAAATTTTCATTTGACAAAATTTAACCCATAGACCTAATTGAATTTTGTTAAACCATACCCCAAACAATCAAAGCTTTAGCATTCACAGAATTATATTCCTTAATGAAAGAAACTTTGTTTTTCTTCATTCTAAATATGAAATGCCTGATAGATTGCATTCTTGATGCTTTTTTTGGTTCATTAAGGGTTATATTTTAATAAAAATAAAAAGTTCAGGGGTCAAATCCCACTAAATCAAAGTCTAGAGGAAAGAAGTTTAAATTTGACCATAGACAAGGGCCAAAAATATAATTTGATCTATTTTTTTGTACACTAAAAAATGGAAAATCTCACCTTGTACTCTTCAATGGTATCAAAACCAAGAATAATATCAATTGGATTTCCTGTAAAAAGAAAAAGAAAAGATGATAAATTTGAAATAAAAATAAAGGTAAAAAGAATTAGAAAGAAGAAAAAGAAAAAGAAAAAGACCTCTTCTATCAGGAGTAATGAAGGAGGTCATAGCAGCACCCAAATTGGTGAATTTGAGGGTTGTATTTCCCTTCGTAAGTTCATAAAAACGAGGACATTTCTTACTTATGTCTATTTCCTTTTGGGGTTGATGTTGATCATGTTCTGTTTCCTTTTGATGTTCTTCATGTTCCTCTTCCTTATGGGCATTAATCCCATTTTCACACCCTAATATTAATGCTATCAATATGCACAAACTTATCTTTCTCATTTTCTCTATTTTCATTTTTCTTAAAATTAATAATTTGAAAACAAATGGGATCCTGATTTTCGATTTTCTAATTAATCTTAAACACCCTCAAATTTTTTTAGCCCAATAATCTCCACTAAAAAGAATCTCAACCACTTATATAGTATAAATCTGGAGATTGCTATATTTGGATGTTTAATGTTGCTATTTTATTATCCAGATAAAATCCTCAATTTTTAGGGTTAGCACATTTACTATATTTATAGGTAACTCTTTCAAAAAAAAAAAAAAAAAAAAGCTTTCAATTGTTATTCCAGATTAACTTTAACAATTGATTTAGTTTTCTGTTTTTATTTTTGATTTAATTGGGGGCCAAAAAGAAAAAGGGAAAAAACAAAGAAAACGGAAACAACAAAAGCGTAAACTAATCTAGCAAAGTTAATTAATAAAAACCAAAAACAACAAAGAAGATACTAAACTATCAAAACTAATGCCATCCATCTTTAACTTAACCATATTAGAATTATTTATTTATTTATTTTTTAAGGAAAGTAGTTCAATTAATTAAAAATCAGCATCGAGTACAGACCGAATATGAGAGGAGACTTATAAAACCAAACCCTTACTAATGTCGAAGAATACACAACACGTGACAACACATAAGCTACATTATTTGCAAACCGTTTAATAAAACAAAAAGAAATGCGGCTAATATTTTGAGCTTGACGTTTTGGAATTTTAAGTATGAAAACATAAATTATTATAATTTAGAAAGTGGTATATACGCATTGCATCGATCTAGGAGTGTCAAAGATAGATGGTGACACCCTGGCACGATTCATAGAATACGTAAATTTATCACACATTTAACATTTCCAATAAGTGAGTCATGTCAGTAATAACTATATACGTGTCACCAGAGCAAGTTGACACGAACACAATACAGTGCAACCCATTTTGACACTCCCAATTCTATCCATTGTATAATTTCTCTCCAAACCTTATTAATCACGTTTCTATATATTCTCTGGTACATTTGCTCTAAACTATATATTGCGATTTGAACGGTGTATTCAAGAGGTACTAAATTTATATTAAAAAAAAAAATTTAAGTACGTACGTAACAAGTGAAAATTGATATTTAGGTTTTTTTTTAACTTAATTAGAGACAAAGTGTGCATTGGAAGTGAATACTAAAGAGCAAAAAAGGAACACCAATTTTATTTGATATACTAATTAAAAAAGATTTACTAAAATAATAAAGAGAATAGTTACTTTTTTTTTTAATGATACAAAATTACATGCATAGTGATTGATTACGTGCGACATCTATGTTTCATGGTTATTTTAACTTTGAAACATTTTTTTCGTTTTCACATTTCTGAAACGTTTCCTAAACCAAACCTTTTAAAAATTTGTATGCTTTATATAACCAACCTGATGAAATATTTTGTAAGTTTGAGGTACTATTATATAATTTTGTAATTTTATAGGTAATCATCATTTTGGCTCCTACTCGTTTTTAGATTTTACATTTATACATGATATTAATACTTTCTCCTTCCAATTTGGATAGGCAAAATTTCTATTTTGAGTGTCTAACAATATATACATTTTTCAATATCTAATTATTAATAAGTAATAAATTATAAAAAATACTCTTGTTACATGTACCTAGACAATTAAAGTAACAATATTTATTTCACTTAATCATTTGGTATATTGAGGGTCTTTTAGTAAAAGTGTAGTTTGTTAACTAATTTTTTTTACTTACTGTGCAATTAAAAAATTACCTATCAAAGTTGGACAGAGGCAATAATTTTTTATGTTATCACGAAACAACTAGTATGTTTACTTGTATAAATATTTTTAGATAAATTATTAATTTAACCTTTCAACTTGATTTACCGGGTCAATTTTTCTAAAAGGACTTTATGTATTAAATCAATTAAATTTTACACGTGTTAACCTAAATTACATATCACCTTTAACCTGATCTTCCAAAAATATATATATATATATATATATAAAGAAATTATATTGTATTGTAGAATAAGTTATACGCAAAATTAGTTTCAAGATAAATTGATGGTCAAGTTTAATTATTTATTTGAAATTTTTTTCAACTATTATAACCATTAGTGTTTGGCCATCACTGAAAAATGGGGTAACACCGCGGCTGTAACCAATTCTTTTAAAACAAAAAATGTCTTTTTATTATGCATCGACACAACAATATGAATTTTCTTTAATACAATATTATATATTTCTATTTGAAGATCTTTTGATGCGAGATATTAGAGACAATATTTATAGTTGATTATTTCACACAAAATTTGTAATAAATATGCAAAAAAAATATTATCAAATATTTTAAATTAATATAAAAGGCTGACACTTTTATATAATACCCGATAAAAACTCAGTTACTTATGAATTATTAAATCTTTTATCTTATAAGATTTTTTTTCTGCACCATATGATGTTTTTTGACCCCAAATGTTTTATTTAACTAACAAAATATTAGATAAGTTTTGAATAAAATGAGCAGTAAAGAGTTGATGAAAAAAAATTAAATAATTACATAATATATTTTGGGAAAATAAAGAGAAGTAACAAGGTGTAACATACAAAATTTCAAGGATTAATAAATTAATTTGCATGACTTTGGATTTTATAAAAAAAAGTAATAAAATTGATTCATTAATTCATACCCCTAAATCAAAAGGACATGATAAGCAAAATGATTCAATTAAATATGGTTATAAATTAGTGAAGCAAAAAGAAAATATAAAAAAAGAGCAAGAACAAAAAATAAAAAAATGTATCCATTAAAAATAATAATAAAAAAAGTATAAATAAATAAATAAATAAAATGATCAATGGATCATTGATTACATAAGGGGAATTGCATAATTAAAGAAAAAAAGAAGAAGAATGAAATCAAAGGTAGGTAAAATTGAACAACATATGATGCTTATAAATCTTGCCTTGTTCAACAATAGATTGAGGGAAAGAAGGATGATTGACAAAATCAGGATACCACTGTGTCTCCAAACACATCCCAGCATGTGCATTATACACTGCTCCTCCTTTCCCTTTCTCCCCATTCAACAAATTCCCTGTGTAAAATTGCATTCCTGGCGCATTGCTTGATAACTCCATTTTCAATCCTGTTTTCTCGTTTTCTACTCTTGCTACTACTCGTGTTTTCGTCACATCGAAATTGCTTAGGATGAAATTTATGTCGTATCCTTTTGGCAGGAGTTGTATCCTTTTACCCACCGGTTTCATTTCCAGGAATTCCTCCGTGAAGTCGTACGCTGTTCCTCTTGCGTACAGGGTTTGTCCTGTGGGGATCAGCTGGTCGTCCACCGCTGTGTAGAATTCCCCGTGGATTCGGAGTTTACTGTCGAGGACATCCCCGCTGTTGTGCCCGCCTAAGTTCCAGTAGGTGTGTTGAGCTAAGGAGACTGGTGTGGCCTTCTTGTCAAGACTTCTTGCTTTGAAGAATACGTTGAATTGGTTGTTGTCTAATAGTGTGTACGTCGTTACCACTCTTATTGCACCAGGGAATCCTGCAATATTCCAAAGTAAATAATTTATAAATAAGTTGGTGAAATTATACCAAAGTTTTTCAATTTGATTTCTAAAGTTTTGTACCAAAATTTGTTTTGTTGATAAATCTAATATTTCATTTGACATTGTAATGGATTAAATGTTGAGGAAGGCATCGGCATTATTGATCTCTGAAAACTTTTCCAAATCAAGTTATATAGTACGCCTGACACATCACATCATTCGTGTGCTAAGCCAACGGTATTATGATAAATTGTACTCTAATCAATTGAAAAATAACACATTGTAATTAATTAATTATTTAAATAAAATTTTTGACCTTAAATTATAAACAGTAGATGCTAATTTATCAATCCGGATGACGTGGTGACAGGCATATTCTATAATTTCTCCGTAAGACAGTAATAGAAAAAATAACGAAAATAAACATTGACCTTCTTCACCGTCGGAACTGCGGTAGGTGAAGGTAATGAAAGGATTAGGGGCATCTTGTTTGTGTTTCGTAACTTTCCAAAGCACATGAGAGTATCCTTTCGGGCCACCGTGAAGTGTGTTTTTCCCGTCGTTGGCCGCTAGTTTATAGGTTTGTCCTTTCAATTTAAATTGAGCTCCGGCGATTCTGTTTGCCACCCGTCCCACCACTGCTCCAAAATATGCTTTCCCCTCCTACATCATTTTATGCAACAATTAATTACATCATTAATATTATTAATTATTGTTCTTTTATTTCAACAAAATATACCTCATACTCCTTGATTGTATCATATCCAAGGACAATATCAGTTGGCTTTCCTGTCAAACACATAAATACATATCATTAATCAAGATCTAATTAAGAAAAAAAAAATACTAATTAATAGAGAATGAAGAAATTAATTTACCAGCTTTGTCATTGATTACGAAAGAGACAATAGCAGCACCATAGTTGGTAAACTTCACAGACATATTTCCCTTTTTAAGTTCATAAAATGCAGCTGAATTATCAGCTTTTGCATTTGCAGCTGGCTTTGCTTGGGCATTCGCTAAGCCAACCACCATAAATATGCATAATACAAAACTTGTAGCCATTTTTCCAATTAATTCCATGTTTATTTTTATGATTAATGAATTATGTCGTTCTTACTCCACGAATAATATATAGAGTTAGGAATGCTAAATATGGATTAAACGAAACAAACAAGCCTAATTTAGTTGGCATTGAAAGAAACCAGAATTAATTGATTTTGCTATTCTAGTGTCCATATGTTTTTTTTTTTACTATTTTTATCAATTACATATATTCATCAGAAAGTTTCAGCAATTTTGAAGGCGTATGTTATGCTAGCCTGCAAAATAACTAATCATTACTTTTTTCTTTTTCTTTTTTTTTTTTTTTTTACTAAACACTGTTCATATTTTCTTGATCTTAAATAATTAGGTTTCCTGTTCATATATACAAATTAATTTTAAAATTTGAACTTAAGTAATCAAGAAAAATTTTATTTTGTTTTATGTATTTTAAGGATTTTTCACAACTGTTATACCCATCGCATGTAAATATATTTAATCTAGATACTGTTGTTTATAAATTTAATATCTAAAATTTGATTATATTAATGAATAGTTGAAATTTAATATCTAAAATATGTTTTTATACTGATGAATGAGGAGATTGATTGTGAAGATTCACCTCTCAAGAGTGAATCGGACGATTCACGTTAATCCAAGGGACATATACTAAAATAACCAAAAAATTGAATAAATTTTATACCCTATATATCATATGGTTTGTGAGAAATTTTACAATGGATCCGGTTTATATGGACCATTTCAATGAAAATATAGTACATATACACTTCTTATTTACTTATTGCTTTTTGATTCTCCTTAGGAAGTTATTTATTGTAGTGAGGAAAGTTGTTTTTCCCATTAACACTCCGATGCTAAAGTTAGATGAAATTAGATGATGTTGTAATCGTTCTCTCAATACCAAATAATTTAAGCCTCAACACCATTAAATGAGAAACTATCTGCAACCACGTAGGGAATACCTTAGGAAAAACCATGTCCCACATCTACTTTATAACTGTAAAAAATGCGGATGACATGTGAAATATTTGATAACTGCTCTGATTAAATAACCTAATAATGACATATATTAGGGTTAAACCTATATTTATAATAGGGTTATATGATTTGCTAACTTTAATTAGACCATGCCCGTTTTGACAAAAAAAAAAAAAAAATTTACAGATCGAATTAATTTCAAATTACATGTAATTTGATAATGGAAGTAGCTTCTGCAGGTAGAAGATGTATGAATTTCCCTTTCCTTCTTGTGTAAGATATTATGGTTTTTTTTTGGTTTACATATTGTCAAAATAACGACAAATTCTTTTACAAATAGGTGAATTATAGTCATGTTTGGTTCAAGAAATGAAATAGGGTGGAAATAGAATAACTATTTCATGAAATGGAATAGCTATTCCTTTTTCCATCCTATTCTATGAACTAGAATAGCTATTCTTTTTCTCATCTTATTCCAATGTTTGGTTCAATATTAGAATAATATATGAAATATGTCATATTAAAACGAAAAAATAAAGAAAATTGGGTAAAATCGGGTTAAACAAAGAAAAAAGAATCAAACAGCGAAAAAAAAAAAAAGAGATAAAACGGAGAAAAAATTGAGCAAAACGAAAAAAAACAAACAAAATAAAGAAAAGAGAAAAAATAAAAAAACACGAAAGAAAACAAAATGAATATAGAACATTAAAGGAAAATGAAAAAAATTAAAAAAAGAACTAATAAAATAAAAATTAATATAAAAAAATATAAAGTGAAGTATTAAGTAACTATTCGTCGGTTCTATAAAGAATAGTTATTTTTTACTTTGAGCAATAGATATTCTATAGAATGAGTATTCCATAACAAAATATTGAACTAAACATTGGAATAGCTATTCCACGTTGAATAGTTATTCTATTCCCCTCTATTCCATGAAAAAAACATGACTATAGGTAAGAAAGTCAACTGAAATTTTTGATCAATAATCATAGAAGATATGATATTGATCAAGAAGATGAGGATACGGGTGTGATATAACTATTTAATTCAAAAGGTTACATTTTTTTTTTTTTTAGATACCCAAAAGGTTAATTTAATAAGTAAAATTAAATTATAGCTATTATTATTATTATTTTTGACATTTCCGCGCATACAAATGCTTTTTGGAATTGAAACAAGTCTAACATGTCAATTCCATGTGTTGAAATTTAATCAATAATTAATAGAATAGTTGGGATTCGAATCCTAAACTTCTAGATTTAAGACTTTGATATCATGTCATAAAACTATTTAAATCAAAAGATTAAGCTAATATGGGTAAAATCCAATTATAACTTTTATAATTATATGAAAGAATAAAAATTTGCAACTGATTGTAGTTATTAGAATGCCGTAGTATCAAGATCGTCTACTCCAACAATAGCAAGTGATGTGCTTTGTATTGCCTTGACTTGGAAGAGTTAGTCGTCCTTAATTGGAAGATAGGCTATTCAAAGATTGTTTTATCAACTCCAACCCATTAATTGAATCCTATTAAAAAAAAAGGAGAATTAAACAACAAATTAATTATTAGAAAATATGTAATAAACTAGAAACCCTACTAGATGGAGCACTTAAAACCTTCTCCATGGATATTTAAATACATTCTCAGTCAAAAAGAAAAAAAAAATAGCATCGACATTTTATGGAATGGATTTGATTTGTGATTAATTTGAATTGATTGCTTCCATGTTTGACCTTTTAAAAGTGTTGACATTATTATTATTATTCTCAGAAAGACCTTTTAAAAGCTTATTAATTGTATATCAGAAAATCAGTTATTTGATGGGTTCCTAGAGGATTTGGATTTAGAACCCTAGCTAGCATAATTTATGTGTATGTGAAACCAATGCATATAGTTTTCGTTTTCGTTACAATATAGAGGTGCAACACAACATGATGATGTATAGTAACTTGTCTTTTGGGGATTGGTTTTCTGTTGTCAAAAGTTGAAAGTTGAGAATTTAATATATATATGCATTTCCCTACTTTTTAGACTATTGACATATATATATATATATATATATATATATATATATATTGGATAGATACTATCCAATAGAGCTATTTATTAGGCTAGCTAGTATTCATTTGGTCCGCTTTTTCAAATTAGAATTTTGACTCAAGCTTGCCTTGAACCAACTCTGGTTAGTGTATGCTAATATGTTTTATTTTAATTCAGGTTATACTTAAATTTACAATAGATGTAATTGTTTAACTTATGGTTACTTTTATCATTGGGTTGTAGCATAAATTTATTATCTAAAATATATTATGAACAATTTTGCTAAATTCATTTAATTTGTTGTTGTTAGTTTTATATTGTTGTATTCTATAATTATGTGTCTCTTTTTTACATTTTGTATTGGTTTTTATCAAGCAAAGTTGAAAATCTAAACTAATATCTCTAATCAATATTAACAGTTGAGCGACTTGGGCGCATTTCCAGTTAGGACCAATTATAAAATCAAAGATTAATCCTAAACGCCTCCTTGATATGCTTTCTTCCGTGTGAGTTTTGCAAGGAGAAGGAGACTTCCTCCTCCTCCTCCAATCTTTCAATTTCTTTTCTCTCTTCTCTTTGTGCTTTTTTGTTTTTCTTTTGCGTAAAATAAACAACATCTAACATTTTTATCACTTTCAACTGCAATATTGTTATCCTTAATTGTATATCTGTTACTACACAATATGATTTTGGTAGTTTTTTTCTACTGGATTAATCGTCAACTACTCTTAGTCAAATATACATGTCAATCTTTACATCGTAGATACCTAAATCTATCTCTTTTAAGCAAAATATCTATAAATCTGCAATAATATTTAGTGTTATGTTATACGCTAGAGTTTTTATAGCTGTGGATATCTGATTATGTTTAGTGAAGCTTACCAAAATGTTGGTTGTAGTGTTTTTGTTTTACTCTGTGTATTTCCTCTTAATCTTGTAGCAAGTTTTTCTTATCTCCCAATATAATGAGATTGTATTATTTCGATTATTGTAAGAGAGGCTATTTGGTTATTTAGTTTTTATGATGTACTACATATTTTGAATATGAAATCTACCATTTTATTTAAAAAAAGTTATTAACAGTTTGAGCTTGAGATTAATATTTTTTAATCCGATCAGAGTAGAGCTCATATTAATTTTTTGAGAATTATGCTGAACTTAGATAAGCATGTTTATGATCAAACCGGACAAACTCAACAGCTTGCCCAAGTCGCCCGATGAAAATGTTGGTTGATGTTCTTGTAAATCGATACATATATTCAATTTGGTTATTAATTAATTTGTAGGAATCATGTCCATACCTTATCCTTTGAATGCCGAAATGCTTATCATCATATTCACATTATATATTAAAAGGCATTTGACTAACTTAAATTAATTATTTGTTCATTGATCATGAAAATTTCAATGCGCCCCTCGCATTTTAATCCTAAGTTTTTCTCTCTTTATTTGTTAATTTATTTATGTGTATATATATATATATATATATATATATATATTTTAAATTAAAACTTGCATTAGGCCCTAATTAGGATACTGAACCAAATTTGAATACTCCAATCTTGATGTGATCATGTGAATTCCTTTTATTTATTTTTAAGAATTCTAGTGGCACCCAATCTTTAGGCAAACATTGCTCTCTCTCTCTCTCTCTCTCTCTCTTTTCCCTTCTTATCTCGATGCCATCGGTAGTTTCGGGGCATTCATACATAAGAATTTTGGCTTGATTAATTAGATACTTTTTTTTTTGGACTGAACTTAGATACTGTAACTAATTTCCCTTAAAAAAAAAAAAATTGCAACTGATATCGGTATATACTGGCAAGTTTGGAAACTAATTCAATATATTATTTAAATTTTTTTAAAGAAATCATGTTTCATCGAAAAAAAAGGACTATACAAAAGTAAGTAGATGTAAAAAACTTTAAGCTCATAAGTAAGGTCTAATTATACCTTTTATTAATATCTCTGATACTCCTCTGCACAGGAATGCTCTTTGGACTTGAAGGGTGTACAATACAGGCCAAATCTATCATATGTTGAATTTAATCAACTAAAAGGTTTTGATATCATGTCATGGAACCATTTGACCCAAAAGTTTAAATTGATAGGTGACGTCTAATTATAATTTTTATTATCATCTCTCACATTTTATCCAATTAAACTCCATTGTTGAAACAAAATTTCAAGTTTAATTTGATGCGTGAAAAACACACACACTAATAGAAGCAAGTGTACTTCGTCGCTCAAGTAATATAAAGTAAGTAGAGTATCGATCCCACGAGGACTAATTATGCTAATCCTAAATATAGTCGGATTTCTATTAATTTAGGCGAAGAGAATAATGTATCTTTGATTTTGGTTGTGAATTAAAATTACTGCTAAGGACAATTGAATTAAAATTAAGAATGTAATAAAATTGTACAAGAGAAATTTGATGAGGAAGCTAACTATGGCGTCCGGTTTCACTTAGCATTAATTCCAACAATATTTTATATTATGCAATTAATTCGATTAAATTCCAAAATGGCGATTTCCATAAATAATCAATACCGGTTAGGGCTATTAATTCTAATTCTTAACCTAAACACTTAAACCTCTCAGTTCTAAGCGTCAAGCCAGAAAGCATTAAGTCTAAGAAATCCTAGCACTAACTAGTGAGCCACTAGAGCAATGGTCATGCAAAAGTCATGTTGTGTGACTCCGTTAATCTAGTCCTTTGGTCAATTATAGATTAACTATGAACATTGGAATTGATGGTCACGCATCCAAAGCATTAAACATACACAACACAATATTGGAAAATAATACGAATGAAAATTGCATTAAACATAAAATAATTACATGGAACAATTGCTAAGATCCACCATAGCCTTAGCTATGGTGGAATTAGTTCATTGCTAAACTAATAACACACAAACGAATTAAGGAAAACATGGTAAAGAGAAGGGTTTAGAGAAAACTAGAATCAAAGTGGTTGATGTACGAATCGTTGAGATGACAAGATGAAAGTTCCTCCAAACCCTAGCTCCCAAGAACACGGTCTTCCAATCCGTTCTTCTAAGAAAGAAAATAAGAATAAAATCTAAAAACTAAAACTAAAAACTAAAACTCAAAAACTAAAAAACACTCTCCCAACTACTGCTGAAATTCCCCCTTTTAAATCCTAAAAACTAGAAAGGAAAATAGAATTGCAATAAAAGTCTAATACAACTCTTTAAAGAGGAAATAACTAAAGGAGAACTCCTACTAGAATAGGAGTCAACAACCAAGGAAAATATCCCAGCAAAAGACTTTTACTTCTCTTCCATTTAGACAAACCCGCAGCTCCTCTTTGGCCCATCACAAATGCAGGCCCAAAACACCAAACCAGCTCTAAAACTCCAAAATCAGCACCTCCCAAGGCATGGTCATGCCTTAGGACTGCTCCTGGGCTGTTTTAAGTCAATTTTGCTCCTTTATCATGCACTTTTAGCTCCATTCTCTTCTTAGGGGTCCTAACAAGGAAAATACATAAACAAGAAGTAAAATATGCCTTAAATAAATAAAATCAACTCAACTAAAGCACAAAAACAAAGGCAAAATAAGTATATAAAATACACTTATCAACTTCCCCACACTTAAACTTTGTTTGTCCCCAAGCAAACAAAACATCTCCAACTCACGAAAACAATTAAGGACAGTTATAGATCAAACAACCGATTTTCAAAATATCACAAACCACAACCTCACTTTCATCCACAAGTCAAGCATACTCAATCAATAAGGCTGTCACAAAAGAATTTGGCATTTAACCTCAATCTTATGCACACAAAGCAATCTCAATAAACTATCAGAATATGATTTGCATCACTAAAATAGTAAACTTCTAAGTCACTTCCCAATCAATCACAAAGATAAAGATCAATAGGACTTTAGAATTCACACAATTTTCTTGGGGGATATACCACGATACATTGATCGATTCCATTTAATTAACTTAATAACTTTCGACTTTACTTGAGATGTTACTTAGTCTTTCCGAACAGATAACAAAGATGGAGCAAACACAATGCACCCGACTTACTCAACTAAGCACATTCAATCAAGCGGCTACTAGCACTATTCATAACTTCACCTTGCAAGCGAAGCCAGCGGAATAAATTTCCAATCTCCATTCTTGACTTTTTGTCAATTTTCATTAAGCACAAATAATTAATTTCCATTACCCCAAGCTTAATCCAAAATAAAGCACATAATTTGCCTAGTTCATCTCTTTACTTATGCTCAATCAAAAAAGAAGCTTCCTAGAAAGTCTATGTCTAAAAGTGATACATCTCAACTCCAAAGTCTATATCATTACAAAGGTGCCAATCAAATGGGGCTTCATGTTGCATTTAATGTAAACTTCCCTATTAACAAGCATATTTAACCTAGAAAGATGTAAAATGAGAGTTTGTGTTTTTTTTTTTAAGGAAAAAAAAAACTAAAAACATTGCTTTGAGGAGTTGGAGCATTAAGTTGCAAGTGACAAACATAGGACCACAGAGAATGAACTCAAGCAGCTCAAAAGGAAGGAATAAAATAAAAAATCAATTTGCAATTCCCCTTCCCCACACTTAAAACATACATTGTCTCCAATGTATATTAGCCAAAAATAACCAAAAACTAAAAAGAATAGAATGAGAGAACACCCCTGATTATTGAAGGCCGAAGTCCGAGCGCTATTGCGGAGAAGGTGGTGACTCGTCGGACAAAGGAGAAGTAAGAGCGGACGAAGAATGCTGTAAAAAAAATAAAAAAGAAAAAAAAAAGAAAAGAAAAGAGTTAGGGTTGATAATTTTATTAGCCTAATTTGAATTTTTTTTTTTTTTTTAAAGAAAGTGGGAAAGAAATGGTGGGCGCCATTTTTTTATTTTTATTTTTTTTATTTTTTTATTTAAAATAAATAAATAAATAAATAAATAAAAATAAAAATGGAAAGAAAGGGGTGGGAAACAGAGGAGTGGCGTGGCCAAGGCATGGCCACGCCTAAGTTGGGCCATTCCTCTGCCTCCCACAAAAAAAAAAGCTAATTTAAATTTTATTTTTTTTGAAATTAAAAAAATAATAATAATAATATAAAATAAACAAAAGGAAGATGATAAGGGCAGGCGGAAATTTTTTTTTAATTTTTTTTTTTTTGGAAAAAATAAAAGAATATAAAATATAAAATAAGAAAGTAAAAAAAAAAAAAAAATAGAACGTAAGGCGGTGAGTTGGTTGCTGAAACAAGGAAAGAGAAAAAGAAAAAAAAAATTAGGGAAAGAAATGGTCCAGATGCAGGTTCTGATTTAATGTCTTTGACCAATGATCTTTGTTTTCTTTTCTTTTTTTTTTTTTTTTTTTTTGAAAAAAATAAAAAAAATAAAAAAATATAAAAGAAAATAAAAGAAGAAGATAAACACAGGCGGCAAAAAAAATTTTTTTTTTTTTGAAAAAAAGAAAATAAATAAATAAATAAAAGTAATTAAATAAAATAAAATAAGAAAGTTCAAAAAAAAAAAAAAAAAATTGAAAGCAAAGGGCATAATTCCTTTAATGAAAAACAGAAGACTCTTGTGCACAAAGCAAGGGCATGCCTTGTGCCAAGAGTCAGAATTGATAAAAACCACTCATAAGGCACGGGCGTGCCTTGTGTACAGCATCACTACAATAATAAGAGCCTAAAAAAACAGAAGACTACGCTGCACAGGACACGGGCGGGCCTTAATCGAAAATTTTAGCACTACCATTTTTAAAGGGGATACACAAGGCACGGGCGTGCCTTATGAACAGAACCTGAAAATTAAGATTATAAACTACAAAAAGAAAGCAAATGCAACTAACTACGCAATAAAATAAATAAAGCAAATAAATTAAATTGGGTTGCCTCCCAAAAGCGCTAAGATTATAGTCAATTAGCTCGACTTAAACTTCCCTTTCATGTAAAACTTTGGAGTCGTATGAGGAATCCAAACTCCTTGAGAAAAATCCTGTAAATGCACATCGAAGGCTCTAGTTGATCCCAAGTTAACAAGTTCAATGCCAAAAATTTGAGTTCTTTTACGAAAATTCTTGATTTCCCCCTTTGCGATTCTCTTGGTAGCTCATATACAACATAAAATAATTGAATAAAGGGCACCTCAAATTTTATATCTTTAATCCCCATCATGAAAACTTCACACTTGGTCGGTTCACTAACGACCTCCAACGTACCTTCTTCTTGACTTTGAACTAACTCTAAATTTTCCTCAATAATTTTTCCATGATGAGCTTCAACTGAGATAGAGATTTCAACATTTTCATTTGAATCGGTCTCTGTAATTGATGTGTCTGCAGCCATATCAACTACTAAACCTAATCGTACGCATAAATTTTGTGTTGAACTGTACAAACTATCACGTTGAGAATCTTTTGAAGATAGAAAATTCATCATTAGTTCCTCCATCGACGGCTCAAAAGGATTAATCGCCATCACCTCGCAAATTAAAAGAAAAAGAACAAATGAAGATAAAAATATATACAAAAAAAAAAAACTAAATCAACAAAAACCCTTTAATCTAGCATTGCATAAAAATAGTCCCCGGCAACGGCGCCAAAAACTTGATGCGTGAAAAACACACACACTAATAGAAGCAAGTGTACTTCGTCGCTCAAGTAATATAAAGTAAGTAGAGTATCGATCCCACGAGGACTAATTATGCTAATCCTAAATATAGTCGGATTTTTATTAATCTAGGCGAAGAGAATAATGTATCTTTGATTTTGGTTGTGAATTAAAATTACTGCTAAGGACAATTGAATTAAAATTAAGAATGTAATAAAATTGTACAAGAGAAATTTGATGAGGAAGCTAACTATGGCGTCCGGTTTCACTTAGCATTAATTCCAGCAATATTTTATATTATGCAATTAATTCGATTAAATTCCAAAATGGCGATTTCCATAAATAATCAATACCGGTTAGGGCTATTAATTCTAATTCTTAACCTAAACACTTAAACCTCTCAGTTCTAAGCGTCAAGCCAGAAAGCATTAAGTCTAAGAAATCCTAGCACTAACTAGTGAGCCACTAGAGCAATGGTCATGCAAAAGTCATGTTGTGTGATTCCGTTAATCTAGTCCTTTGGTCAATTATAGAATAACTATGAACATTGGAATTGATGGTCACGCATCCAAAGCATTAAACATACACAACACAATATTGGAAAATAATACGAATGAAAATTGCATTAAACATAAAATAATTACATGGAACAATTGCTAAGATCCACCATAGCCTTAGCTATGGTGGAATTAGTTCATTGCTAAACTAATAACACACAAACGAATTAAGGAAAACATGGTAAAGAGAAGGGTTTAGAGAAAACTAGAATCAAAGTGGTTGATGTACGAATCGTTGAGATGACAAGATGAAAATTCCTCCAAACCCTAGCTCCCAAGAACACGGTCTTCCAATCCGTTCTTCCAAGAAAGAAAATAAGAATAAAATCTAAAAACTAAAACTAAAAACTAAAACTCAAAAACTAAAAAAAACTCTCCCAACTACTGCTGAAATTCCCCCTTTTAAATCCTAAAAACTAGAAAGGAAAATAGAATTGCAATAAAAGTCTAATACAACTCTTTAAAGAGGAAATAACTAAAGGAAAACTCCTACTAGAATAGGAGTCAACAACCAAGGAAAATATCCCAGCAAAAGACTTTTACTTCTCTTCCATTTAGACAAACCCGCAGTTCCTCTTTGGCCCATCACAAATGCAGGCCCAAAACACCAAACCAGCTCTAAAACTCCAAAATTAGCACCTCCCAAGGCATGGTCATGCCTTAGGACTGCTCCTGGACTGTTTTAAGTCAATTTTGCTCCTTTATCATGCACTTTTAGCTCCATTCTCTTCTTAGGGGTCCTAACAAGGAAAATACATAAAAAGGAAGTAAAATATGTCTTAAATAAATAAAATCAACTCAACTAAAGCACAAAGACAAAGGCAAAATAAGTATATAAAATACACTTATCATAATTCTTAATATTTATTGCAAAAAAATGTAAACTCAAAATCGATCAAACCTATTGAATAGTATGATGTACTTAGGAAAAAAAAAAAAAAACTAAAAGTCAACCATATAGAGGCGTGAATATCATTATCTCCTTTGAATTTGTATTAATTGATCACATTTTGCTTTTCTTGTACGATACCGCGGGCCAGATAGATAATATTACCAATTAAAAAACTAAACCTTAATTACGCAAAGTATATAAATAACAATAAGAATAAAAAAAAAAAAAGATGTATTATCTGTATTAAGGACGAGGAAGAGATATTGCATGTTGCATCGATGTGTGCATAGGTTTTGTAGGAGAATGGCATTGGCAGGTAGAAGAAGGTGGACCAATCTTGTTCTATTGATTATATGTCTGCAATCTATTATCAAAACAGCACACTCTATTGTCAGTAACGTCTTATTCTCTTCATATTTCCTTAATTACATATTCATGCATGCATTTTGTTTTTTTATAGGTTAATTACAATTTTAAATATTAGTCCCTTGAATTTTACATGTTTGTGCTATATTAAGCCCTTCATTAACTTTGTTTCTTAGCTCCTTAATTTTTACATGTTTCTGCTGTTAATTTTATTCCTCTCAACTTTATATTTGGAATCTATATATTGTTGCTAATTTTTTCTATTTCTTTTTTTTTTTTTTTTGTTAAATTTTATAATATGTCTAGTGGATCATGTTTTTAGCGTGTTCCTACTACAAGAAATATAAGATTTGATAGTAAAAAATTTTGCTACCAAAAATATAAAATTATTGTCATAAGTTTAGACAGTAGCAAAAGTTGCTGCATGTTGGTTCTATAAAGTTCTGATGGTATGCATTTAACAACAATATGACAACAAGTTCTAGATATTGCTGCAAAATAAGTTTTTTGACAGTAAAATTTTTTTGTTACTAAATCTAATATTGTTTTGTAGTGTGTACTAATAACTTGATATCATTATAGACAATGTACTGCTGTATATGTTAGGCGTATCATAAAGTTTTTTGTTATTGGTCGAGCACACAGATAACGTCTTGTGCCAAACCTATTTTAAAATTTCTCATATGGGCCTTGAACGGTGCACGTTGGCTATTCTTGTTTTCTTTTATTTGTCTACGAGGATAGATTTAGCGGTAAGAAAACGACTTTAATTTGTGAGAATCTTACATGGGTAGAATTTACACTGACATTGTTGGAATTCCCATAAGTAAAGCGATATGTAAACTATATGTAGCCTTGAAGCTTGTTTTGTCCCTAACCCAAAACTTTTCTCCCAAAATAAATTTATCTTTTTTAAAAAAAATATATTTTGATTTTGTAGGAAGACCTTGGACTAACACAAAGCTGGTTGAATCATGGTCGAAATATATACAATAGAAGACATGCAGAAAAAGAAATATTGATAAACCCATTAACAGCTTCGAAGCTTAAATTGAAGTGGGAATTCAACACAGGCAACGATGTAGCTACAACACCAGCAATTTGTGATGGAGTTGTTTATTTTCCAAGTTGGAATGGTTATTTATATGCAGTCAACACATCTGATGGTTCCCAAATTTGGAACCAAAGCATGCAAAATTTACTTGGGCCAAATTTGAGCACAAATTCAACAGTAACAAGATCAACACCCACAATAGCTGGTGATTTGCTTATATTTGGAGTTTATGGACCTGCTTTTGTTATTGCTGTTGAAAGATCCTCTGGAAAGCTTGTTTGGTCAACCCAACTGGACACCCATTGTATGAGTTTAATTACCATGTCTGGGACCTACTTCAATGGGTACTTCTTTCTTATTATCTCACCTTCATCTTATTTTGTTTTTCTCACTTTTTTTTATATTTTTTCTTTATTGAAAGTATATATATATATATAAAGGTACATATTGGAGGATACTATTCTAATCAATTTAACAATAAAATAATGCATATAAGTATTAGGTGGGATATCCGTCTAGTCCGTCTAGATCTGCTCTATAGCTAAATGGACGTGAATTTTATGTGTTTGGTCTATGTAAACCTGTTAAAGCTCAAAATTTAATGGATTAAGCTTGAAATTTGTGTAAATATTCAATCCAAGCTCGACTAATATATACTTATATACTTATTTTATTTTTATTTTTATTTTATATTTCATATAAATAGTTTCTAAATTTAGTATCAACTTTTTACGAAGTTTATTTAGATGATATATATTAGTTTTGTTGATTTATATTATGTGATTATATATTTTGTCATCATATTGCCTTTTGTTTTAGTTTGATTACTAGTCTTAAACCCGGGCAATGCCCGGATTAGTTTAATATTATTTAAAAATAAATAAAAAAAGTTATATTTTAGCTTATTTAAATATCAATTATTTATTCATTTATTAGTATTAATTATTTTGCATGTATTTTCTCTCTATGTTATTCGTGAGTTTAAAAGTTTATTTATTTTAATTATAGTTATTCATAGTCAAACTATATAAAAAGTAGATTATATAGTTTATGATAATTAACTATAAATGAATAAAGGAAAATTACAAATACAATTCTACTCATCTTATAAACATATAATATGATACATGATAAATGAGTGAAATTAATAATAATCACCCAAGGTAATTATATAACATAAGCATTGAATGATTGGAGGTATAGATAAAAGATAAATGGTCGGATTGAATTATATAACATAAGCATTGAATAATTAGATTTTTGGATAAAATGCAATTAGTCAATTAAACAAAGTGGATGCTTAATAATAAAAGGCTTCAAGAAATTTTATACATATACAGAGAAGAAATCTATTATATATTATTAAAAACTTCTTTGAAAACTACATTTTGGGTACAATTGTATATTTTATCTTCATTGTCACAAATAAGAATCTTCAATCCTTGTTTGCTTGTAACTCTAGAAACTGCAACATACATTTGACCATGGCTAAAAACTGGGCGGGGAAGATATAAACCAACATGAGAAAGAGATTGCCCTTGACTTTTATTTATTGTCATGGCGAAACAAACAACTAAAGGAAATTGCCTTCGTTGGAATTTGAAAGGCAATCTAATATCTGATGGAGTCAAAGCAAGCCGGGGAATGAAAACCTTTTGACCAACATTGCAACCAGTAATTTTTTCAGCTTCAATCACATATTTCCCCAATTGAGTTACCACTAACCGAGTACCGTTACACAGTCCAGAAGTCTGATCTATATTACGAAGCAACATCACAGGTACACCAATCTTCAACTTGAGGTTATGGTACGGCAAACCTGATGAATTTATAGTATTCAAGAATTCTGGAGTATAGATATCGTTTTGGCTATCAGAGTAACTGTCCCCTTTGCAAATTGAATCAGAACTTAAATAGCATACTTCTTCACCTGGCCACAAAGACAACATGTAATCATTCACCATATTCACAATATCCAATGTAGGAGCAAGAATAGCACGTCCTTGTAAAAATGTTCGATCTCTAAAATTTTCTAACAAACCGGGATAAGTGTTATGAACAATTGATCCGATTGGATTTTGAGTATCTTTAATAAGAAACTCATCAGGCACATCAAATGTAGCTTCACCGTCATTGTTTCCACCGATCGTTCCATCTCCAATACTTAATATCCAATCTGAAAATGATCGCAATTCATCTGAATCAATATTTGCAGTACCAGTCTGAAGCCTCATGTTCTTGGTTAATTTAAGCACTTTACAATAGTTCCATAAGTAAGAGGCGTTGAGAGTAGCTGAAACTATATTTTGTCTGCTGCCTTTTGGAATAACGGGTAAAATTTGTCTAAAATCACCACCGAAGACAACAACCTTCCCACCAAATGGCAAATTCAAGCTGTTACTATTATGGAATCTCAAGATGTCTCTGAGTGTTCTGTCCAGTGCTTCAAAACAGTGTTTGTGAACCATTGGTGCTTCATCCCATATAATAAGGCAAGTTTTAGCAATTAACTCAGCTAATGGACTTCCTTGTTTGATGTTGCAAGTGGAATCTTCATTTATAGTCAATGGAATACCAAATCTAGAATGAGCAGTTCTACCGCCAGGCATAAGAAGGGAAGCTATTCCACTTGAAGCTACTGTTAGGACAATTTCACCTCTGGATCTCAGAAAAGATGATAAAGTTCTCCATATAAAAGTCTTGCCAGTACCTCCAAATCCATAGACAAAAAATATTCCCCCATCTTCCTTTCTTACTGCATTAATGATAGTTTCGAACACCATTTTCTGATCATCATTCAATGACGGAATAAGCTTTTCACTTTCTCTTTCTAATAACACTCTATCATAATTAAGCTCATCCTGAATTAACCTATTTCTCCCTTCATCAATTAGTGTTAAATCAGGGAATGGTAAAGTAGGATAATCCCTGAGGCTTCTTCCATTTCTGTTCAAAATTTTCTCTATTTCAGCAAGTGTGTAGTTCTTTAATTGCTCATCTGTCATTTGTAAATCTGAAATTATACATATAAAAAAATATAAATGAACAATATCATGAAATAAAATTGAAATTACAAAAATTTTGTAATGTACTTGACAAATTATATAAATATAAAATTATCAACTAAAATTAAGCAAATATAAAACTATAACACAAGTCTTTAAAATGGCATCTTTTTGGAAATTATGGAAACAATATTTTTGGAAATTTTTTTAGAATGTTAATAAATAATAACTTAATTCATTACCTTGGTTGCCAAGTATTTGACACTGGCGATGTAGTATATCATCGGAGAGAAGATGCCATGTTTCATTCCAAACTAATTCTGGCCTTGAAATGCAGTTGGAGAACAACATAGTACTAAACAATGAGCGTAGAAAATGAGCTGAACCCCAAAAAGATGCTTCAACTATTACATCTATGTACTCTTTGTCATCATCTAGTAACCCCAATGCAAAACACGCATCTTTAAATGTAGGATATAATTTACCATCCACGGTCTTAATGTCATCATATTTTGTTGGCCCCCTCACAATATTCAACAAAATCCTAAGATAGTATAATTCTCCAGCTCCTGGATGGACATAAAATATTCTTCCTACAGACATTCCACGCTGTCTTGGACACCATTTCCTGACCTTCTTCATAAATCCTGATGATTCATCAACTACCTCGATTTCTTTCCATACAAACCTAGTTGGAAATTCAGCATAAGTCAATTCTTTGGCCTCCGGATATTCTCTATTCGCCTTCATCCATTGCAGAAACATAGTTTGCACTTCGCCACTTCTTTTAACAACATCTTCAATAGGGTCATCATCACGAAATACAATAGTCTGCTCACCTGGAAGATGGAAGCTGAGTCTTTCAACTCCAGGCTCTCGGTAATTAATAGGAAATGCAAATATTCGCCAAGCCGCCTCACACGGAGAAATGTATCTACAATCATAATACATTTTCACTTCATCTTGTCCTTCACCATTATTACCATTTGTATCTTGCTGGTAAAAGGAGGTAGTTATTCGATCATTCCCTTTATTGATATACTTGAACAAATACTTGATGGCCCTATGTTGATTGCACCATTCGACATTTATATGTGCATTATACTTCAATAACAACTGACTGTTATAAGGAACAACAAATCCGTTGTCAAGCCGAATGTTATTTTTCTCAATAGTCCTCCCATTATCCCTTCTTCTATACAAAGGATATCCCTGTTCATCCACAGTTGTCTCC
This sequence comes from Euphorbia tirucalli, assembly GCA_039660915.1. Classification (NCBI taxonomy): domain Eukaryota; kingdom Viridiplantae; phylum Streptophyta; class Magnoliopsida; order Malpighiales; family Euphorbiaceae; genus Euphorbia; species Euphorbia tirucalli. The sequence continues at coordinate 15,909,623 of CM077638.1, read as the reverse complement.
TTGTTAAATTTCTTAGGGAAGTGCTTTGAACATTTTCCATCTTTCATGCAAGGCGAATTTATATTAGAAGCACCGCAAGGACCATGCATCATGAAATTTTTCACTATTTCATACAAATAAGGATTTTCATCTTTATCAGGAATCTCAGCTGAGATTATCTTATCAATATCCTTTCCAGATGGGTGCTTATCTTCTGGGTGCAAGAACAATAATATATGTGCATGAGGGAGACCTCGTTTTTGGAATTCTATTGTATATAGAACTGCAAATAAACATCAATTTGAATTAAAGCATGTAATGATGACTGAATGTTCATCAATTGTATAGAAAAATAAAAATAAACACTAAGATGAATTAAAGCATAATGTGATGACTAAATTTTCATCTATTGTACACATAACTATAAATAAACACTAACATGAATTAAAGCATGTGATGATAACAAAATATTCAAATAAAAATATCAATATTAAACAGAATCAGAGACATACTCGCTCGTGTTCTTCCAAATGGTTTTTCAACCTTCAAGTCATGAACCAATCTATCTAGCTTCATTTTGAAAACTCTAGTTATCACATCAGGCCTGTCTTCTGCTCTTAAATTTTCTTTATCAATAAATCTCTGTATCTCAGGCCATCTTGCATTACATGTGAAAGTAATAAAGAGATCAGGATATCCTGTCCATTTACATATGGCCATCGCATCTTGATAGTTCTGTATCATGTACCTTGAAACAATTTACACAGTTTTTAATTGCTAAACGATTTGGACGGAGATAAATAATCACAGGGAGCATGAATAGTTAGATTATAGTTTTAATAACACGCACCTTGCACCACCGACATATGTGGATGGTAATATAATCCTCTTACCAGCTGATGATGGATTTGTTTCACCTCTCAATACTGCTTCAGATAATCCTTTGTATAAATCTGCCCTGAGATTTTTTTGGTTGCGTCGAATGAATGATAATCTTTCTGCCTCTATCATTGTGTAAGAATCAACTATAAATTGCTGGAATAACTTCCTTGATCTCAAAATTGTTGGTGGCTCATTGTTCCTCTGTTGTATTCTAAAGCAAAAAAATTGGCGCATGCTAATGGACTGCCTTTTTAGCTTTTTATTTTCCTCACTAAATGAAATATCCTTTCGATATCCATCTTCTCCATACGGAAAAAGCAATGGATATTGCATTGGGAGATAAGAAGGGTGTAGCTCATTGATACGTTGCAGTGCACCAGAATTGGTCTCAATAATAATGTCTCTAAAGTTTTCAGCAGTGTTAACATCACCAACTACTAAACCAGCAACTTCTGAAGCAGTGGGCATGTTATATCTCCGACCATCTTTAGTTCGTCCTCCAATCAGCCTCAACTTCAAGTCTCTATATTCACAATTAGCCAATCTATCTCTAGCTAATCTGAATGATTGTGCTAGAACATTCTTTTCATCAAGCATACATTTTAAGTCTTGAATTATAGAATGATCGAACTGTGTTTTGCTATTTCGTGCACTGAAAGATAACATTAAAAGCATGTTAATTATCATTAAAAATAATTTAGATTTTTAATGATAAAAACATTTTAAAGTTCATAAATTAACATACCTAAGAGTTCCGACTCTATTTGGAATCTCATTTTCTGTATCATAGATATATAACTGTGCAAACTTAGGACTCGATCCTGACTGTGGTAAGAGACTACCAATCATGTGATGGTTTTGACCGTTAAGTCTAAACACATAAGGACCAGTTCCATTGTTCACCGATGTATCAATTTTACCTCCCATCGACGTAAAGGAAAACATCATATTATATCCCCTTATATTTTCCAAGAATGTTTTACTTCTACTATCAAACCCAAATAGTAAATTTTTAAGTGTAACCGGGGGCTCTTTCAATAAGGGTAATTTGACTTTTCCTGATCCACAACAAAGTGAAAATACTGGATTTTTGCTTCTTCGATGCTTACTAAGTCGCTCTTTATACCACATGATTGCACCACATGACGAACACGAAAAATCTGGATCACCAAGATCCAAAATACCTATATTTTAATATTAAAATATCATTAGTAATCTCTATACATTTATGCATATTCATACACACATGGGTTATGCAAGCCTAAATGAACAAAATAAGATCAACTATTTATTTATTAAAATTTATTTATTAGTTAAATGCAAAGCACACAATCAATTGATCATGGTTCAATTTGGGCCTTACTCTAAAACCATACAATTTCTTATTGATTAGGCTTCTATAACACGCCTAATTAGGACATTATGTGTTTCATTATAAACTATATTTATTTCAAGAAATTAATAATAAAACAATGATATAAATATATATATATATATATATATTATTGTTAAAGAAAAAAAATTTTTCCCTCCGATTTATAATATACGCAATAGCACAAGCCAAAGTCAAGTACATGTACATATTCACACACACAAACACGCACACATACGTATGCAATTTAAGTCTCGTACCATTATTTATTTCGTCATGATCATGAACAATACTATTATCAACAACAGCTTGATCAGATCTAGATCCCACATATGAATAAACTGCATCAAATCCTGAATTATATATAATTTTGTTGTTAGTATAGCCAATTTAATATTAAAACAATCATCTCATTCTAGATAATTAAAAATATTAGTATAATATCATTAGTAAAGTTTATAAAAGAAGATGTTATGCCATTAGCATTTTATCTATCATGATTTTTGAAACCTAAATCTAAATATTCAGTGATAAAATAATACAACTTCTTACTGTAATTTAAAATATAAACGAATAAATTTTGTAATATATACTAACAATAAATATTTATACAAACTATAATTGTATACCATCATGTATGATATTCTGATGACGAACCGCTTGATCAAATTTAGAGCTCAAGTTTGTATACACTAAAACAAAAAAGAGATCATATTATATTAATTGAAGTATATAATATGATAAAATAATTATATACTTTACAAAAAAAAAAAAATAGTATAATACCATTAGTAATATCTTGAAAAGGAAATACTCTGCCACCAACCTCATTCAGATGTTGATTGTTGAAAGCTGTATCATAATTTATATAACAAATAGTCCAAATTATTAAAGCAATTTATAGATTAAGAAATTAATAACTTCAAATATTACCCATATGAACTATATGGATTAAATAAAATGCATTATGTTGTTACAATGCAATATCATTAAAATATTGAAATGTGAAAATGTGAAAATTTTATAAAAATACACAAAGAAAATATAATATAAAATAGTTACCTTTGTTAGAATCATTAGAACGCAAAACCTTCATAGATTGTTTTTCTTTCAACTTATTTTTCCTCTTCATTCTTGCTAAGCGACTTTGCAATCTCGAATCATCACTTGTATTGTAGTTGTTGTTATTTTCATCCATCTAACAACTAAAGTTTCTTAATATGTATCACAACTCAAATTAACATTCATCTTAATATGATTATTTAATAAGTCTCTATAACATATTGTGCCAAATAAACTGATGAAAATGTGAATTTATCTTTGTTAAAAGAGAATACAGAGAGAGATATATAACTAACAGACACATTTTTTTGAATTAATTATATTATCTTATTATCTAATAAATTTAAATAAGAATATATAATTTAAAAAAAAAACGCATCATATTTTTAATGAAATTTTGGAGCTAATCAATTGAATTTTGTCAATTATAGAGTCTACTTCATTTTTTAGTATAACAAAATTCAACTTGAGGGCCTCGAAGTTTTATTGTCATATTAAAATAACATCAAAAAATATTTTTGCGCATATGAATAATAATAATTATATGCTGGTAATTGAACTTCAATTTTGTACAATCCATTATCAAGTGTTTAAGATAATGAAAGAAAATTGATAGCATTAATTTTTATCAAATTGAAAAGTTTAATTATATGTATACCAACTAAAGTTAATAATATAAGTATACAATGATAAATAACTTAAATTGAATGCATAATGATATTGTTCAAGAAGGGTGAATGATTAATTATAAATTTCAACATTTACTAAGGAATCTCAGTCTGTTGTATTCGAACATAATTAATAACTTATCAAATTTAGTTATTTACAGATTATATTAATCATTTGTTTTTGTTAATTAATTAATTAATTCAGGACATTGGAGTTTTGGAGCTAGGTTTTTTCAAAAACAGCTAAGCTTGGACTACTTACTTGCCACGTATAAAAAAAACCCCTGGTAATTTCAATATTTATTTTGTATTATATTATAAATATAGATATTTATTTTGTTATTGCATAACAATTAATAAATTAAGCTTGGACTAATCTTTTTTTTTTATTATTGTATAAAAATTAATAAATTAAGCTTTCACTTATTGATGGCGTTGTAATGGGTGGTGGCGCTGGGCTAACTTTGCATGGAAGATTTAAAATAGTAACTGAAAAAGCTGTAAGTTATTGTAATTATACTTTCAAACAATATAAGTACATAAACTGAAGTTAAGGATTTGAAATATCAATGTCAACCCCTACGACAAAATTCCTAGCATAAAAAATTTATTTAATTAACATCGAAATAGGTTTACGGCCACGTGCGATATTTCTTTGTTAATAAAATGTGCAGAAAGAAAGAAATATGTGAAATTAGCAAAATCTTAACTTCATACTCTCTTTTGTTCTTCTTTAAAATTCAACTGTTAAATTTTGATTACAACATGTGTTGTAATTAGCAAACCCTTAAAAACCACTGGATTTTTTTCCTACATCACTTCATTGCTCCCTAATTTTAAAAATAGCAGTGTATTTTTTATTTTATTTATTGAACCTTCTATTCAAAAATTAATATAACATAAAAAAAAAGTTCATGAACAAATGAATAATAATATGTGCAACAAAACAAAGACCAGCATCTAAAATAAAAGTTCACCTGAAAAGGAGAGAATAGTTAAGGAGCACGGATGATTTGATCCCCTTGAGCTATTTAATTTCTTCTTGATTTCAGCCCTCTTTGATTTGATTTATAGCTTGAGTATACGAACAAAAAAATGATCTATAGACTTAGATATAAGAATTAGATGTAAGAGAAGTCTAAAAAAAGAAAAGTTTGCACGTAAGAAAAAGGAAAAATGAGAGATTGTAAGTAGAAGAGAAGTGAAAATAAGAGAAAATGGAAAATGGGATACGTTGAAGATGAGGGAAAAATAAGAGAGAAGTTGTTTTCATATTAGAGAACTCTAGCATTAGCAAAATTTTATATGAGATTAAGTTTTTGATAAATACTAAAAAGGATATAGAAAAAATGAAAATTATTTGTTTTGTACAGTACACGTCATTATGTGGGACTAAAGAATATATGGTGGGTCTAAGATTATCCTATTTATTTGATGCATATTTATTTAGTATTTAAATAGGTGATTCTTTAATATATCCATAACTGCTATTTGTTGATAACTTTTAATGTTATTTGAATATAACATCTATTCTTGTTATTTTATATACATTTTAGATGATAATAGAGGCTGATTTGGATGATGATAATTTTATTAGTTTTGATGAATTTTTTAGGATGTATTTAATTTCTTGATATTATCTCATTATTATGGATAATAATTTGTTTTTTGTATTATTATCCAATAAAAGGAAAAAAAATAAGTTGATTGACGGAATTTAAGCCATTTGTTATTAAATTTATATTTTTGAATTTAACCATTTAATTATTTCTATAATTTAAAAGTGTGTTTTTTTTTATATCATAAAAAACATAAAAGTTTATGAGAAAATGGAAAATGTGAGGAAACTTGCAAGCACAAAGAGAATAACAAATTAAAGCACCTTTCTAAGATGTCCTAATTAACTCAAAAGCCACAAAAAAAAAAAAAAAAAAAAAAAGAAACCCGAAGAAATTAACTATAATTAAGGTGCTTAAACCTGCAAATCATGAATAATAAAACTACCAAAGTCATGAATGTCATCGTTCATTCAATAAAAAGTACACAAATTAGATTAACAAAGGCAGAGAAATTAGAGAGGAGAAAGAACATGACACATACCATTGTAAATGAATTTTTGTCCAAGAAAGCAGAAAAATTTTAATAATTTTAGATGGAATAAAGAATAGAAAACTCCTAGAAAAGATACAAAAATGTGCAATATATATATATATATATATATATATATATATATATATATATATAATAAATTGAGGTGGAAAGACTTCTATTGGATTACAATCACTAAAAACATTTTTTTTAATTGTTAAAATACTTTTTAATTGTGAATTTTGCTGGCAAAAAAATTACTTCGGCAATATCTCTTCTTTTTTTAATATACACACAATTAATGCACAATTTTTTTTGCCGAAGTAATTCTCACATTTTTTTTAATTGTTAAAATACTTTTTAATTGTGCATTTTGCTGGAAAAAAAATTACTTTGGCAATATCTCTTCTTTTTTTAATATTTGGGATAATCATTGATTTTTCATCTTTTTTTGAAATATAAATAATTGATAGAACTTATCTAATTGGTTTTATTAGAAAAAGAAATTGAGTCCTATCAACTTATCTAATTGGATTACAATTACTAAAAACATTTTTTTTAATTGTTAAAATACTTTTTAATTGTGAATTTTGCTGGCAAAAAAATTACTTCGGCAATATCTCTTCTTTTTTTAATATACACACAATTAATGCACAATTTTTTTTGCCGAAGTAATTCTCACATTTTTTTTAATTGTTAAAATACTTTTTAATTGTGCATTTTGCTGGAAAAAAAAAATTACTTTGGCAATATCTCTTCTTTTTTTAATATTTGGGATAATCATTGATTTTTCATCTTTTTTTGAAATATAAATAATTGATAGAACTTATCTAATTGGTTTTATTAGAAAAAGAAATTGAGTCCTATCAACTTATCTAATTGGTTTCACTGCAATTTAAGTTTTGATGAATTTTTTAGGATGTATTTAATTTCTTGATATTATCTCATTAGTATGGATAATAATTTGTTTTTTGTATTATTATCCAATAAAAGGAAAAAAAATAAGTTGATTGACGGAATTTAAGCCATTTGTTATTAAATTTATATTTTTGAATTTAACCATTTAATTATTTCTATAATTTAAAAGTGTGTTTTTTTTTTATATCATAAAAAACATAAAAGTTTATGAGAAATATCCGAATTTTGCATCTAACTACCAGTACACCTAAATAGCAAATATGTAATGCAGAAATAAAAATTCAAACAACTGAATTTTTTAAATAATAGTTTTTAAAATTCGCACGGGTCATTTGCATTTGCACGGCACAACAATAGTTTTTAAATAATCTGAATTTTTTTTCTTTTGCTCTCTGGTCATTCTTCTAGTCTTAGAAGAATGATTTTCAAAATCCTCTTTCTTTGGATTCAATATTAGAGGTTTTAATTATTTTAGATTTTAGTGACTAAATTCAATAAACTTGAATTCTGTATTGGTCCAATGGTTGTCTCAACTTGAAAGGATCGAAAAAGAGAATATTATTACTAAGAAAGTGTCCAATAAACTTCATCATAGTTGCAGTTTTAATTCTTGGAATTAATCGCAAGTCTGACATGAAAGTTGGAGAAATCTACTGCTATTTTTCCAAATTTTATATGAAAATAAATCATCTTTACTATTAAATGGTTATGTATATTTTTATTATTGAGTCCTACTTAAAAATGGGTTCATTTGGTTCTAATAAGCAAGTCTGGTAACCGTTAAATAATCAAATGCACCAATTAAAAATATCAATCCAAATTTAATTTCTTGCTTAAATTTAATATATAGTTCAAAAGCTAAAAGTTAAATAACCAAATGTACCAATTAAAAAAAAATCCAAATTTAATCTCCCACACAAATTTAAACATATGGTTTAAAAGCTAAAAGTTAAAAATAACCAAATGTTCAATCATCTTTCTCTTTCTTGATCTTTTTATACTCCAATTTTGTAGCTGAAGCTTCATCCTCGACAGAGTTGCTTTCATAATGCAGTTCACGCTTTGTCCTTGAACTTGTTGGTGTTACAAAACTATCCAATTCTTGGTTGTCACAAACACCAGCAGTAGGTTCCTTAATTAAAAACATACATATCATGTCACATTTCTAAAATTATTTAATATATCAAATGCAAATATACAATGAAACAAATTGAATGTTGAAATTTACCATACTATCTTCATCAGATTTTGTAAATTCTGCAATTAAAGAAGCATCATCCGAGAGCTTAGTAACAGAGTATGACGGGTATCGCAATTTTAGATCGAACTCCTTCACTTTAATCTTGAACAAAAATTTCTTATCTAGAAACTCATTCAAGTCTATTGGGTATTCAAGAGGATCTTGATCCTAATTATTGTAAAAAAAAAAAAAGAGTAAAGAAAATCAATAATCTAATAATTATTAAGAAAGATTGTTAATTCACTGAACAAATAATTAGGATCAAGAACACAAGAGAAGAAAAAAAAATCATGACGTTCAATCGGTGATCTACCATTAGAATGTGGGTGTATATACTGAATTTCTTATATTTATTTATTAATGTATTGTTCTAATAATCAGAAGAGAGCTTTCAGATAAAAAAGATCTAGAAATACAAAATCATATAAATAGTTGTAAAGGCCAGGCAAGATTACCTTATTCTGGCTTGCCTTTTGATTCTCGTATGACTTGAGATCAAAAGCACTCTTTATTACAACTTGCTTAGCTTCACGATCAAACAACACAAGAGAAGCGCTCGATGTTTCATCCATTACACGCACATGGATTTTGTAACTAAACATACATAATTAATGCGTTAGTAGCTATTAGTTTTGGGTTCCACATACCACCGTTGTTTATTGAAGTGTTGAAAATCATACTCATGTACATTTGACATTTTAAACAACGGGTTTGAGAAAATTCAGAAATCAAGTTATTTCATACACAGAATTGTTAATTGGCCATATAATTTGAAACTAATAGCCCTAAATAAATTAAGATAAAAATGAACATGGAGCAATCAAAGCGAAAATAGAAAGAACACAAATCAACAAAGATCAATCAACATAAACAAAATTCAGAAGAGATCGTTATAATTATCATAAGAGCCCACTTAATTACCTTATGTCAACGCTACTTTCAGGATGTTCATTGCACTTATAAATGTTGTCTTTCAGAAGTTGGGCCTTTCTAGAGCATTTGGTACATGCATTGTACCACCAACCGAATTGTGATTCAATGCAAACCACGGTTGCTAATATAACGAACATGCCCACCTAGTTACATAAAAAAAACGATAATATTGTCTATAATAAAACATGCTTATTATCAAAAAATAATTATGCATTTAAATTTTCTATTGTATGAGTATAAATTTTTATGTCATATATCTAATTATTATAAAGTGATAAGTAATTAAATGAATCCAGAATGAAACTCGTATGTCCAAGCTCATTAGTTGAACAAAAGATTCTCATTAAGTAGGCAGACTTATTTTTGGGTTAGAATAGAGGTTCATTCACATGCATAAATGGAAGTTAACTTCTAATATAGAAACTCCAATTTTGTACTATTTTGGAGTGCTATTTGTCGTTTAACTTCTAGAACTGAGTGATATTTATCTTGTAACTTCGAGAAATACACAATGTAAAAAGCAAATACGAATACCTCTTTTGACTCTTGAATTTCTTCCAATGTTCTCTTCGGGCAGTTGTGATAGAAATCATCAATTATATTGCTGTGGCTACTGGTAGAATAACTGCTCAAATTGGTTGACCCATCCTTAGATAACTTTAAGCTGTCCATTCAATTTGTAAACGAATAAATGTATAACAAATTAGATTTTTGTCAACTTCATCGCAATTATTGTGCTTAGCAACAATTTTTGGAATATATAATTGCAATATATTTACGATTTTACCTTTGTTTAAAGTTCACAATCTCAGCTATGTCATCACCATGGAAAAGTTTTGAAGCATAAAATGAATTGGATAAGGTTGCATAACCTTCCAATGAAACAGTTCATAGATAAGAATCAAACATATTTCTAAATTCTTTAAACACTAAAATAAACAGTGATGATAAGAATAGATATCTAAGTTTACCTCTAAACTCTCCAATTTTGGCATTATGTAAGATGATTACTGCAGGAGATTCCTTCAATTTAGCATATCCGTTGATCTCCTTAGCAAATGTATCAAACAACGTGCAATGAATCACATTTCTCCTACATATATCGATAATTGAATCATAAGCAAAAATTTCAAAATTTCACTATAGTCCAAATAAATAGTAATATTTTAACCTTTTTTTGTCTTTCATAAAAGGAATATTGAATAAGAACCCAACCTTTCATCGCCTAAGATCAACTTCACTCTGCTGGTTTCTTTCCCATAATTCAAAGAGGTCATAATGTCTCCAAATTCAAGTACTTCGGCTATTATATCTGACAGTGGAAAAAAAACATGATATATAAGATGTTACACAACAATGATACATCGCATGTAATTTGTTTAAGAGAGCTCACCCACTAAATAATCTGTGTCAACTGTTTTGGATATAATATCCTGTATAGGAGTGAAATGGAATAACCGACTCTTGATTGTAGGACAATCACTGATTGGTTTAACCCAAGTCCAGAACTTGAAGTTGATAGTATTGCTATGTCTACTTGCTTTGTAGCTTCCAGAATTATTAGCCACATTAAAGTTATCCATAAGATAGCACTCGCCTTCTTTTAATTCTTTTTGGAATTTGCAGACATGGTTAGCATTTATTAGTGCTTCAATTGTTCCATCCTTACAACCAAGAATCAAAAACAAAGAATCAAAAATTTATGTGACAACTCAATATGTGGGATGATTGAAAACTAATAGTAAGAAAAATAATACCTTTTCGTCCAAGAGTACCATGTGCATCTCTTTCACCCCTTGCCTATTGATATGAATCCACAAACGCATAATCCTTACTTTCAGCCGCCAATCCTTCACTTGGGCAGCAGTAACATCTTTTATATTATGAATCTCACCGTTTAATTTCTAAAAGGAAGTACAAAAATTAGAAATGAGATTACTATTTTATTTATGGTAATAGGAAAATCTATAATATAGCAATAGAAATCGAATTCAAAGAAGTTAACTGCACAAAAAGTAGAGAAGTGTGACTGCTGCAATCTATAGTTGGTAATATGCGGTATAGATGAAATTTATAAAGATTCTTGTGCAGATATTTAATGCTATAGAGGCAACCATTGAGTATGAAAAAAGTAAAGAGTCCATGTCAAAAAAGAAGTTTTATATTCTGCATAAGACCAAATAAATAAATAAACACATAACTATTTGTGTTTGATTATGTTGAAAATTCATGTTATTTTTCGTCTCCAGCACCAAAATATGTGACCGCTGCAATCTATAGTTGGTAATGTCGGTAATTAGTGGGTGAGCTCTCTTAACCAAATTACATGCGATATATAATTATTTGTGTTTGATTATGCTGTCATGATTTTTTATACTTTGAGAGTTCCCGTTTAATTTATGCGTCATGATTTTTTTTTCTACAAATAATTATATCTTATTGGCTAATTAAGTTGTTGGAAATAAAAAAAATTAAAAAGTGGGTGGGTGTGATGTTGGCGACAGGAAACTCGTAAGCACAAAGAGAATAACAAATTAAAGCACCTTTCTAAGATGTCCTAATTAACTCAAAAGCCACAAAAAAAAAAAAAAAAAAAAAAAAACCCGAAGAAATTAACTATAATTAACATGCTTAAACCTGCAAATCATGAATAATAAAACTACCAAAGTCATGAATGTCATCGTTCATTCAATAAAAAGTACACAAATTAGATTAACAAAGGCAGAGAAATTAGAGAGGAGAAAGAACATGACACATACCATTGTAAATGAATTTTTGTCCAAGAAAGCAGAAAAATTTTAATAATTTTAGATGGAATAAAGAATACAAAACTCCTAGAAAAGATACAAAAATGTGCAATATATATATATATATATATAATAAATTGAGGTGGAAAGACTTCTATTGGATTACAATTACTAAAAACATTTTTTTTAATTGTTAAAATACTTTTTAATTGTGAATTTTGCTGGAAAAAAAATTACTTCGGCAATATCTCTTCTTTTTTTAATATACACACAATTAATGCACAATTTTTTTTGCCGAAGTAATTCTCACATTTTTTTTAATTGTTAAAATACTTTTTAATTGTGCATTTTGCTGTAAAAAAAATTACTTTGGCAATATCTCTTCTTTTTTTAATATTTGGGATAATCATTGATTTTTCATCTTTTTTTGAAATATAAATAATTGATAGAACTTATCTAATTGGTTTTATTAGAAAAAGAAATTGAGTCCTATCAACTTATCTAATTGGTTTCACTGCAATTTAAGTTTTATTAGTGCTTCTTTATAACACGGCAAAACAACATGTCAGCGAGATTATTTATCTTACTGCCAAACTTCGCCTCCACATTTAATAATTAACAAAATTCAGTATATACACAAAATTATTAAAACTATTATTATTATTATTATTATTATTATTATTATTATCTTACTTGAAAACCAGAATAGAAGAGAAGGAGAAAGAAATTATAATTATTTATGGTTTTATATGGAAAACGTTTTAGATAAGTTCTGATTTTAGATTATTTTAGATTTTATATGATTAATTATTAATAATTGAGAAAAACTGAGAAAATGACACGTCAGCGAGATGTATTCACTTTTTATATATATAATAGATTAGAAAAAAAATTGAAAATTAAAAAGTAAGTAATCAATTTTAGTGATAATCTTGGGTTGGGTATGGGCCTAGTCCGGACCAAGTTTGAGTCCGAAATACTACTAGACTTGGACAATCTCTTTTTCTTTTTCTTTTTCTTTTATTATCAAATCCCACAGATCCGGTCCAAACCTGTCCAACTAACATATCTACTTGGGATAAATTTGTTAATAATTTTATAAATTATAGGTTACCGATTTATAGATATTAAACATATATGGATTCAGATGCTCTGCTATCTTCGTCACCTGTTAGACTTTTAACAGCCCTTGCACTGGTATACCTCAAACATTTAATTGTACAATTAATATATAAAAAATGAAACTTTAATTGCCTTTTGGATATGGATCAGTTTGATTTATGTGTTTTCTACGTAATTTCGGTAGCCAATTAACGAATGAGTTAGATATATTAATAATGTGTATTATTTGGTGATTATATATAAAACAGGTCGTACTACATTGGAACATCTTCACTGGAAGAAACAGTAAGCATAGAAGAATGCTGCACATTCAGAGGAAGTTTCTTAAAACTGGATGCAAAAACAGGCAAAATCATATGGAGAACATATATGCTGCCTGATAATTTCGGAAATCGAGGAGAATATGCAGGAGCAGCAATTTGGGGGAGCAGCCCATCAATCGATATTCAAAGAAATCATGTTTATATAGCAACTGGGAATTTGTACTCAGCTCCACCTCGTATTGAAGAATGCCAAGAACAACAAAACAATCAGACTGTACCAACTGATCCAGAAGCTTGTATTGAGCCTGAAAATCATTCTAATTCCATCTTAGCTCTTGATTTGGACACTGGAGAGATTAAATGGTTCAGACAATTAGGAGGATACGATGTATGGTTTTTGGCTTGTATGGATCTTTCAACTCCTGGTTGCCCTCCTGGTCCTAACCCCGACGCTGATTTTGGAGAAGCACCTATGATGTTGACTATTTATGTTAATGGTACTAAAAGAGATATTGTTTCTGCTGTTCAGAAAAGTGGGTTTGCTTGGTCACTTGATCGTGATACCGGTGAAATTGTTTGGTTCACTGTAAGTTCATTCACCATGCCTTAGTTTTCCGCAATATATGTGTTTGTTCGCACCATCTAGTTGAATCTCGATTAGAGCACCCCGAGATAGATCCTTAAAGAAGTAATTTACACAAAATTTGTACCGAAGACCTTACTTTTAAAGAGGTTATACTGTGGTTACCTATCGGACTAGTCCAAACCATTGGACTGTTGCGACATTAGCCATTATATTGACGTGGCAACAATGAAAAGGTGTTGGACCAATCAATCCGCAACATATAAACAGAAAACTTGTTGATAGCAAGATCAAAAGGTTTAATGTGTTTAAAAGGATAAGTTGGCCCTAAACTTGGCTCTGCATTAGTTTGATCTTAGATGAAATTTTTAAGTAGTAATTTAGTTTGTAGTATAATTTTTTTTTTTTTTAAAAAAAAAGTCCAAAATAACAAATGTCGATATATGATTGGTGAATTTTGTTTAGACATATCACTTTTTGTTGGTGAGACATGTCAATTTAGACTAATTAATTCAACTAAAAATTATAAGTTAAAGTTTCAAATTGATACATTGAATTCATTTTGGGATATATTATCCTATGCAAAGCCATATATCACCTAAAAATGTTCATCAATCTCAAATGGAACTCTAATCGAACAAAAAATATATTTTGGTCTCGGACTAGTCTGTTTGAGGAACACTATTGAAGTTCTCCTATAATCGAATCTACTAAAATTGAATTAATGTTGTACAGGAAGCTGGGCCTGGAGGGTTCGGAGGTGGAGGAATTTGGGGAGCAGCCACCGATGAAAAGAGAATCTACACAAACATGGCTAATGCTGAGAGAAAAAACTTTACTCTTAAGCCATCAAATGAAAACATAACAGCAGGGGGATGGGTAGCAATGAACAGTGCAGATGGTAGAATTTTGTGGTCAACAGGTGATCCAAGCAATGGCTTTACCAGTGCTCCTGTTACTATAGCTAATGGAGTTGTTTTTGGGGGTTCATCAACAGCTAGTGGACCATTTTATGCCATGGATGCTAGTACTGGCCAAATTCTATGGTCATATGAATTAGGTGCTTCTATCTATGGAGGAGCTTCTGTAAGTAATGGATGTGTTTATATTGGCAATGGTTATAGATTTTTTACTGCTGGAACCTCCCTCTTTGCTTTCTGTATCTATTGAAATTGATTCTTGTATCCTAAATTCTACTACGGTCCCCGGACCAAACTGGTCCGAGACTACTTGTAGAACTTATTATTGTATCTCAATGTACTCTTGGAATAAAATCATTGGCTATATGTGTATACCGATTGAACTAAAATAACTAAAACTCTTACCAGAATAAGTAAGAATTATATATTCGTTTGAGCTTAATATGTGCTTTTTGATTTCGTGATTTATATTTTTCCATCAATCAAGCATGTGTGATGGAGATATTCCATACAGGTTGTTTTTGGTGATAACAAAATGTTTTTTTTTTTTATTATTATTATTATTTCCTTTGAGATTGACCATAGTTGTGAAAACCGGACCGGACCGGGTTCGACCGGAACCGGAGGTCTGTCCGGTCGGTTTGTGTCTGGTTTTCACTCTGGTCAATAACCGGTAAATGTCCGGTCGGACCAGCCGATCGAACCGGAAAACAGTAAACTGGACCGATTTTCCGGTTCGACCAGACTTTTTTTTTTTTAAATATTTGAATTAAAATTTAAATTTATTATTTTGAGGTGTTTTTAATTAAAATAACATATAGGTTGTATTTTTATATTATTTTAAATTAAATTGACATTTAATTGTAACTATATTTCATAAATTAAGCTTTTTAATTACTATATTGTGTTTGAAATGCTTAAACTTAAAGAATTATAATAAAAATGTTCAAATTTTCATATATTATAAATATAAAAATAAAAATATTTTAATATATTTATTAAATCCGGTTTATTCCGGTTTATTCCAAAATCCATGAATCCATCCCTTCACCGGTTCAATGACCGATCCGGGTCTGAAAACTATGAGATTGACTATTTCTATTCTATTAAATCTACCTGAAGAATTATCTCAAATTTTACTTTTTTAATCTGTACTGGTAGAGGTGTTGGTGTGCCCTAGTTCTTAGGGCATTGGATTCTTGGATTTTATATTATACATTAAGAGTCATGTATGAATACATTATTTGTGTCACATTAATAAAGGCAATTAATCTATTTCATTTACATCTTGTGCTATAATATGAGTAGAGTATCCATTGGTTGATAATCATAAAACCCATCACAGGTCTGTTCTAATTGTGGGAACGAATAGAACCACAGACTTGTATATTCAATGGCTGTGTGGTAGTTCTTAACTAGCCATAGTACTTGTATAGTCAGTCATGAATATAGGTACATGCCATTGACATGAGACTGGATCGATGCGCACAAGAAAGCCACATGGTTATTGCGTCATAGGTCTTTCTTGGGTAGGTCTCTTTTGTCCTCAGACCAGATTTCATCATAGTATCAATATGGAATCCAATTCACTTTGACATACACCTAACAGGTCTGTAAAAAGATGCTAAATATGGGTATGATTGGGTGGACAGGTGAACATATTGATATTGATGATGAAGTGATGGAATTGCCACTCGAGTAACACCGAGATGATATCACTGGCCACTTGATGAGTGAGACTGATAAGTTTATGGCCATACCCAAATAAGTTGATTATTTATTTGATTAACCAGTCAACTCAAGATCAAGAAATATAATAAACAACAGAAGAGGATGACGGACACCATGCCTCTTGTTTATTCATATCGATATCGTTAGGCAAAGGACACTATGAGAATACTACCGGGTGAGTGTCTTCTAAAGACTGCTGCATCTCTGTCTTAATTGGAGGCTATAATGGTTTGCTAGAACCCACTTACAGTCTGTGGCCCTTGGGCCTACTGCCAACATAAAGACAGACCCATAGGATCGTGCACATAGATCAACTGAGTTGGAACATATAGATATTATGCATGTAACATCCCGAAATTTTATATGTAAATTTTGATTTATAATATTGTCTAAGATTATTCTATATTAGGCTTTGAAGATTTGTGACAATGAGGAATTTATTTGGATATTAAGGAAATTGTTCGGTAGTCCAAGCGATGTTAGAAGTAGTACAAAGGTTATAAAATTTTGGAGTTGGATGTCACATTTAATGGTATCAGAGCCTAGGTTATAATTCCTTCGGACCTAGTATGGATGAGACGATGATTGCTGAGGATAAATTAGAAAAATATTGGGAATATAAAGTCTAAGATCAATATATTGTGAATGATTGGAGATTGAGTACAAGGGATACAATGGTACATACAGACTTGAGAATGCATATGTGGTTTAAAAAAAAAATCAATAAACTTTTCTAATTTTCATATATATTTTTTTTAGATATAATATATGTTGGATCAATTGTTATTATACACTCGATTATAAGACTAATTGATCATGCCCATGATGATGGGTATTGTGCTGAGGATACTAATAAAGCTAAGATGTGGATGTATGGTTTCCACACAGATATTTTATATACGATAAGACGTGGATGCACAAGGTTTCCACGCGCTTATTTCAGATGTGATAAGACGTGAAATGCAACGATTTCACGCTAGTATCTTCAGTTGCTTCCTAGAGCTGGTTAGTCATCCCTACGTGGTCTCGCTTTATGAAGTTGATCAATGGGATTCGTGATTGAGTGTATGATGATTATTGATATAACATATATAATAGATAATTTTGAAAAGGAGTTTTACAGTATTTCTCTTGAATATTTTGGAACTTTGACCTTGAGATTAGATGATGTTGTCGTTGCATACATACATGCATCATGAAATTACATCACATATTATGAGTCACAACGTATATTGCATCGATTATGCATTGGTCTGTTACATCTGACAAAATAAAATCTTAACCATATATAATGAAATTCACTTAGTTCTAAATGCGTACCTGAAATTTCATTACGATCGGACCACAGAATATTGACTTATTAAATTTCTTCCCAAATATACGTATGTATATATATATATTTGCTCTGGACGAGAAATGTTCAGAGCTTTCGCCTCCTCCCTTTTGCCTTTCTTATATATATATTTTATAAAAATATCTTCCTTTCAAAATTACAACTTTACCCTTACTATAATATATTTTAAATTTATAAGTTCCTCCACACAACTTTTAATTCTCTTCGATTATATCCTTACTATGTATATAAATTTTCACCCCTAAACTTTTTTTTCATAAATCGTCAAAAACTCCAAGAATTAATATTGCTGCAAATAATTCATAGATGAATATAAAAATATTAAACTAACAGAGGCTCGCCGGAAAATATTTCGGTCACCGGAAAAATACCCATAATTCGAATGGAGAATACCACTAGATTCACAGCACTGTTAGGAGTCTAAAAATACTAATTTTATTCACATATCACTTCATATTTAGAAGTAATTTACAAAAATATTCGAAAATTTCATTTCTAAATTCACGATTAAATTGACCTCAAAATAAAATCTTAACCGTATATAATGAAATTCACTTGTAAGTTTCAAATATATATATGGAGATGACAAGGATATTATTAGGAACGTGTTTTTATTTACGAGATTTTTGAGAAATGTTTTAAATTTTCCATAATGGGAAATGGTCATGAATAATTTTGAATTTACAATGTATGGTTTTCAAATTTCAAAGGAAGTGGAACACGTGAAGTTTCATGGGAAATTTGTGAAAACCAGTGAATTGACGAAAAATGATTTATGCGAATGTGGAAAAGATGACGAGGTGATTTTTGTGGAAGCATATTTTCTTATGGTGTTCCACATTGATTCATAATTTTGATAACTTGACATAGCAAAGAAAAAAAAAGGATTTTCTATATACATATATATCATTGAAAATAATGGTATATTTTTTATATTTAAAGGAGCATTTTTATAACAACAGTATTATGGAAAGTGAACTGGAAAACCATATGCATTCTCAGATTAGTGATCGAATAATGAAATGAAATCAAGAGTTGTATACCGAGTTGAACGAGTTTGAGGATTTAAAGAAGAAAGTTGTGAAAGAAAACATAGAAGAGGAAAAGAAGAGAAATAAAGAAGTGGAGAAGATGAAGAGAAACGTAAGATCTATACTTTGTGGTATTATTTTTGTGGTCTTAGAGGTAGAATCAGTGAAATTTATAAAAGAGTAAATTGTGTATATATGTCTTAGGAACATTTTTGTAAAAATTTCGTAATTTTTAGGCAAGTATAGTGAAAGCTAGAAATTTTGAAAGAGAATGTGTTTAAAACTGGATGATCAAAGAGACAAGGGTAGATTCAAGTTATGCCATAAATATTTTAGCTGCCAGAAATTGCTTATTTTTGGATATGTTGTTCCCTTATGTGTAGAAAAAAGGATTAGCTTGATCCAAGTTGTATGGATAAAGTTATAGTGAAATTACTAGGAGATGTTCAGCTAAAACAAAGCAGCAACAGGGCTGTAAAGTAAATTTGATAATAAATTATATGATAGTTTGAAAATTATATGATTTTATTATGTCAAGTACCTATGTGTTAGGAGTAACATAAAACAAGAATCAAATTATTTGAATATATATGGCGAAAGTTATGAATTTCTAAGTGTTGTAAGGTCATAAAAACCTATATGATGTATTTGTATTTGATATGAATTTATATTTATAGGAGCTCAAAACCTTGGAGATAATTCGGAAGAGGGTACAAACTTGATTTGATTTTGCTTGTGTTGTGGTGATAATTGTGATTTGATTTATGTGATGTGCTGATAATGATTGTGACATGTTATATTGATATGTTCATGTTTATATTGTTGTGGTTGTTGGAAGTGAATGTTGTCCAACGGATTATATGTACTACATGAATTTTGAAAGTTGTTAGTGTTGTTCTTACTTAGAGTATTGTTACCTAAAATCTTGAATTTTATAATTAAGGCATATTATGTGTATTAGATATATGGTTTGGAGAATCACATTTGAATTTAAGTTACTTCAAAAGGATAATAACAAGAAATGAAACATTGGAAGTAGTACAAAGGTTATAAAATTTTGGAGTTGGGTGTCACAATGCATGTGATGTACATTGGAAGGAATGAGTTAATTAATTAGTTGGCATTTGGTATCGAGGTAATTAATTAACATTGGGTTGGTTTAATTTAATTAATAAGTTTACACAATGTAATTAATTAATTTATCAATTAATTGAATTACATAAAGTAAACAATTAATTAAATTATTTTCTTAAGTGTGATTTTATTTTAATTAGGGGTAATTAAATCAAGCCATATGGAATTAAATTATATATTGTAAATCTTATGGAATAATGATTTAAATATGTAATTAAAATCCTAATGGGCTTGGGTTTACTTAACCTAATTGGAGTTCATATAGCATAAGGACTATAAAAGGCACATTTATGGGAAAAATCACTCTCTTAACCCTAGGCACAAAGGAAATTCGGCCAGCAACAACATCAGCCCCAATAGCCGAATTCTTTGGTGCAATTTCTTCCGTTCTTCGACTAGTATCGGTTTCCGTTCGATAGTTGATCGTGCACCGGACTGTGGAGATCAATTTTAAGAAACGATTCTACAGCAGGCTCTAGAAGAGACATAATCTGGTGAGTTCAATCTCTTGATTCAAATTGTTTTTATTTCAATCAATGGTAATTGGACACGATAGGTGGATTCAAGGAAATTTTAAACGGTGTATTTTCCGCTGCGCCACGTTATTTTTCCGATGACGAATCCCAACAGTGGTACCAGAACCTAGGTTTTGTCCATTAGATTGATTGGAATTAGTTCTTGAAAGCGTTCTTGAAGAAAGAATGGGTTTCAAGTTTGTGATTTTAGGGTTTTTGTTCAATTGGTTTTGGTTTTGCATAAACCCTAGAATTTTTTATTGGGGTTTTTTGGTTATTTTTCCCCAATTGGTTTCCATCTAAAATTGTTGTTTTATTGATTATTTATTTTTCTTGATGCCTGGATTTTATTGTTATGATTTAATAAGTTAAAAAAAAAAGAAAAAAAAATATTTAGGCTGGATGGAATCACAAATTGCGATTCCATCCAGCGGCAGCAGCTAGCTGCTCGCTGCTGCAGTGGCACTGCTTGTTGGGATTTGTCACCGGAAATCACCCGATAAAAGCGGAAGAACGCGGTGATTTCCTCAAATCCAGTCCCAGGAGCAATTGAGATGGAAATTGAAAAACTAAAATTAAATATAAAGGGATTAATTTTCTTACTAGAAAATCTCTTTCTAGAGATGGATGATGACTGCAGAATTCAAAGTAGAATTCCTCCTCGTTCACGTACACGAGCGCCTAACGAACATCGCACGTGCTAGCGTCAAAAATCACGAAGATTAGAGAGTGAAGGGGAAAGGAGAATTCGGCCAAAGGGGGGCTTCACACACTTGTGTGTTGGCCGAATTCCCTTTAGGGTTTTTAACCCTAGGGCTTCCAAATTCCCTTGTTGGAATTTAGGCCCAGTCTGGCTTCTGTGTCTGTGTGGGCTTCCTCCTTTTAATTCAGGCCCAAACTTATTTTAATTATTCTGGTTTAAATCAATATCAAGCCCAATTTTAATTAACCCATGTATTTAATATATTACTCCAAGTAACATATTATTTACATTTAAATTAAAATTAGTTTGACTAATTAATTTAATCCATTAAATTAAAATTAAGTCTTCACAAAACAAATTCATATGTAAACCTATACATATGAATATTTCCACCTAGGAAATAATTTCATAATTAATCCAATTAATTATGTGAAGCCAAATATTAATTTTATTATAATGATCAATCCAATTGATCTTTATAATATAATTAATATATATACTTATCTCTCTCTACTGTGTACACCCCAAGTGTACCTGTGATTCTTTAAGTCGGTGTCCAGTCGCTCAATGTGTACGATCCCGTAGGCCCATCTTTATGTTGGCAACGGGCCTTTTGGCCCGCAGACTGCAGTTGGGGTCTAGCAAGCCACTGCAGCCCCCAATTAAGATGGAGATGGCAGTCTAACTGTTATCATACCCCTGTAGTTTAAACTTGTACATCCCATGTCATTGATATCGGTGTCCAACACAGAGGCATGGATTGATCACCCTCTTTTGTGTCCGGACATTAACTTGATCCCGAATGCACTGAAGCTCACAAACAATTTCCAACTTGTTTGGGTGTGGCCACACTCTTATCAGTCACATTCATCAAGAGGCCGGTGATATCTTCTCAGTGGGTTACTGAGTGACAAATCCCTTCTGCATATCCATAGTATTACCATGTTCAGTGACATACCCGAAAGCACCCATACTTGGCACCCTATTACAGGCTCTTTAAGCGTACCCCTAAGTATGCCACTTCACATGTAACACCATCATATGGTCAGGTCAAAGGATCCATACAAGTACTACACGATAATCCATTGTGATACCATACCATGTGGATTACTCGTTTAGTGGATCTATCCAGTACCATGCTCCCAGGCATGTACCCATTAACTTGGTTGACATTCCATGTCCAATGACCGGTAAGATACCGCCATACAACCAGGTTAATGATAGTCTGTTATTCCATTCATTCCCATGACTGGAACAGACTACGGATCTATTTATGGTCATATCGTTTACCATCTCCATGGTCTTACTGCTAAGTGCATGACACTTGTCGTCATGGATATAGATATGTCCATTGGATACTTCATTTAATATATTGCACAAGATAGATATAATAAATGAATTGATGCCTTTATTAATAACACAAATGAGTACAACACATAAATCCAATAAATGTATAGTACAAATACAAGGACCAATGCCTCGCGACTAGGGCATTTCCAACACTGCTGCCCTGCCAGGACAGAAGCGCCGCGCGGGGGTTTTGGGTCCGGTTTTGGATTTTGCTAGTATTTTTTTATTCTGGGTCCTAATGCAAATTAAATTATTATTTTTTAAATTAATTTGTATTTAAATTGTTTATTTTGTTGGCATGCATATTTAATTTAATTGTTTGCATATTAAATTGAATATGGACTTTGTGAAATTGGCCCAATAAACTGTGACACCTGTTAAAATTGAGAGAGCTAAATTTAAATTTGTGACAACCCAAATTCAAGTGGGAGCAAAATTGTTAATTTTGTATTTATGGATGTTATCCATTGGGCCTTTATGGGCCTTAGTCACATTTGTTAAAATTGACGATTTCACCCTAAGTAACTCGGTTTAACATTTATATTTATAATTTGGAACGCCATGATCATGCATCATATTGGTATGTATGTGCACGATAGGTACTTTGTTTGAAATGTGATGTTGAGTTCTATGTGCCCTAAATTATTATCGGTTGTAATTTGATTTTGGGAAATATGGCCTGCGTGCCATTTTTTTATTTTGATGTAATTTTAGAATAGATTTTATTTTACAAAATTGTTGTAATTGCATCAAGTATGGAGGAAGGTCCAGATGAAGCAAGCCCATGGTGGGAGCCCAAAAAGGATTGCAGTCCGGCGCATGAAGATTTAGATAAGATATCTAGTTTTTCATTAGGTTGTAATTAAAGGCCCATAGAATCTCATTTATTTTAAATTAAGTATGCTATTGCATTTGTGATATAATATGGATCACCAAATTATTACCCGCGTTTATGCATGCTAAGTCGTATCACTTAATTATAATCCAGAAATTAAAATATTGAGTTGTTTAAAAGTGCTTCCCACATTCACACCTCTTCCTCTCATTGATGCTGCAATGTGCGTCATGCCCTAGCTGGGTACATTGTAGTATTCGGTGGGCCGTCGAGGGTTAGGATACTTTGTATGGTTAACATGTGAATGGTGGTTTGACTCAACATAGGTAGCATTAGCTCAAAGCGGGCCCTAAGCATAGATGGGTAAAGTGTCAATAAGCCCATCAAACCAAGAGTCCTTCGTGGAAGGATTGGATAGGTTATCCTACCAAACGAATCAATGGTTGTTTAGCGAGCCCTAGTTCGGCCAGTCATTGATAAGGTGTGGATCTTGGTCAAGTCAGCCAATTAACATCACCAACAAGCAAATTAAAATCGGATTATTAATTTGAATTGGCTTAAAAGTCCTTTATTTCTAACTCAAGCAATGATTTCTTCCATGTAGATAATCCCATTTCACTTAAGACATTTAAATGGCTGCAATAAACAACAACTCACTCTCACTTAGGTCACTCTTGGAGAAGGAGAAGCTTTCAGGGACTAACTTCCTCGACTGGGCTAGGAACTTACAAATAGTTCTTAGACAAGAGTCCAAGGAGTATGTACTGAATGCTCCTTTACTAGCTAGCCATCCCGCAGGTCGAGGCGTCACCACGGCGATGGTGGAGCAATATGACCAGCACGTGAGGGATGACTGAGATGTCTCGTGCCTCATACTGGGTACCATGGCTTCTGATCTTCAGAAGTAGTTCATGGACGAGCATGCTTATGAGATGATGGATCAACTTAAAAAGATGTTCCAAGATCAGGCTCGTCAGGAACGTTACCTGACAACTAAGGCACTTTGCACGACTGTGATGGCAGCTGGGACTTCTGTTAGCACTCATGTGCTAAAGTTGAAGGGGTATATTGATACACTTTCCCACCTCGGCTCGCCAGTTCTGCAGGACTTGGCAGCATACATTATTCTCGGGTCACTTCCTGAGTCTTACAACCAGTTTATCATGAACTATCATATCCAAGGGTTGGATAAATTGGTTGATGAGTTGCATGGCATGCTCAAGCTTGCTGAGTAGTCTCTTAAGAAGACTCCTAAAGTATTGCTGGTGAACAAGGGCAATACATCCATTGCTAAGGGAAAGGCCAAATCTAAGTCCAAGGCTAAGGGCAAAAAGGTGGTGGCCCAACCTAAAGCAAGGGTTGCTTTTCCTGACGATGTCTGCCATGAGTGTCATGAGAAGGGGCACTGGAAGAGCTCATGTTCAAAGCTAAGGGAGAAACTGAAGGGCAAAACTGCTACTTCAGGCATTTATGTTGTTGAGATTAATCTGGCTATTTCTACATCTTGGGTCTTGGACACTGGATGTGGATCTCACATTTGTTCAAATGTGTAAGGTCTAAGAAATAAGAGATTATTAGGATTTGGAGAAGTAGATCTTTGAGTCGAAAATGGTGCTCGGGTTCAGGCCATGGAGATCGGAGATTATTTTTTGGAGATGCCTAGTGGACTTGTTTTGGAACTAAGAAACTGTTATTTCATACCTTCGATGCGCAGGAATATTATTTCCGTTTCTTTGTTGGATATTTCTTATTTCGTATTTAATATTGGACATGGTAGAATTTCTATGCAATGTGGTAATATTATTTATGGAACATCATTTCTTGAAAATGGCTTATATATCCTTGATCTAAAACATGAAAGTTTAATCTGTAACATAAATACTAAAAGGATTAAACAAAATAAAATTAATCCTACTTACATCTGGCATTGTCGACTTGGCCATATAAATGAGAAGCTCATAGCTAGGCTTCACTCTAGTGGAGTGCTAGGGTCATTTGACATCCAGTCTTATGACACATGCAAATCTTGTTTGAGAGGCAAGATGACAAAGGTGCCTTTTAACAAGACTGCTGAAAGGGCCTCAAAGCTATTGGAGCTAATACATTCCGATGTATGCGGCCCGATAAGCACTAGTGCTAGATCTGGTTTTCTGTACTTCGTCACCTTCACGGATGACTTCAGCAGATACGGTTATGTGTATCTGATGAAGCATAAGTCTGAGACTCGCTAAAGGTTCAAGGACTTTAAGAATGAAGTTGAAAACCAACTTGGCAAGGAAATAAAAGCACTTCGGTCTGACCGAGGGGGTGAATATTTGAGCCAAGAGTTTGACTCGTTTTTTAGAGAGTGTGGGATTGTATCCCAACTCACTCCTCCTGGTACACCCCAGTGGAATGGAGTGTCAGAAAGGAGGAATAGGACCTTGCTTGACATGGTCTGCTCGATGATGAGTCATGCTACACTCCCTGTCTCCTTTTAGGGATATGCTTTAGAGATAGCTGCTTACATTCTTAATAATACACCAAGCAAGGCAGTTGACGGAACACCATGTGAACTATGGAAGGGCCGAAAGCCCAATGTTTCCTTCTTGAAGATTCGGGGCTGTGATGCACATGTTAAGAAATTGACAAGTGGCAAACTCGATTCCAAATCTATCAAGTGCCAGTTTGTGGGTTACCTTAAGGAAACTAAGGGTTATTACTTCTACGATCCGGCCGAAATCAAAGTTTTCATAGCCAGAAATGCAGTCTTCTTGGAGAAGGAATTCCTTTCCAAGAGAGACAGTGGGAGTAATGTTGAACTTTTGGAAGTTCAAGACTCACAAACTCCTGCAGCTACTGCTGAGGATGCTTCGGGAACCGATCTGACTACTCAAGAAATTGAGGAACCATAACCGGTTGCACAGGACCTTAGAAGGTCTCATAGGACACATCATCAACCAGAGAGGTACGGCTTTCTCATGACTGATGATGGGGACCTTATGGTCATTGACCAAGAGGAGCTTAAGACCTATCAGGAGGCTATTGAAAGCCCACACTCAGATCAATGGCGCAAAGCCATGGAGGCTGAGATGCAATCTATGCATGATAACAAAGTATGGAACTTGGTGGATCCACCTCCGGGTGCTAAAGTGATAGGTTGCAAGTGGTGTTTCAAGTTAAAGGCCAACAACACCTTCAAGGGGTCATTGGTAGCAAAAGGATTCAGGCAAGTTCAAGAAATTGACTATGATGAAACCTTTTCACCAGTTGCTATGCTCGAATCCATTAGGATACTACTAGCCATAGCTACATGGTACAATTATGAGATATGGCAGATGGATGTTAAGACCGCTTTCCTTAATGGAAAGCTACTCGAGGATGTGTACATGGCATAACCTGAGGGTTTTATCGATCCAAAGTATCCAAACCGAGTATGCAAGCTTCAAAGATCCATTTATGGATTGAAGCAAGCATCGAGGTCATGGAATCAGAGATTCAATGAGGCCATTACGGAATATGGCTTTACACAGAATTCTGATTAGCCCTGTGTGTATAAGATGGTTAGTGGGAGCGTTTCCACCTTCCTAGTGCTGTATGTTGATGACATCCTTATCATTGAAGGTGACATACCAGCACTGCAAGGGGTTAAGCAGTGGTTTGGTAGGTGCTTCGCAATGAAGGACTTAGGCGAAGCTGAGACGATCTTAGGGATCAGGATCTACAGAGATAGATCCAATCAGTTTCTAGGCCTAAGTCAAGCCACGTACATTGACAAGGTTCTGAAAAGATTCAACATGGACAAGGCAAAGAAAGGATTCTTGCTTATGCACCATGGGTTGAAGATGAGTAAGAAAGATGGTCCTAAAACAAAAAAGGACCAGGAGAACATGGAAAAGATCCCTTATGCATCTGCTATTGGATCTATCATGTACTCCATGTTATGTACGAGGCTTGATGTCACATTTGCACTAAGTATGACCAGCCAGTACCAGTCAGACCCCGGGGAGGAACACTGGAAGCCTATCAAGGCAATCCTAAAGTACCTTAATCCGACTAAGAATGCTTTCTTAGTGTATGGAGGTCAAGATGAGCAGGTAGTGTCAGGTTACACTGATGCAAGCTTTGAGACCAATGAGGATGAGAACCAGTCACAGTCTGGTTATGTTTTTCTCCTGAATAGCGGTGCCATTAGTTGGAGGTCCTCAAAGCAGGCCACCATTGCTGACTCTACAATGGAAGCTGATTACATAGCTGCGTACGAAGCTGCAAAGGAAGCCGTTCGGATAAAAAAATTCATAACCGAGTTGGGAGTAGTACCTACTATCCTAGACCGAGTTGATATTTTTTGTGATAACAACGGGGCCATCGCACAAGCTAAGGAGGCCCCGGTCACACCACAGATCCAAACATGTGCTCAGAAAGTTTCACCTCATTCGGGAGATCGTGAACAGAGGTGACATATCATTGTAGAGGGTTGACACCAAGAATAATGTCGCTGATCCATTGACTAAAGTGCTGCCACAGACATAGCACGATGGTCATACCAGATCTATAGGAATTAGGGCAATGCCCACTTGGAACTAGTGTAAGTGGGAGATTATTGGTGTGCCCTAGTTCTTAGAGCATTGGATTCTTGTATTTTGTATTATACATTAAGAGTCATGTATGAATACATTATTTGTGTCACATTAATAAAGGCAATTAATCTATTTCATTTATATCTTGTGCTATAATATGAGTAGACATTGATTGATAATTATAAAACCCATCCCAGGTCTGTTCTAATCGTAGGAACGAATAGAACCACAGACTTATATATTCGATGAGTGTGTGGTAGTTCTTAACTAGCCATAGTACTTGTATAGTCAGTCATGAATATAGGTACATGTCGTTGACATGGGACTGGATCGATCCGCACAAGAAAGTCACATGGTTATCGCGTCATAGGTCTTTCTTGAGTCGGTCTCTTTTGTCCTCAGACCAGATTTCATCATAGTATCAATATGGAATCCAGTTCACTTTGACATACACCTAACAGGTCTGTAAAAGGATGCTAAATATGGGTATGATTGGATGGACAGGTGAACATATTGATATTGATGATGAAGTGATGGAATTGCCACTCGGGTAACACCGAGATGATATCACTGGCCACTTGATGAGTGGGACTGATAAGTTTATGGCCATACCCAAATAAGTTGGTTACTTATTTGATTAATCAGTCAACTCAAGATTAAGAAATATAATAAATAACAGAAGAGGATGACGGACACCATGCCTCTTGTTTATTCATATTGATATCGTTCGGCAAATGACACTATGAGATTACTACCGGGTGAGTGTCTTCTAAAGACTGCTGCATCTCTGTCTTAATTGGGGGCTGTAATGGTTTGTTAGAACCCACTTACAGTCTGTGGACCTTGGGCCTACTGCCAACATAAAGACAGACCCATTGGATCGTGCACATAGATCAACTGAGTCGAAACGTATAGATATTGTGCATGTGATGTACATTGGAAGGAATGAGTTAATTGATTAGTTGATATTTGGTGTCGAGGTAATTAATTAACATTGGGTTGGTTTAATTTAATTAATAAGTTTACACAATGTAATTAATTAATTTATCAATTAATTGAATTACATAAAGTAAACAATTAATTAAATTATTTTCTTAAGTGTGATTTTATTTTAATTAGGGGTAATTAAATCAAGCCATATGGAATTAAATTATATATTGTAAATCTTATGGAATAATGATTTAAATATGTAATTAAAATCCTAATGGGCTTGGGTTTACTTAACCTAATTGGAGTCCATATTGCATAAGGACTATAAAAGGTACATTTATAGGGAAAATCACTCTCTTAACCCTAGGCACAAAGGAAATTCGGCCAGCAACAACATCAGCCCCAATAGCCGAATTCTTTGGTGCAATTTCTTCCGTTCTTCGACTAGCATCGGTTCCCGTTTAATAGTTGATCGTGCACCGGACTGTGGAGATCAATTTTAAGAAACGATTCTGCAGCAGTCTCTAGAAGAGACATAATCTGGTGAGTTCAATCTCTTGATTCAAATTGTTTTTATTTCAATCAATAGTAATTGGACACGATAGGTGGATTCAAGGAAATTTTAAATGATGTATTTTCTGCTGCGCCATGTTATTTTTCCGATGACGAATCCCAATAAAAGGTGTCAAAACGAGTTCGTGGGTTATAAATATATCGTGTTAATGTACTTTGGTGATCCTTTAAAGGTTAACTCTAACCCAACCCATTTAATAAACGAGTCGTGTCGTATTAATACGTGAGTTAAATGGATGAAAATAAATCACCTATTTAACAGAACAAAATAAAAAAGATCAAAGATTTATAATAATACTATCCATTTGGCCCAATTAATTAACCCCTTTTTATAACAATAAATAAATAAATAGATCCATTTGAACTATTAATTCAACCATTCAAGGTTTCTAAACTATCAAATTAATAAAAATATTCTTCAAGTCACCAAATGAATGTGTTCAAATTAATAAAAAAAAAACATTAATTTTAAAAATAAATCCACGTTTAAATTACAAAGAAAGCTAAAACTAAAATCAAAACTCTGTAATGCAAATAATATCACCACAATTAACATCTTCATTATCTTTCACTTCATTGTTATCAAATTACAGTGAAAGTTAAAATAGATTAAAAGTATGTAAAATATAGAAATATATAATTACCTAGAAATTATATAAAATTTAATTATTTTTTTTATAAACAGATTTGATCTGTTTATGATCCGACCCAACCTATTATGAAGCTTTTTGTGAAAAGTTATGTTCTATTCTTTTTACTGACTGCATTACCCCTAAAAAAAAATAATATTGATGATATAATTCCCTAATGTCGATTTCCTACTGATGGATTCAAGTAAAATCCTTCGGATGATCCGGGTCCGGAATACTTCTCTGACCGGATCTGATATTACTCTTGCAAGATAGAAGAGATGAGACACCGGTAACCTCTAGGGTAGACTCCGATGCCTAAGTCAGTATACTTATTGTAGATTGTGAGTTTTAGGAAAATGAAATACTTGAATAGAATAGAATAAATCTACCTCAAAAGAACACCCTCCTTTTATAGGAGGGATGGTAGAGTTGGATTGGTATTGGAGGAGTTTACCAATCATTCTGTGTTTCTTAGCATTTTCACTACCCAAAATCAGTAAGTTCTCTCTTCCTTCCTCTGCTGCTTTTGTCTATTTTTCTTCTGTTCCCTGTTCCTAGTTCTAGGGTGAAAACTTCTTGTTTGTTGGTTGGAGTGATGGGTTCTTCCAGTTATTCGTGGACTTCTAGCACTGCTCCTCTCCTTGTATCCCTTTCTGTGGAGGTGGATTCCGACACCACCAGGCTTTCTACGTCAGAGTCTTCTGAGAGAACTCGTTCTGCCGGAGAGACTAGTGCACCGATATACCTCCCTGAGTCCTCTCAGGCGGCTGGAAATGTCATAGGGAGAACCCTTACCCCTAGGATATCAGAAATGGCCTCTTCCATCGCCTTCCGTGAGATACACCAATCGGCTTCCGACTACCCCTGGTTGGAAGCCTGTGAGTGCCTTATCCCTGCTTCTAGCTAGAGCGTTCACCTCCCTCCACCTGGCTATTTCTCCATCTATCTCCAACATGTTGTGGGCGGGTTCACCTACCCACTCCCGGAGGGGATCTGTGCTGTATTGAACCGGTACGGGGTGTGTCCGGCCCAGCTTCACCCGAATGTCATGGAAGATGTATGCGCCACGTATTGGTTATGCTGTAATCTCAGCATCCGACTGACCGGTGCCCTCTTCGGGCACATCGCCACTCATGTTCTCTGGAACACAAACAGTGACCACCTTACCATGGCTAAAGGGCCTCTCTTCCGGTTTTTTTCTGGCCGCACTTCATCGGTGAAGGGGTTCAAGAACCTGTTTTTCTTCATAAAGTTGAAGGAAAATGTTCCTTCCTTTCCCACCGCCTGGTCTTTCCAGTCGGCAAGTGGGATGCGGGGGGAGAAAGATAAGCTCTCGCCCCAGGAACATGCTCACCTAGATCTACTGACAGCTTTCCCGACTCAATACTGGAAGCTTTAGTATGCCACCAGGGATTACTGCTAAGGGTTGCCATTGGCAGCACTTGATGACCGGACTAGTCTTCCTGTATTCTTTAATGATCCCTTAGAGGGCCGAGGTATTTGTTTATACTTATTTTTGTATTTTCCCTTTGTGGTAGGGATGTCACTTGCTGATACTGTTGCAGCCTTGCGTGCCCGAAGGAGTGGATCGAAGGCGTCGACTGCCGCAGCCGCACAGGTCCCAGCCATCTCTTCTGCTGGTCCACCGAATCCAGTGGATATTCCCAGTGGGAGTGTGGAGCCCGCACCTGCAAATAAGAAGAGGTCCGGCGTTCCCACATCCGGTTTGGATAAAGGGAATAAAACCCGAGTGGTAAGTTCTTCCTGTTTTCTCTTCTTGTTTAGGTGATACTGGGTTGTGGTGCTCAATTTTCCTTGCTTCACAGGAAGTAGCGCCTGACTTATCTGGTCCGGTAAATACTGATAGCTTGATACTGGACATCCTTATCTCAAAATTTGGTAAGGATGCCAGTCTGGCCGATCCCTTAGTACAACTGGAGCTGAGCAACAGGATGTACCTCCCTGCTGACTCCTCCCGGATGAAGAATCTGACTAACCGGACCATCGGGACTCGGGTCCTGAGCAAGCTGTACACAGTAAGTCCTGGACTTTTCCCCTCATCTTCTGGCTGTATATAATTGTCTTTGTTTGTATTTGTAGGCCATCCCTTTCCTCTACGAGGAGCTGAAGAGAGTCGAAGAGGTGGATCGTATCTACGATCAGAGTATTACCGGCGCTTTAGAGAGAAAAAAACTGGAAGAGGGTTTGACTAAGGTGAAAGCGGACGCCGAGCAGCAAAAGAAGGCTCTTGATGCTGTTGCCGCTGAGAGTGCGGCCCTTAAATGCTCTCTTCAGCTGGTTGAAGCGGCCCTTGAGCAGGAGAAGAAATCCTGTGAGAGCGACCGGGTGGCGGCGTAGGAGAAGCTGAAGGAAAGGACCCTCATATACGGGCATCTTGCCCTTTTGTATGGCGATCGCATCCTTCAGAGGTGCTCTGAGGTTCACCCTGATGTGTCTTTTGGCGACATAGAGGTGGACTTTTCTGATGAAGCTGATCTCCCTGAGGAGGAAGAGGATGCTCCCCCTGTTGTCTCAGTGCCCGAAGAAGGATCGGTCGAGCGATACGGGGATCAGGCTGGAACGTAGGATCCTAACATTATTGTAAATGTAATCATTTCCCGTAACGGGGCATTTAATGAAATGGAAAATTCTTGTGATATGGTTTTACTTTAGTTTCAGTATTTTTGGTGTTTGAAAGCAAACTTAATGTAAGCATTAAATGTGTTCGGAAGCGAATCTTCTTGTGGCTGCTATTGATTGAAGCCGGGTTTAAATTGTTATTCAGAATCGAATGTTTAGCTAGGACAGCAATTTTACCGAAAGCGAATAAAAATGGTCAAGCATAGAATATATTCGAAAGCGAATAAAAATGGCCAAGCATAGAAAGAATATATTCGAAAGCGAATTTCTATTAAGTATGAAGATACAGCACTAGAGCTATAGTTGCCTCGTTAAAAACCTCAGCAGGGAAAACCCTGTGGGAAAAAACTGCTGTCGAGGGAAAAAGAGTGCAACATGCTTTACTGGTGATATTTCCTAAGTGCTCTTGAATTCCATGTGCGTGGAATGTCTCTTCCGTCCATGTGGCATAATTCGTACGTGGCCGGTCCTAGAGCCTTATCGATCCGGTACGGTCCCTCCCATTTGACAGCTAGCTTTCCTTTTCCTTCCCTAGCTTTGTGAGGCCTCCGTGTCTCGCAGCACGAGATCTCCTGGTTGTACCGCCCTTACTTTCTTGTCGTGGTATCGAGCGACTTTATTTTTGTATGCTGCCATGAGGATGAAGGCCCTCTCTCTTCTTTCCTCCAGTGAGTCCAAGTAAAAACGGAGGTTGGTGTCATTTTGAGCTTCACTGTAGTAAGTCACCCGGTCATTGGGGGAGCCTATTTCCACCGGGATCACTGCTTCGGTACCGTATGTTAGGGCGAAGGGAGTCTCCCCTGTGGCCCGTCTTGGGGTGGTTCTGTATGCCTATAGTACACTGTTAAGCTCATCGGCCCATGCTCCCTTGTGCCCCTCCAACCTTTTCTTGATGCCATCACATATGGTGCGGTTGGTAACCTCTGTCATATCGTTGCTCTGCGGATGTGCAACCGAGCTACACCTGTGTGTGATGTGGAAGCTTTCGCAGAATTTTTTGAATTTTCTGGAGGTGAATTGGGTCCCATTATCCGTGATGATTGCGTTCGGTATGCCGAACCTTCCTAGGATGTATTACTTCACAAAGGTCATTACTTTTTCAGGAGTGATAGTGGAGAGAGGTTCTGCTTCCACCCATTTGGTGAAGTGATCAACCGCAACAATTATCCACTTCCTCTGTCTACTTGCTTCCGGCATCGGGCCGACAAGGTCGATCCCCTATGTGGAAAAAGGCCAAGCTGTTAGGATGGGCTGTTGTGCCGCCGGGGGTTGGTTGGTTTTCTTGGCATGTACCTGACACTGGTGACAAGCAGAGATGTAGGCGTCTGCGTCTTCTTTCATTGTTTCCCAGAAGTACCCCATGAGCATTGCTCTGCGGACTGTGGTCTGGGTGGCCTGATTTGACCCGCAAATCCCCTCGTGCAGTTCTCTCAACACGTAGTTCCCTTTTTCTAGCGGGACGCATTTCATCCACGGGCGACTGAAAGACTTGCGGTAAAGTTGTCCACCTGAGATTCGGCGAGCCATTGATTCATCTTCTGGCAATATTCCCTCTTTTAGGAAGTCAATGATGGGTGTCATCCAGCACGCGCTACTGTGGTCTATCGTCAGGGCTTCGTTTTACTCCTTGCTAGGGTGTGATTGTACCTCGCATGGACAGTGTAGATGTTGCCACTCTTCCTTGTTGGAGGCGGCTTTAGCGAGGTCGTCCGCCAAGCTGTTGGCTTCCCGGGGTATGTTTTCTATCTTCCATATTGTTCCTTGCCCCTCGATCTGTTTCAGCAATCTCCGGACCGTGTCCAAGTATCCTTTCATGGCTGGGTCTCACACTTCAAAGTGCTTATGTATCTGGTTTGACACCAATCTTGAGTCGCTGAGTATCCGGACTCTGTCTGGCCCTATCTCTTTGATCAGTTCAAGCCCTTTGATCATCACCTCGTATTCTGCTGCGTTATTTGTCGTTGGAAAGTCCAACTTCACTGCATGGTGGAGTCGGATCCGGTTTGGTCCTTCGATATATATGCCTGCTCCAGCCCCTTTCTTTGACGACGCTCCGTCCACAAAGACGTCCCATTCTTCAGATGGAGGTGTTGAGTTGTGCTCAAGGTCTTTGAACTCTGTTACGAAGTCTACCAGGATTTGAGCTTTCAAGGCTTGTCTGGGTTCGAATCTGATGTCAAATTCTCCTAGACGTCTCGCCCATTCCGCCAATCTCCCAGATGTTTCAGGCCTTTGCAACACCTTTCTGAGCGGGAACCAGTTCTAACGATGATGGTATGCGCTTGGAAGTAGGGCCTTAGTCTATTGGCTACGGAAAGCAGGGCTAGTGCCATTTTCTCAATATTAGGATATCTTGTCTCCGCACCTCGTAGTACCTTACTGGTGTAATACACCGGATACTACTGTCCGCCCTCTTCTCTTACTAGAACCCATCCGACAGCTTCTTCAACAGCTGCTAAGTATACATACAATTTTTCTCCCGGTACCGGTCTGCTCAGCAGCGGGGGTGATGTGAGAAACTGCTTCAGTTGGTCAAACGCCTCATAGCACTCTTTATCCCACTTGAAGGCCTACCCTTTCTTAAGCGCTTTGTAAAATGGCATGTATCTTTTTGCGGAGAATGACATGAACCTTACTAGGGCGGTGACTCTTCCATTTAGCTTCTGGATGTCGTTGAGGGTCTTGGGCGGAGCCATCTCTAATACTGCCTTTATCTTCTCCGGGTTTGCTTCAATCCCCCTTTATGAGATCATGAAACCCAGGAATTTACCACCCCGTACTCCGAATATGCATTTTTCAGGATTGAGCTTAAGTCTGTGCTTCTGGAGGATGGAGAATGCCTCCCTTAAATCTCTGAGGTGGTCATTCAGGGTCCGGCTCTTGACAATCATGTTGTCTACATATACTTCGACTGTCCTCCCAATCAAATCTTTAAACATACCATTCACCAACCTCTGGTAGGTGGCTCCTGTGTTTTTTAATCCGAAGGGCATGACCTGGTAACAGTATGTCTCTTTGTGCGTTATGAAAAAGGTTTTCTCCTGATCCGCCAGGTCCATGGGTATCTGGTGATATCCGGATACCGCGTCAAGGCACTAATATATGGCGTAACCGGCAGTCGAATCGACCAGTTGGTCAATGTTGGGCAGTGGGTAGCTGTCTTTAGGACATGCCTTTGAGGTCCGTGAAGTCGACGCACATGCGCCATTTTCCAATGGCCTTCTTTACCATCACGACGTTCGCCAGCCATTTAGGGTATTGAACTTCCCAGATTTGTCCTACCTCTAGTAGCCTCTGGATCTCTTCCTCGATTGCCCTCTGCCTTTCCGGTGTGTACTTTCGCCTCTTCTGAACCACTGGAGTTGCTTCCGGGGTTTATATTGAGTGAGTGTTTCATGATTTCTGAGGGTACTCCTTCTATGTCACTGATTTTCCAGACGAATGTGCTCTGCTCTTCTTTTATTGCTTGTATAATCTGCTCCTTGATGTCACTGTCTAGCTCTTGGGATATCCATACGTTTTTGTCTGACGCGATTGTTAGTCTTTCCAATTTGTCCACCGGTTCTGTCTTTCTTTCCTCTTCCTCCGAGCTTCTCTCTGGTTGCAGAGAAGCGATGTATGTTTTTTGGGCTATCTGCTGGCTTCCTCTGGCTATCGCCCATCCGGAAGCGGTGGGTATTTGCAACATCAGATACCAAATTGATAAGACTGCCGCTGACTCTGAGAGAAGTGGTCTCCCTAGTATGGCATTGTATGCTAGTGGAGAATCTATTATGGTGAAATCCGCCTTTGTCCTCCATACATGTTTCTCATCCCCTATTTCCCTATCCAATGTTACCTGACCTGTTACCGGTACAGTGTGTCCACTGAGGCCGACCAGTGGGGCGTGGACCAGATGGATTCGACTGGGCGCTACTCTCAACTTCTTTATTGCATGTTTGGTGATGATGTTGGTTGAGCTTCCCGTGTCCACCAGGATATGCTTGACCGGGTAACCTTCGATCTCTGCTTCCATGACCAGGGCATCTGTGTGGCCCGGTACTACTTTGTTCTCCGAGAAGGGAGGGTTAGGCTTGGTGTCTTTTTCGGTTTCTTTGACTCTTTTGACCTTTTTAGTTGGTGGATATCCTCCTGCTATTACCATAACCACTCCTTTAGTTCTTTTGGTCGGTTGGCACTCTTCATCAGCCGGTCGTTTTGGTTCCTCTGCCTTTCCTTTCCATGAACTTTTAGAGCCTGCCTTTCTTAATCAGTTCCTCGATGTCCTCAGCCAGCCGCTTGCAGTCGTCCATGTCATGGCCGTTTACGCGGTGGTATTTACAAAACGCTCTCTCGTCCTCTCCCATAATCTGCCCTCTCCTAGCTTCCGGGTAGGATAGGCTCTTCTTATCTCTGCTTTTCTCGACCGCTACTAGCACCTCGCTTAGCGGCCGGTTAAGGGGTGTGAATCCTCTCGGTTGTCTGTGGTCCCTCCTATCCCTCCTGGAACGACTATCTTCTGATCTCCTTTCTCCCTCTTTATTGTGCCAGACCAGTGCACCCACTTCGTCTAGTTCTATGAAAGTCTTTACCATAGAGATAATCTGGGTTACATTTTGGGGCTTCCTCAGGACCAGGTCTGCCCTTAGTCTTTCGTTAGTTGTGTTGGCGATCAGTGCTTCTAGAGCCGTATGGAAATCCAATCTCCGAATCTCCACTGTTGCTAGGTTGAATCAGTCGACGAATTCTCGGAGGGACTCTCCTTGCCTCTGTTTTACCTCGTGCAAGGTTCTACTAGCTGTTCCGGTGGGGACTGAACCGTAGAACTTGGTGCAGAATTGCTCCGAGTTGTTCCCAACTATTGATTGAGGCCGGTTCTAGCGTTTCGAACCAATACGAAGCCGGACCCACCAGTGTTGATGAGAATAATCTGCACATTAATCCCTCATTGGCCCCAGCTATCTCCATCCTGTTTTTGTAGTTTCTAGAGTGGACATATGGGTCTGTTTTCTCATTATAATTCTTGAAATTCAGCTGTTTGAATTTGGGATCGCATGGCATGTTCAGGATCCGGTTGGTGAAACAGGATCCTCCGCTTTCTAATAGAGGTTCTTGTATGGGCACTGAGAATCGGGAGAAGTAATGTTTGAATAATGCCATCATCTTTGGATCGTCCGCTCTTCTGGCGTAGGTGTTGCTGTTTGTGCTGGAGGTGAGCCCAACATGTACCCGTGGGTAGGATGATAGCTAGGCGGGGGCGTCTGGACTAGGGTCTAAAAGTTGGGTAGCCTGGTTTGTGACATCGTTGGAGCCGGTGTTGCCCCCATCATTGTATGCTGGGTTGTGAGTTCCCCATATCTAGGAAAGATCATGTTTGGCTGATTTATCTGTCTGGCGTCTCCTGAGAAGGCGTGTATTGGGTTTGTCGTCGGCGGGGCCATGGTGTACTCTGGTAGTGGGAAAACGTTCCTAGCCACTCCCATTCCCAGGCTGTCAATTCCTGTGATCAGAGGAGACGTGCTGCTGCTGATGGTTGGTCCAACAATGCCATAATTTTGAATTTGAAGAAACGCCTACCTCAGGTCTCTGGCATCGGCGGGGCTCAGGTTGCTGGCTATGTGATTGATTACCGCTGCCTGGGGAGATATGGATGAGTTCAACGTCGCCGGTGGAGTTGTTGTGTTCATGAGAGAATCATCTCCCAAAGTGTCTGAAGTCATGTTAGTGGAACTTGAATTCATGATCAGTCGTCCATGCTCACCGCACCAAATGATGGATTCAAGTAAAATCCTTCAGATGATCCGGGTCCGGAATACTACTCTGACCGGATCTGATATTGCTCCTGCAAGATAGAAGAGATGAGACACCGGTAACCTCTGGGGTAGATTCCGATGCCTAAGTTAGTATACTTATTGTAGATTGTGAGTTTTAGAGAAATAGAATAGTTGAATAGAATGGAATGAATCTACCTCAAAAGAACACCCTCCTTTTATAGGAGGGATGCTAGAGTTGGATTGGTATTGGAGGAGCTTACCAATCCAACTTCCAGCCAATCTGAAAGATCAATCTTAGAGGGTCCACGTGGGTAGCGCTCTTGCCCTAGTAAAACACGGGGAGTGGACTCCTAATTGGACACCACCTCTTCTCCTAGGATCTCTCCGCGGATCAAGGAAGCTTAATCCGAATCTGTTCATGGGAGATTAGGATCTGGATGTGGTAAC
The DNA here is from genome assembly GCA_039660915.1 of Euphorbia tirucalli. Taxonomy (NCBI): domain Eukaryota; kingdom Viridiplantae; phylum Streptophyta; class Magnoliopsida; order Malpighiales; family Euphorbiaceae; genus Euphorbia; species Euphorbia tirucalli. The sequence continues at coordinate 15,870,659 of CM077638.1, read as the reverse complement.
CGGCTTCTTTAACCGGGTGAGAGTATCTGAGTCCGGACTACCGGATGTCATTACCTGCACTTGGGATATTTTCTCCCTACACTTTTTGGTTGTCTTTTATTGCCAATTGATTTGCTGAAATTGTTCGATTACATGAATTTAAAGATAACTATTTACAATCTTATCAATTTATAGGTATTTCTGAAAGTTCTACAGAATCAATTAATCAAAGTTAAGTCCATCATTGTGTATGTTTATTTATTTATATAGTATTTATAAACATTGGAAAACGAAACTAAAATTGTTATCAATAAATGTAGTATCAGATTATTTTTATTTTTGTAATTTATTTATATACCGATTTATTAGTTATTCATATTAATCATTTATATCTTAACAATAATTTTTCAATATATTTATTAATCATCAATCAACTAACAGTAAACAGCTTTCAATAATAGCTAAATATGGTCTAATTGTTCGAAAACAAAACGATAATCCGTTAAGAACAACTTGCTTTTGCACACCAAATTGATGTTATTCTTAAAAAATATTTGTCCCCACTAGTTGCTGCTAGGATTATGACAATATCTTCTAGGATTACACAAAGTCAATAATGTGTTTTTATTTCAGCAATAAAATATAGGCACATCAAAAAAAAAAAAAAAAAAAAAGAAAGAAGAAGTATATATGCAAAAAGAGAAGAGATATTGAGAATTGTTGAGTTGTCTCTCAACCAATTTATCATTCATATATATAAGAATTGTTTTTTCTGTTTCAAACCATTGTATCTTTTCAACTTGGAAAGATATAGCCCGTTAGAAAAACACAATGATTGATAACTATTGGCTTATAATTCCTCATATATACATATTTATCATAATCTTATTTATTATAATCTTACAAACTAAATTATAACACTAATTACACAGCCAAGTTCACAATTCCATGTACGAAGATTTGCAGATGAGATAAATTATAGAGTGACAAACTCATACCTAAGAGACCTGTTCATGGGTCGGGCTGGGCCGGACTACATCGAGTTTGACATAAAAATCTCTTGTCCAAACCCAGTCCAGTCCGCACTCATTTTACATCAGGCTCGGGTCAGGCTGGGCCAAGCAATTGAAACTCATTTCCAAGCCCAGTCCAATCCGCCCATCAAATAAATGTTTAAATTTTTTTAATATAACTTATATTAAACAAATTTAATTTACAGATAGTATTCACAGAAAAATTATAATCAAAACACCATTATCATGTTAAATTTCATTATAATATTATAAGTTAAGAAGTACTAATTATAATTACATAATTTAGAGTTTAGACCATAACCCCACCATCTAAAGTATTAAAAACCAAAAAGACCTCCAAACATTATAAACCCACCAACCCACCAAGTGCCAAAACTATGTTGCTTGAACCCCATTGTGCAAAAAATAGATTCAAAAGGGGAAAACATGATACTCACAAAAACAAAATGAATATCTAATATCTGTAATATATAATTATACAAATAAAAATATAAAAGTATATGTTATAAAATTATCTGGGCCAGTCCTCGATCTTATAGTTATTTCTAAGCCCAACCCATCATCAACTCGGGTTTTTTCGGGTTCGGGCCGGGTTGGGCTTAAAGCAAAATATGTATGTCCAATCCCAACCTAAAACGGACGGATTTGGACTGGTTTTGCGGGGCACGGATCGTTTGCACAGGTCTACTAAGAAGCAATCCAAACAAATATTCAGAAAAGAAAAAATATATATTTTCTAAATATTTGCTCTTGTCCGTTCCTAGAAATCTGGGCCCATTGTAGACCAAGTGGGTCCGGTTATTAAGCATGTTCTTTAATTTTTCCAGTTGGTACGAGTTAAATCAATAACTCGTTGCAACGATGTCGTTTCTCTTTCAATCGAAGCAAACGTTGTTCGACTTCATAGTCACAACGGCGGTAAGAGCTGAAAATTTGGCTGCTCCATCGACGGCCTTTTATGGGTTTCCTTTGGAGGGTTTCAGAAACCCTAAAATCCGCCAAATCCCTCTCTCTTCTAAAACGTTCAAAATCCCGTTCAATCTCTTCTGCATTTTCGGTAAACGACCATCTTGCTGGAGTGAACCGTGAGTTCTGCTCCAATTCCCGCCAAAACAGCAAGGAAAATAACATAGATTTGAGCCAGTATCCCGCGGAGAGAATCAGGAACTTCTCCATAATAGCTCATGTTGATCATGGAAAATCAACACTTGCTGACCGGCTTTTGGAGCTCACCGGGACCATTAAAAGAGGCCATGGCCAGCCGCAATACCTGGATAAATTGCAGGTATTTATAAGCCTTCGCTATCAGTTGTGAACTTTGGCGCGTAGGATTAGAAATTGGTATGCTATGATTTTTTAGTTTCTGGTTGGTCCTGTAGGTTTTTTAATCTAATTGTTGTGAAGTTCTGGATAACTGATAATCTGGAGCTCGTTTTGGTTCACCTGATTTTGATATAGTTCAACTGAACAACGTTTAATTGTTGAAAATAGATGCAAAATTTGAACCATAATCCTACTGGATGCTGTGTTGTCTAACCAAAGAATGGATAGACTGGAACAGAAATGAACAAATGTATACAAAATGGAAATGGAAATGGAAATGCTATCGTCGAAATTTCTTTAGCCCATTGGATGTGATATGATGACGAAAACTAGATACATTATTCTCCTTTTCTTCTTACAAGTGTTTGTGGTGTTTAGTTTGAATTACAGTGTCACTGCGTTTTATTAAAGCTACCATAATTCATCATTATACTTAACGGTGACAAAGCTAAGAGAAGGCTGATATTAAATGTGGACACTTGGGTGTGAGATTTTATAAGATAACTCATAGCATGATAACTTCGTAAATCACTCTGATGTTATTGCATGACTACAAAAATTTTAATTTTGGAAATGTTCTCTATTTAGTATTTTTTGAAAAATATGTACATGACATTTGGATTCTTTTTAGGTAGAGAGAGAAAGGGGAATAACCGTTAAGGCTCAAACAGCTACCATGTTCCACAATTACAAGTTTCATGGCCCTAACAAGGATGAAGGAAATGAGACATCAACATTTCTACTAAATCTAATTGATACCCCAGGTCATGTAGATTTCAGCTATGAAGTATCAAGATCCTTAGCAGCATGCCAGGGTGCCCTTTTGGTTGTCGATGCTGCCCAAGGGGTTCAGGCACAAACTGTAGCTAACTTCTATCTGGCTTTTGAATCAAATTTAACAATAGTACCAGTCATAAACAAAATAGACCAGCCAACGGCAGATCCTGATCGTGTAAAAGCTCAATTAAAATCAATGTTTGATCTTGAACCTGATGATTGCCTTCTAACATCTGCCAAAACTGGGAAGGGCCTTGAGCATGTCTTGCCTGCAGTCATAGAGCGAATACCTTGTCCCCCTGGGGATTGTAATGCACCACTACGTATGCTTTTGCTGGATTCCTATTATGATGAGTACAAGGGAGTAATCTGCCATGTTGCAATTGTAGATGGAATGCTACGAAAGGGAGACAAGATTTCATCAGCAGCAACTGGCCAGTCATACGATATTCTGGATGTTGGTATCATGCATCCTGAACTGACTTCAACTGGAGTTCTTCTAACTGGACAAGTGGGGTATGTGGTGAGTGGCATGAGATCAACCAAAGAAGCACGAGTAGGAGACACTCTATATCATAGTCGAAGCACTGTAGAAGCTCTACCAGGTATTTTCCCTTGATCTTTTGTTCCTATTAGTGTTTGTTAATCATCACGACTGCGAGAGTCTATGGAGAGTTTCTATTTGCTGATTATACCATTTTACTCCTAGGAACTGTAAATCTTTAGAAACTCTTGTAGACGAATTGTAGCAACGCATTATTTTTATATTTTATATGGTTCTAATTGTGTCATCGCATTTCCTTTTGTTGTGTGATGTTTATGAAATTTGGAACATTTTCTAAATTGTATTAATTTTTTTAAAAATTGATTGGATGTTAAGAAGTAAATTTTTAAGTGTAATACATACAAATAGGTTTTGTGCTATTAATAACCAGGAACGCTTTTCAGAAAGAACCATGGAGTAAACAGAACCTTTCGGCTTTAGCTTTTTGCTCTGTCGTTCAAGAATCCCCTTTTTTACTGGCAATGCGCAAGGCTAATTGCCTCCTTTACATGGCCCGAAATTTGTCACTACCAAAAGCATTCAGGGGGTGGAAAGAGATCAATAGAGAATAGACCAGTAAGGAAGGGTAGAACTCATGGTCAATTGAATAAGACTTCCCTCAGAATTAAGGAAGATTTCCCTCAGAATTAAGGAAAGCTTAGTGCTCCACAATTTTTCAGATGTAGGAGGTTGATAAGCTGCATTTAATCGGATTTTAGGGACAGCAATCTTGAGGTTCAAGATCGAAATCAGACCTGAGACTTCTAGTAACAGTAGGCACACCTTCAATTGAGAGATTATCAGGAGCAACATAAAAATCCTTTGGTTGTAGCTCCTGACAAAATATTACGGTCACCTAACATAAGGTCCAGAAGTACGGTAAACCCGGCTCAAAAGATGAAAAGTGGTATGGATGAGATTTTAAACTATAGTTAGACTGCCGCCTGGAGGAATCGTGGCTATGTGTTCTCTTTCTTGCATTTTGAGGACATGTAGTAGTCTTGTGAATGCAATACAATGATAACATGCCTTAAAAGAAAACAGATTATGATTTGATTGTGCAGCAAGGAGAGGGATATTTTTTTTCTGTTAATCTTTAAAATTATTCAGTCCTAGTTAAAATTCTCTCATATTTTTGTGCTCTTCCTATTGTAGGTTTTAAACCAGCAAAACACATGGTGTTTTCTGGTCTTTATCCAGCTGATGGATCTGACTTTGAAGCACTCAACCATGCAATAGAGAGACTGACATGCAATGATGCCAGTGTCTCTGTTACTAAAGAGAGTAGTTCTGCTCTTGGCCTCGGTTTTAGGTGTATCTCCAACTTCTAAATGACATTATTCTGCTTTAGACAGTGAATCTTTATTTTTCTTTTCTTTTGTTTTTTGTTTTTTCTTTTCTCTCTTTCTCTCTGTTACTGTTTCATAAGGACTAACTTTTTTATTCTATCTTTCTTATTTGTAGGTGTGGTTTCTTAGGCTTACTTCACATGGATGTTTTTCATCAACGGCTTGAACAGGTAATGTTTTCAGTTTTCTCCATTAGAACATGTGCTTGCAGTTATGATCATTGAAGGTAGTCTTGACATGTTACATATAAACTGAAAACATGGCATTTATAATCACAAATCTATGCTATGTCACTGGATTACAGGAATATGGAGCTCATATTATTTCTACTGTTCCTACTGTTCCATATATATTTGAGTATTCCGATGGAAGGTATGACATGTCCTGTCTATGTTTTTTGAATTTTCTGTCCCATATGCTTTGCTTAACATTATATTTTGATGCTCTGGTAGCAAAGTAGAAGTTCAGAATCCTGCTGCATTGCTCTCGAATCCCAAAAAACGAGTTACCGCGAGTTGGGAGCCTACAGTCATAGCTACAATTATCATCCCTAGTGAGTAAGCTCTCATACTGTCATACTCTTTCATATTATGAGTGTATGACTACTTGACTTTCTATCTTTAGCATGCTTTTTGCTTAACTCATCCAATTTTCATTTGTTCATATAAGGTATGTGGGGCCTGTTATTACGCTTTGCTCGGAGAGGAGAGGGCAACAACTGGAGTATACATTTATTGACAGGTAATTTGATTATCCTTATGAAAGTACAGGTCAGTTATTACTTGCATTTGAACCAGCAATATTGTTTTAAGTTGATTGTTTTGTCTTGTGCATATTTATATCATATAGTGATCCATAATCAGAATATTGATCTTTCTAACACTCCTTTATGAAGCCAACGGGTCTTTATGAAGTATCGCCTTCCTTTGAGGGAAATTGTCGTCGACTTTTACAATGAACTGAAGAGTTTAACATCAGGATATGCATCATTTGATTATGAGGATGCAGAGTACGTATTCTCTGTCCTGCTCTCCCTCTCTCTCCCTCTCTCTCTCTCTCTCTCTCTCTCTCTCACACACACACACACTCACAAAAATGCATGCATGCATGCTAATATCTCTGCTTGGGGAGGAGTGATGCCAAGAAGTAGATTTTTTGTAATAACAAACACAGCATAGAAACTGCTATGGCTTTATGAGCTGTCTGGTAGTTTTTCGAATTTTTTTGTTTTGGTCGTCTAGGCATGTTTCTTTTGGTTGCTCAAAGAACCTTTAAAATATGATATATTTTGTTGTGATCTCAACACCCTAGATCATAGGTGATAACGAGGAGATCATATTCTGTACAATTCTTGTAATATTGTAAATCTTACTTTTTGTTGCTCTTGTTATGATTGATGGAAACAGATATCAACAATCTGATTTGGTGAAACTTGATATCCTCTTAAATGGTCAGCCAGTTGATGCTATGGCAACCATTGTTCATAATTTGAAGGCACAACGTGTTGGGCGTGAGCTGGTGGATAAGTTGAAGAAGTTCATTGATAGGTGTTTAAGTTTACATTTGTTGCTTTCTTGTGATATAATTATCTTCTAGATGTGTGATCTTAAATTCAACAGGCAAATGTTCGAGATTGTAATACAAGCAGCAATTGGATCAAAAGTTATTGCAAGGGAAACGTGAGTTTTATAGCTTTTCTGTTTGTGTATTGGTAGAAATGATGTATTGGTATAAAGGGTATAGGACACGTGGACAAGTTTGTTATATAAGAAGAGAGAATGATAGTAGTAGGGAGATTTATCAAGAATTATCTTTTGGGTCTCAGCCTTAAGCTTGGGAAGGAGTTTATTCTTTGTCTATTTATCTTGCCTTTATGTTTATTTTCGTTGTTAGTGTTCCTACTTAGTTTAGTCTTATTCTTAGTTACAATTTCCTGATATTAGCGGTCAGATTTGGATGAACAACCTGGCCTCTGAGATCTAGAAATAATAACTAAGAACAGGCTATAAGAGCACCAACAACCAAAAGAAAACCATAAAGGCAAGATAGGTGAACAAAGAATAAACTTATTTGCTCTCTAGGGAAGTGCCCCTTCCCAAGCCAGGCTGAGACCCAAGAGACAATTTTTCCTTACTGCTCTCACTTTCTCTTGTTATATAACAAATGCCAGCTAGATGTATTTACATGTCCTTCTATACCCTTAATAACATATAAGTTCTATCATGTATCATATCAGCTCTTTGTAGTTTCGTTATGATACAAGTTGGAATGCCTATATCTGTTTTTTAGCAGGCTATGTTTTAGTTTTTCAACTTGTGGTACTATCTAATTGGTTCTTGATATACTAGTTAAATCCTGCCAACTTATGCAGGCATAGCATCTCAATTCTCAAGTTTTGGGATGAAAGTCTCTTCATCCCCAGAGTTGAAATTGCGCAATCTGGTCCTGATAGGTTTTTGGTTTTCATATTGCTAATCTTTAGAGCAACATTTACATTTGTTTTTTTTTTTTTTTTTTTTGGGTTGTGAATATATCTGCCAACATTTTTTTTTTCCTGACTGTAGCTAATTTTGAGAAGAACTTGTTTATTTTGTGCACAAGTATGTTTGACCCAAAAAAAAAAAAAAAAAAAGATTGTTGCACAAGTGAAAAAACCAGAAAACATTTGTTGTTATTTTGTCAGTATGCCTTGTTTTTTAATAATACCTTTCATAGTGCTGTTCTTTCTTGATTTCTTTCTCCATTGTCTCTGATAGATTAGAAATTGTATTCATCATTTGAGCATAAACATTATTCACTACTGACACTCGTCTAACTCTCTTCACACTATTTCATAGGATTTCGGCTATGAGAAAGAATGTCCTTGCAAAGTGTTATGGTGGGGATGTTACCCGCAAAAGGAAGCTTTTGGAAAAACAGAAGGAAGGCAAGAAACGAATGAAGCGTGTTGGTTCTGTTGATATACCACAGGAAGCTTTCCATGAATTATTGAAAGTGTCGTAGAAAAATACATGAACAAATCAACATATATGTAACAGTGCAGGTAAGTTCACGTTTCTACTTCTTTTGCCTACACAAGCACACCGAAACTGGTCATAGACATTAGCAAATTTTTTTTATCCATTCAATATTGTAAACCTGCAATTTCATATAATTTTGGACTGTTTTCTGTACGATATGACAGATTTTTGCATAAAATTAAGCTTCAGCCTGCATTGTGCAATGAAGTTGCAGTTAGTCAAGGACAGGCAAAACGAGAGAGCGAGACAAAGAAAAAGCAGGACAGAATATTAGTTCTTCTCTGGTCTTACGATGGATTCTTCCAGTGAAACATATGGGAGTTTGTTTTATAAAGGCAGCCATTTTGTTGCATAACAAATAAATGAATTTTTGAGATGTCTAGATAGTGACGTGGAGGGGAAATTTAATTTTGGAATACGATTCCTGTCCAAAATTTCAATTGTATCATTGAAGCAATAGTTGTTAAGGTTATTCTAAATTTTGGTGGAACTTTTTCATTTTGAGTTGAATAACGACTTTGCTCTTTATAGGTAACAAAAGTCTTGCATTAATAAAGGCTAAATAATGGTTATGCATGTGGCTTGATTAGCAGTCTCCTATGGTGTCTGGGATTACCTTTCTGGCAATTCACATTGCGATATGAATAGTTGTCAGAGAGGAATCTTCTCTTAATACCAGAGAGTTCCATTATCATTTTCAGATCTTCAGCTTCCCTCAAAATCAGTCACCAAAACTGATATGAGATGTGGCTTTAATGGTCCGTTAAATACGTTGTTTTGAATGTTTTAAACATCTGAAACATAATTAGTTTATTTCTTTTTTAATTTGATAAGATTTTAGCCCTAAACTTTGATGAATTAGTACTTAAGCACAATTTTTAAACCTTGTAGTTTATGACTGATTTTGCCAAAACTTTTTCTAATTTTAGTTGTAAGTTTTTGTATCTTTTATGTCCTGTCAACCAGATAGGTATTTGTACAGTTTTCAACCAATTAAATGCTATCAAATGATCAATTCAATTAATTTGACCAGAAAACAAAATGTCAAATAATTTTTGGCCTAATTGTCAATATGGAGGAAAAGTGTATTTCGACTAGAGTCTAAGATGATAGCCCTTTATCAAAGATTCATCAGACATATGGCCGTACGTTTGACTTGTATTTCCTGTTTTAGCTATGACATAAATCTCAAACTAGTTTTGGGATTGCTATTAGTGAAAATGTTGTTAGGGAAATCTAACTTTCATTGCTTTTTTTAAAAGTAGTTTTAAGTGTTTTTCCAGTGTTTTCCTGAATACAATCTGACTTTTACCAATTGTGTATTTGAAATTGTTTTCTGCAGTCCCAAAAGCAGCTTTTAACCAAAGTAATGTTCTCCATGCTTTGGCTGAAAGCTGCTTTCAGGGCTGCTGAAAGTTGCCCCCAAACTGGCCCTAAGTCTATGTAACATTGTTGCTTGAAATGGATAATATAGTGTTGTTTTTCATGTCTTATATGGTCTCCATTAATAAAGGATTGTACAGCTTTAGCTTTTCTTCTTCTTCTTTTAATGTAATTGTATTTGGCAGTTAGCCATGAGCTGTTATTTCTCTATCTGATCAAGGCAGATGGATGTTTGTTCCTCTCTCTTCTATCCTTGTTTCTTTGGTATTGGATTCTTTATGAAAATTTTTGTTCCTAAAACCGACCCACATTTCACTTCATTAGGCAACCAAAAAAACAAAGTTTAATCAATGATATGCAAGTCAATAAAATGTCAAAATGTATATAATTTTTGGTTCACTTCATTTTCTTGCATTCAAATGAAACTATTTCACAGCCAAACGTATTCCATAATATGATGTAAATTTTCAAAGAGTATGGAACTGAAATTCAATTTAAATTTTTGAAGATATTATCAGAGTTTCTGGTTCTGTCTTATAGAAGTGAGTGGTTTGCAATGCCATCTCTTTTTATCCAAGACGTGTTGTTATTGGATGCTTAATTAATGAAAGTTTCTTTCTTCAATATGTATATATGTGAAGTGGTGGTTAATCCAATTTTAGGACTATTATTATTATTATTATTATTTTTAATGCCATTATTACAAAAAAGAGTCAATAACTTGTAAAAGAAAAGGAAAAGAAAAGAAAAGAGGGCTTGAAACTGTTAAACCTTGGCAATTTGTCATACAGCAGCAGTTTTGACATTGAGCAACATAATTTGCACCGTCATAATTAATTTCTTCATCATCTTCAAAATAAGATAACTATTTCCAGAAAAAAGGACAGCTTGTACAATTTGATTTTCTTAATGTATTCTAACTTGTATACATAATGCAACGTATCCAATTAATTCAAGACAAAATACCAACTGTTAAACACAAGAAAACAGCAACAAATTTTTCCTCTAAACTTGCTGTTTTCTTATATTTAACACTTCATCATATCTATATGCATGCTATATAATTATCAACTCTTATGATCCTTATTAACAGTAGGAGCCGATGCACTATTGAAGATACAAAACGGGGACGTTGAATTAGACTGAAGAATACTATTCCCAATCTGATGAGAATTTGCAGAAGATAATCCATTGAAATAACTAATTGGTCCACAACCTTTTCCATTGGCTTGCTGATTAGGACCACTACCTGGTTCACCTAATGAAACAGTAGCAGTAGTAGTAGTAGTAGTCTCTGCACCCAATATTTGGCTTGAACTAGAACTCAAACTCGAACCAGTACTTCCCATCATGGAGGAAAGAGCAGCAGCAATGACAGTCCGGAAACTCGGGTCTGAAGTGATTGCCTTTGTTAAAGTTTCTGTCAAAGCCTGCTGAGGCTGAAGAACCTGGTTCTTTTGCTGATAAATTTGGGGAAGATAATTAGTACTAGTTTGGTAGCCATTTCCCCAAATTGTAGGCAACGTGTTGGATTGATGATCAGAGGAAGAAAAGCTGAGAGTTGAAGAAGGGATATGATTAAATCTTGATCTGTTGAAAGGAAGAGAAGTGGAAGTGGAATTAGGAGGTGAAGTGAGGTCTAAAGTGATAGTTGGGAACAAAGGAGAGGATGGATTAGGGAAGTAGAATTGTTTAGGTGTGGAATTGTCATAGAGATTGAAGTTTAATCCGTTGAGTTGATCGGAGGAAGAAGTTCCGGTGGGGAGGGAATTGAGGGTTGGCTGGGAGGTTGAAGAGCCTGATAATAACATAGAAGCTGCAGCTGAGGTAGTTGATGCCATAGCTGTGGCTGAAACTGGAAGTTGATGGTTATGTGTTCCTTCATATGTTGTTATTAATATTGACATGTCATCTGAACATCTCTGCACCTGAAATCATATTGGGAACGAGGATTAGGATCATTTCAAGGAGAGATTCTACTATGCTCCCGAACCTAGCTAGTCTGGAACCATTGGATAAGCGCCACGTCCTTTAAACAGCTGACGTGTCAATCACTAATTGTTTCCGGTCCAGTATCATATTAGAAATTTTCTATTAAGAGTTGGCCTTAAATTTGAAGCGCTTATATTCAATAAATCTCGATCATTCATTACAAAATGAATGGTATAAATTTAATTATATAATAATAACTGAATAACTAATTCCTAAAACATAAACCTAAATCAAAACGTCATATTTTGTATTCAACAATTGAAATTCTTACCTCTCAAATTATAAGCCTATAATATGTTGGGAGCCTAAAATCATACTCGAATAATTCAAATATATTGCACTTAATTCCTAATGAGAAAATTTAACTAATAAATTAGACGTTTCAGAATTTAAACTCCAAATCTCTTAGTAAAAAAATTTTAAGCAAGTTCTAAGAATATGTTTTAGTATACATAACATTTATTACTCCAAATCTCTTACAACTTAATTTTTGTTTTCTTGATATATATGGATCCAAATGATCGGTTCGAGGTTTATTATCCAGTATTCTGCCATTTAATGTTTGATGTCTACTGCAAAAATTAAACTAAACACATAAACTAAGCGACTAGAGACCCTTATAACAAACAAACTCTATAAATTAAGCCTAACCAATTACCTGTTTCCGAACTGGACATGCTGGTGCAACTGTGCAACGATAATAAGCTCGAGGGCATGGATTTCCTTTTGAAATTTTCTGTCCATATTTCCTCCATTGGCATCCATCATTCATCTGTAAATAAATATTTAGCCAATTAACAAATAAAACAATCAATAAGTTAAATTAGACCAAATTAATTGAAACCACACAAAATACTAATTGTTATTAGTACCGTAGGAGTATCACATCTAGCTCTCACACAAACCCTAGCTCTCTTGACAGTATTCTGTTGTGCAACTTCATCTTCAACATTTATCTTCTGGATCTTAGTCGGCGGGGGCCATGTCTCTCCTGCTTCATCTTCTTTAACAAGTACTTGTTGTTTTTGATCTGAACTATTTGTAGGGCTAGGATTGGTCGAATTCTGAAAGTTGGAATCTAATCCAAGGGTCAGGCTAGCCTTAAAGTCTTCATCTTGTTTGTTAGTAATACCTTTGGTGCTAGAGCTGCTTCCTGCTGCCTTTTCATCTTTCTTAGTTAATTCAGGTGGAGATGGAGTTGTTCTTCCAAGGGAAAGTGATACGAGTTCCGATTCTTCGGTGTCTTCATTTGATGGAGTAGCTGAATCTGCTGAATTATTTTTGAAAGATTCTTGCCGAAGAATCTCAAAGAAACGTAACTTAAGAGAGTTATAATCTTTCTCCACTCGTTGTAACATCATCTTTAGTCTTTCATTTTCTTCTCTTACTTCTCCCATTTCTGCTTTGGCAGATTCAAGCACATGATCCTCCTTTTCAATATTAATTGAGAGAAATCTAAATTAATCATCTAATAATGATAATTATATACAATTAACAACAGTAATTTTCAGATTAAAACATCATTGAAAAGAAAAAAAAAATTAATAATTAATTTACCTCTTTGCTATTGCTTGAGCCCTCATTGCTGGATGAAGATGGCTGCTTCACATTAGGATCCTGGAATTCTCCTTTAATTCCAACCTAATTACCATAAAGAAACACTCATGAATAAATTAATTATTCTAATTCAATCTAACTAAACATGATATAGAAAAACTAACCTTGTGATTTAGCTCTTGATTGGGACCATTTTCATGGCTAAAAATTCTAGCAGGACTACAAGAAGCAGACATTTTAGGAAAGAAAGGTAGCTAGGTTTAACTATCTTTTTCAAAAACTTTTTCTTTTTAATGGTCTGCAATGTCCAGCGGCGTATCTTCTTATAACAGGAGGAAAACTAAGGCCAGTGAATTTAGTATTAAACTAATAAAAATTCGAAATCCAGTGCAGAAAAATATATATTATCTGGCTATTACGCAGACATACAAAAATGTCAACACCTCTGTAATAATTTAATTGACATAAAATATAAAAAAGAGTAAAGAAATAAAGAAAATTCAACTATTTGAGGCTTGGCATATGAGGTAGATAGCTAAATTAACGGAGTTGACAAAATATTTAAAAAAAAAAAAAAAAAAAAGGTGGAACTAGCTTTGAAGCTTCGTACAAAGGTGACTTGAGACTGGCGTTTGCTTAAATTAATAAGTGTAAAAGGGGTCAAATTAAGTATCAGCTGGCGACGCCTTAGATCCGGTGGCCGGTGGGCTTCATGTGTCAACGGTGGAGCCTTTTGGTATATAAATCATTGTCAACTTTCCGGTCAATACGCTTGTTTTACACGGTGTCTACGTAATTAAGACATTGCTGCTCATGCTATTTCCTTTTTTGACCTTTTTTTTCTTGCTCTTTAACATTCGTAAGTACCCTAACCCTTGTATTCTTCTAGTAAATCAATATATGCATTCATTTTGGGTATTTAAGTGGAAAAGTTCCACTCTGGTCCTAGTCCGGCAGCAATGTGGCAGCTCTATTGGTAACATATTGCAATTGTAATAGTCTCAAACCAGTTTGATCCGAGATGATGTGGGATTAAAATAGAACTTTTGATTTAAGTGATTATTTGGGTTGAATCTAGATTCTTGTACAAATGGCGTCATCAAAAGAATAATGTTAACAGCTAATTTTGTAATACCCAATTTAACACCGATGAAATATCTCGATGCAAATGATTAGTGCGAACTGAATAATCAAATTTAAAGTATTCTTTTTTAAATTGAACCCTTCAAACAACATGAATATAACCTGGTCATGTTATTTTCTAATGATAAAAGGTTAATTTGACTCTCAAACTTGGCATGCATCATCAATCAATTTGATTTAAAATGAACTTTAGTATCAAAATAATTTAGCTTTTTTTATTAAAAAAAATATTTCAAAAGAAACATATGTCAACATACGATAACAGGTTTTTAACCTATGCCAATATATGATATTGATTCATGTTACTTTAGATTGATTTGATTAAAAATTTCTATTTAAACTAGATATATTAACGTCGAAAGTTTATTTTGAACTAAATTGACTCTAAATCAAGTTAAACGGTGAAATAACCATTTGTCAATTTATCTAGACATTAATATCCAAATTAATCTTATAATATTGTAGGTTAATGTTAGTCTAAATTTAATATATTTTTTTAATAGCATCTGTAGGTCAATTTGTATAGTTAATAGATGACTTATATTGGAAGTAACAGAATATTTTTATTTTTTATTTTTTTTTTTAGGTTGAGATAATTTTGAAATTAGATTAAACGAATTTCTTATGAGCCAAAAGGGAGGACAAATAAACAAATGATTATTTATTCAAATGAAAAGATGAATTTAAAATTCCTCTTGCGAGTAGTATTTGACCGCTATAAGAGGCTAAACAAAAGTATAAAATTAAAGTGTGTATTGGTATTACCAAGCTTTTGGTAGGGGTAGATACAGTTAGCCATCATGTATAGGTCATCAAGCAAGACTAGACTAGGACTAATTTATATAAATAACAATTATGCAACTTTTTAATTAGGATTCCTTAATAAATTAATAGGCTCTTACTAAATAAAAAAAGTTGCCAATTTTCACCATATATATATATTAATGAGTCATGTGTGCATTGTGAAATGGCTCGGAATGATGTTTCCTACCTGTTATCTCTTCCCCATAGCTAATATTGCTATACTTATAAGTTTTTCAATTTAAAAATTTTTCAAACTTAAACTCTAAAATTAATGAAAATTTTAGTATGCTACTCCTTCAAAATTATAAAGTTTGGTGATTGAATCTTTAAAATATAATAATAAAAAAAAATCAAGTTTTGTTATTGATATATACTTGAACTAAACGGATATATGTCGATATTTTATTAGTCTGTGAAATTTTTTTTTATATTATATTAGTTGATTCCCTTATGTTTTAAAATATATTATAACCTCTCCATCAACCATTTAATCATTCTGTTTCTGTCTATTTTTACTATTTTCCAAGGTTATGGGAGTCACTTTTGTGTCCTTAATTAAGCTAACTAACCACTCCTCTTTTTTCTTATATTAGAAAGTATTACTCAGGAAAGACGGTAATGTAAAAATTTTGTATTTATCTCTGCAGCCTTGATAATAGATGAGTATAAATCATACCTATTAATTTAGGATAATTTTTCCATTCAATAAAATATTTAATATATATATTATGAATAAGAAAACTGAATGACTAAAATATTCTTGCACCAGTTGTGGATGGAGGGACTAAATTGGTAGCAGAGGCAACAGACAGGAACTATATAATATATTATATATGAAAAACACAAAGATTCACCATCGTAATATGAGAAAACTCATATATATATACACACACGCAATGCCAGAAAAACAAATTAAAACCAAAAGACATTTTCATTTATCTGTTAAAAAAAAAGGATTTACACTTAAAAATAAGTAAATATAGCATTTTATCGTTAATCCGTCAATAATTACCACGGGTCACTATTCGTCGGCAAAGTTCATCAGTAATTGCAGGATTTCTTGTAGTGAAATTTTAAGCCAACAAATCCAAGTAGTTGATTTGTGAACTAATAATATATTTAAGGTTTGTCGAATAGGTTTAAGCATTCACAATACAATTAAAGTTTATAAAATATTATTTTTAAAATAATTGTTTTCCAATTCAATTGCAGTGGAACTTTTAAGCTATGCTATTTGGTTTCAGCTGTTTCTTTTTAATCAGGTATGAATATGTAGATTAAAATTTCAGTCTCATTCATTAAAATAAAATTCCGAAAGAGAAAATAAGTTTGAAAAAAGTGTGTGAAATTAAGACAAATAAGTATAATTAATTAGGAAAAACGTATATAGGGATCCGAAATGTAAGACTTCCCAATTATTGGTGTCGATGTGCTCACCCTGACATCATCCATTTTTACAAACATCCAACCTATTTTTATAATTAAAATTAACTTCACTTAAAACATCCAATTTTTTTAAATTAATTTTTGACAGATGAATTAAGAAATTCTTTCAAATATCTTATTATAGCGTTATTTTACTTAAATACCTCTTTAATTTGGAATATAAATCACTTTATTAAATTAATTTTAGTTAACATTAGATATGATAGCATACTTCAAACAGTAAATAAGAAATCCTTTCAGCATGAAAAATAGTATAAATACAAATTTTAGCTGTCTCTCAATTTATAATAATAATAATAATAATAAATATTCTAACTCAATATCCTTTCAAGAACAGAGGAGATATGTTGTTTTATATTATAAATACAATTCCTAACTTTTTTTTCTCCAATTTTCCTATGTTTAAACTGGCACTAATGCAAATTATTCTATTGCAAACGTTTTATACTGTGGAATTTTTTCTATTTGCTTAAAATTTTTATATATGGAAATGGAGTAAGTAATTCATAATAAAAAAAAAAATTCAGCATAAAAAATAGAGTTTTAGGAGATACTCTCTTCATTCCCATATATTTGACGTTTAGAGAGTATAAATAAATTTCTTAATAATTGACGTTCTACAATTTCTATAATTTTATACACATCAGTTTTCAGTTTTGTCCTTATTAACTATGGCCATCACAAATGATACCAAGAAAAGAATTAAAAACAGATAATGCAATTATATGGGTAAAATTGTATTTTAGATGGGCTAATTAATAGAATCTTAATTTGTGTGCATTACCTTAAACGTCAAATATAAGGGAATGGAGGGAGTAAATATTAATATTAAATATGTCATTTTAATAGTATAATGAATACTTCATTAGTTTTGGTGAACAACATTAAACGTCATATAAAATAACTAAAGGGAGTAGGATAAAAATACCATTAAGAATAAAGTAGTCATTTTAATAGTATAATTAATACATTATAAATCATAGTCAACAACTTTATAGAATTTGATGGATTAATAAAGAAAAGAGTGCATTTTCCCCACATATTTTCTTTTATTTGTTTACTTTTTTCTACAATGTACCTCATTTTTGCGCTTTAATTAATTGAATTTCTACCTTTTTTTTTTTTTTTACCATCGAGCTCAGCATAACGAGTATAAATGTTTTTTCTAGACAAAAATTATTATTATTTTGTGATAGTCCATTTATTATTTCAGAAAAAAAAAAAAAAAAAAACTTTTCAAATCTAGTACAAGTAGGAAAAATTATAGAAATGAAAATCATGTTACTATTCAATAAACATAGTGATGAAGTTTTATTCCGAATGAAGTTGATGATCTATGTTTAAATAATGCTTGTAGATGTTTCTATTCCCATATTGTGTGAATTATTTCATTTTGGTGATAGTGTGAGTTTGGATGGAAATATCTTTTCTTATTCTGTTTCAATCATTTTATGTTTGAAAAAAATAAATTAACATAATGTAAGTTGAATTATTTTTGCATTAATTACATGTGTTTATGAAAGCAGATTCTGATATCAAACTCGTGATCCTAAAATTTATTTACCACTTATTGTAACTTATCCAGTGATTAATATTTTAAGCTAAATGGTGTAATTATATATTGTTCATGCACATGGCTACTTACTTCTCTATTTCTTTAAGTAGTAGGATTACCTTCTCAATTCCTATAATTAAACTCTGCGTGAACATTTTTTAACAGCATTTTTTTAAAAAAAATATTCTTCTATTACCCAAAAAAAAAAAAAAAAAAATACATAATTTGTTTAATTAGTTGAAACGAAAAAGATAAATTGTGGTCAAGTTTCATAGTTCCTTTTTCTAAATGTATATCATACAATATTTATTTTTACAAATCATAGTAATACAAAGTTAAGACTATGTAAATCCTTTGATGATAATATTAACAATATCAATCCTATATCCATTAAATCAAAGTATTGACCTGATTAATTTGTTAAAAATAAAAAATTATTCAATCCCATGTTATAATACTTAAAATAATTGCAAAGGTATCAATTTGGTATTTTATTTGGAGTACAAATCTTAAGAGACGGTGGTCCAAATACATGTTGAGTTGTGAAAGCTCTAAAATTATTTAGTCTTTGCCAGTTCCTAACCGAAGACTTTTTGGCCAACTTGTCATTTCTCTATCTAAATGGGTCAATGATTATTATTCTTTATTTATATAATCTGATATATACTGATTAATAAAAAAAAAAAATTAAATATTTTTTTTATATATTAAATTAATCATTTTCTCGGATCCAAAAATGTTAATTTATTGAAATTTTACAATATACTATGGAAAATATTTAAAATATTATCTTCAAACTAGTAGTATTGTCATACGCACCTTAATTACGCCATTTTCACTAAATTCTTGAATTTCTTGTTAAATATTTGGTTGAGCAGTTCTAAAGTCTCGATCAATTTGTTGAATATTGTGACTTCAGTCAACATTTTTTTTTTTAATGATCGTTTTAAATAGATTGGAGTTTGAAATGACAAAAATTTTAAAGTTTTATTTTGAACGAAATAATTAAATAACTTTTTATTAAACCTACGTTTGATTTTTTTTTAAAAAAAATAAAAAATAAAAAATTCTAATTGATCATAATGTGAACTCTACAAAAAGCATTAGATTTAAAAACTCATTTATCATCAATACTTAAAAGTTGCCGTTGAAAAGCATATTTTGCCGTTGTTGCTGCTAGTATTTATAAGTTTGTGACAACAATAAAAATATGATTGCATAAATTTGTGACAGCAATAAAATTGTGATTGTATATTGTTGCTATAAAATTGTAATATAAATATTTGTAACTTTTAAAAAATGTTGTTAAAAGAGCCCTTTAAATTTTACTGTGAAACTTTTTTTTTTTTAAATTAATCTAATAGTTTTTTATAGCAGTTTTAATGCCAAATTACAGCAAACGGTTTACACAATGTATATTTAAATGAGCGATGATTCAACGTACGTGTAAAGGACAAACGATTTTTTTGGGTGGGTCAACTTTAGCGAGAAGTTGACAAATTTAAATAATTAATGATTTGAGTCATTGTACCCCCTTCATCATAATTCATACTTTTAACATGCTCTCTCAATTAACACTTGATCAAAGCATGCCAATGGCCAGTTGCCACAGCCAGTAGAATTCTATGAATATATTAAGAACGATTATATGAGTATTAGTTACTTATGGATGTAACCATGGGTTTACAAAAATATTAAATTTAGTTTTCAGCCTTTTGAATCAACCCTATAGTTGGATAAAAATTAGGGAAAAAAATTTTAATACATCAATTTTGTGTTTTTATGTATAATAATTTTAAATGCAGTAGGACAACTGGTTTTTTTTTAAGTTCTCTTAATTCAATTTATAACATTAGATAGATGTGTGCTATTTTCTTTATTTAACCCTTAATTAAATGCAAGTGAAAACAAACAAAAGTTGGGATTCTGAACTTATATGACATGTATATGTACGCAATTTTAAGTTAATTTCAATTAATTATATGAAATAAATAACAATCATTATTAGATTATATTTAGAAATTCTTTTCTTATTTTTATTTGAAATGGTCCAAATCATATATAGTTTTAAAATCAAAAAACAAATAAAAACCATCGAGCTAGGAGAGGTTCATATATCTAAATATGACTTAAAAAAATAAGTTGGTGCCAATTAATTAATTAATGTAAAATTTCTGTAAGGACAAGTAGTGATGAATGAAGGCCAGTTTTTAAGTCTTGCTAATAGTTGACCAAAGACTTTGTGGGGCAACTTGTGATTACTTTATCCACATAGGTCAGTTGATTAGATTAGTTATGAATTAAATACATTTGTAACTGAGATTTTATTAGTTTCATACGACGTTAAAATAAACTGTCATGTGGATATAAAATGTTGGTGACAAATTCATACATAACATGTCATAATTTGACAATTGATTGCAAATTCAATTCAAAGCTTCACTACATTGTTTTTTTTTTTTTTTTGCCTGCCTTTAATATTTTAACTTATTTATTATATGTAGCAACTTGTTTAAAAAAAGCTCACGTATATTTCACTCTTTCACTTGGTTAATTTATTCTATTATTTTATTTTCATACATTAAAACTGCTGAGTTTCTAAAATAAAATAAAAATACACAACCATTTTTTAGAATTTTGTTCAAACAGAGCATTACTCGAAAATTTATACGTTACAAGCAATATGAGCCCCTAACGTTAAGTTCTATAATGGTTACGAACTAAACTAGTTCAAGGTTACTAAGATTGCATGTTCATATCTTAGCGGTCTGAGACCAATTTGGCCCGTGACCATATTGGAAAATTTGCTAATAAATTACTTTTCTCCAAAATGGCATAATAATATGACTTGTCTCAAAAAAGAAATCCATCTTGTTGACAAGAAAATTTGATTTTGTAAGTAGGCCTGTTGACAAATCCAAGGGCCCACTAGGCTGCAACCAGATAGTTGGGCTTGGGCACACGCAAGTACATCTTATATTGCAAGTTCAGCCCAGCTCGAATAACTAATAAATTGACCTCAAAATTGGTCTTAATAAAACACTGTATAGGTAGGTATAATTAGTTTTTTTTTTTTTTTTTTTAATTAATTATTTCCAAAAATTTAAGAGAAGCTAATTTCATATGTAGATTAGATTGAGCTGAATTTAAAAATAAGTTACGGCCTTACTCTTACTCATGCATAATTAAAAGCTTATACAATCAATCTACAGCTGTATCAAATTTCAACTTAATTTGCTGAGGACCCATTTGAAATAAAGTATCATATATTTTAATTATTAATCAAAGCTGACAAGTAGTTAACAGAAGTGAATGTTTACGAGTAATGTTGTTGAGGGCGAGGGAGGGGTGATCCACTTACAAACGATCTGAAGAGAGTAAGAGCCTGTGATGGAGATGTAAATGGAACCTCATGAGCTCCTCCTCTAACTGTTGCAAATGTTAAAAAGCTCACATTCTTTCCATCTTGTAACCTTCCATATGATTCTGACCATCCTCCTACCTATAATTTAATTTCCATAAAATCCTATTAATTACTATCCATAACCAATCCTTGCATTTCTCTAGTTCTATTGATATTTGCATATAGATAATTTTCATTTCCATGGAGGATAGAAATCTACCTGTTTCCTGTCATACCAAGTGCCATACTTTGTGAGAGTGTCTAACTTCAATTCCTTGGCTAAATTATTCGCTATAATCCTCGTTTGAGTAATGGGGACTTTCGAATCTTGGTCACCACTGTCCATAATCATATTATGCATCATCAGCTGGTCCCAAGGATCCAATACAATATATGCCATGCATTAAGTTGAATTTAAGTTTCAGAAAGTGAAAATCCACCTGTAAAGAAATATAGGAATGCCCTCTTTAACAAGGTCTGAGATGAGGGGGATGAGGTTAATGTCTAAGTTGTCTTGTTGATACACCAATGGCCTGCAAAATCCAATTTCCTTATCAGTTAAATTACAGCTCACCCTATACAATTTATCAGCCTTCTTTATACTATGCTATTCTAAATGAAATATGAGATAACAATAATACAGTCAAGCCTTTATTCTGAATTGGACAACATTAACAAAATATTATTATAGTAGTACCATAAATGGATATAGAATATTGTTCTGGTTGGAAAAATCCTCACTAAAATGTGTATGCAAATTGATAAGAAGGAAAGAGTGAATATTTATATATACCCAACGGAACAGAAGTTCCAAAGGTAAGGAAGATGGCTAGTATTGGCATGAAGTGCCTTTTGAACTTTTGGATTGTTGAGATATGTAAATATCCTGTCTCCAATACACACATCACTCTTCATTCTCCTCTTTGCAACCTGTTCAAGTTCTTGATTCATGTCACCTTGAAATATTCTTGGACAATGTTGAAAATTAATTAAAGGAAATGAAATGAAATACGTACCGTGGAATGTATCTCGCTATGCTTGTCCATGAGCCTAAATTGATTCATGGAGCTTGAAGATAAGCATACGGGGGAAAGGATGTTATCGCGAGGAACATCTTGGCCAACTTCATCAAAAACTCGGCTAAACACATCCTTGCATCCTTGAGACAAAATATTATGTACAGATTCACGGAGATATTTGGAATCATTGCACACGGTTTTCTCCAAGTATAATGTTTCATCCGATATTGCTCCATGTGCCCATAAGTAATCACCAGCTAGAACACTAATGTCAAAGTCCAGAAGTGGATTCCCTAGCTAAAAAAAACACCATAAGCATCCTAAATTAATCAGAATATGCTCAATTGGGTCAATTACGAGAGAGAGAACTGAATTACAGCTATGGCTTTTAGATTGATAGGTTTGATGTTTGGTTTCTTGTTGTACCCCAATATTAAGGCAGCAAGCTGAGGGATATAGTGGCCTACAAGCATACAAGACCAATAAAGTGATAACTGAAAGTCATTTAAAATTTTAACACATAGTTACTGGATTTACCAGCATAGCTCTCCCCTGTGAGGAACAGATTAGAATTTTTGTAGTTGGGGAATTCTTCCAACCAGTTGACAATAAACCTCAAATTATCCTCAGCTGTCCAAAAAATTTCCCAAAAAATCATAACAACTAATCAAGTAGAAAAATTCATAATACAGCAAAAATTTCGAGTACGAAGAAATGAAATACAAGCATACCAGTGGTGGTATCATTCCAAAGTTCATAATTTGAGCTGGTGTTTGAGTATGAAAATCCAACTCCAATTGGTGACTCAACGTACAACATATTCGATTCTGTTAAATTTTTCAAGACCAATCATACACGATACAATATTATCATATAGTTTCTAGCAGACTAGAAGTTTATAATAATTACCCAAGTTCCAGGAATAGTTATTCCTGACAAGAACTCCATTTTCTCCTGGTTTGAATGGACCATGCTCCATGAATGCTCCATAACCAAGGGAAGAACAACCAGGGCCTAACATCAAAACGTAACAAAAAAAATTTAGGATAACATAACTAAAATCAAATAAATAGAACAATTCTGCTATCCATTTGAAAAGAACTTCTCAATCTGATAATTAATTGCACGAACCTCCATTGAGCCACAATGTCAGGGGAAGTGAAAGTGGATCAGAAGCATTTGCCTGGACAAAATAATAGAACAAAGCTCGACCATGTTTAGCGTCTGTTACAACGTAACCAGAGTACTGTTTGAAAGAAACATTACTAGGTTGTCCTGGAAGATTAATTATGAGTTCAGCACAAGAATTCGAGCAGAAGAGGAAGAAAAATAAACAAAGAAACCGAATATCCATTAGAAAAAATAAGGACGCTGATCTAGATCTACCCATTTCTTTTAGAGAGTCTAAGCACAAAAAAAGCATTGCTACTTACGAAATAATTATAATTATAATTATAATTAATTGGATAGGATAGGATAGGACAGGATAAAAATAAGTGGAGGAAACATAAAATAATCATTGAAGATATCAAAATTTTATAACTTTTTAATAATTATTTATGGTGGCGCAAGGTTAAGGTGGGTGGACTCAAGAAGAAAAAATGTAAAACAAAAGAGAAAAACATTGCCTAACATATTATTCTATGCAGCAGACAAAACATAATTTAGAAGCGGCAGAAGGATTTCGATTTTCATATAGAACTGCATACAGAAACAAATATTAATCCATTCTAAACACAAGACAGATATAATCATATACGCAGTGAGGAGCTTTTGCAGAAGCTCCACTTGAACAGAATAGAAACAATTCTAACGACTAAACATAAATGCATTTTATACAGATAATAACCAGCATAAGTAACAACTACAATCTTCTTTTCCAACGAATCTCGATGGAGTTCCAGTAATTTCCAACTAACTAACTCTTTCGTGATTCGAAATTACTCACTCTTTTTATCTTCTCCAGTTTTCTCAACAGACCACGAATACCATTGCTTGGGTAAAAAAGACTGCAGTTGGAGAAATTAGGGCTCTGCAATTCACCCCTAATTTTGCGCAGAGAAGCTTTGGTGACGGAAAGAAAAAAATTAGGTTTTTGGTAGAGCTTACACAAAGGATTATGAAGTTGAAGAAGAAGAAGAAGATAGTAAAGAGAGGAGAGTAGCATATTGTAGGGGTGAGCATACCGAATTTTCGGTTAACCGAACCGAATTATCAGTAATAATTAAACCGAATCAAACCAAATCAGGATAAAAATCGAATCAAACCGAACCGAAATTTTTTGGTTCGGTTCGGTTCGGTTATTACCGAAATTTGGTATTTTTACAAAAAAATAAATAAATAAAATATTTGAAATGATTTTTAGGGCAATTAATTGAACCATTATATATTATTTTTGTAATTAATTGTTATTTAGTCATTTTATATTTTTTAATGAAATATAAAATTCAATTAAGTAAATTAGAATATTAAAAACCTAATATATATATATAATAATTCGGTTCGGTTTCGGTTAAACCGAATTTTTTATGGAAAAACTGAACCGAACCGAATAACCAAATATATATATAATTGTTACCAAACCAAACCAAAAAAAATTTGATAACCGAACTGAATTTTTTTTTCAGTTTGGTTCGATATTAGTATTCGGTTAAACCGGATAGTGCTCACCCCTACCATAGTGCAGGGGAGAAATTTTACAATGGATAGTGTGGTCAAAAGAAGTGGGGGGTTTTACTTTGGCACATCATAACCCACGTGTCACGTTATTAGTGGTTAGGTTGTCTTACTTGTTGCTGACATGGAGCGATTTCATGGGATTCAACGGAAAAAGAAAATTTTATTCTTGTTGGTTTGATCCAGATTTGCAATGGCGTAGCATACGTTGATATTGGTCGCTCAATAATTAGGCAAAAGGCATAAAATTTATGAATTTTGTAAGAGGCTTCTTCGTTAATTTTCTCAACGTATTGGGTATATGATGTTTTCTGATATTATTAGCTTAAAATTTGATATTTTTTTCTTGTGTAAGTTGTAATATCTGTTACCTGGTACGTGATACAATTTTTATAAATACGTGGAACTAAATTGAAGGTATGGTCATATTTGTAGCTATCACACGACTACATAAGAAATATAATTCACATATTTTCAATAAACTTTTGAATCTTATACTTTTTTTTTTAAATTATGTCACGTGCTAATAAACAAATAGTGTAGCCCACACAAGACAAAACTGTCAAATTTGGAACTAAAACTATCAAAATAAAAAGATAATGTATTTAATGTATTGAAAAAGTTAATTAAGGGTCCAATTGCAAAATTTATAAAAATATAGAGACTCGATATGCATTTTTCCATGGTGCTATTTCAATGGTTGGGGTAAATTAACATTTCTCCAATAATTCTAAAAAAAAAAAAAAAGATTTGAATTATAGAGGATTAAAAGCAAAATCATTTAAAATAAGTTTTTAAAAAATCCAACACAATAATAGCGTATTTCTTTCATCAAATTCAAAGGGGTTTCAATTATATAAACGACAAACCATAATGGATAAATTTGTCCTTAATGGTGTAATGATGATGTCATGTACTTGTTTATATATGTGGGATAACATCCACGAAAGTTGTTTCTTTTTCGGTCCTTTTAGTTTATAATTTTTTAAAAGTGTTAAAGTTTTTTAATTGGTTAAATAAATTGAACCAATAGAACTTTCAATACATTATTAGTTTTATTTTTAATAATCAAAAATATTTTATAACTTTTTTTCTTGTATTGTTATTTACGGAAAACTTCAAAAACTATTCTTATAGTTACACTCGCTAACTGAAATTAATATTTTGAATCGATCATACAACAAATATATAGATTCCGTAAACAGTATAAATAAACAGACTTACAGTTTGTATTGCAGCGAAAAATCGTTTACAGAATGATTTTGAACCACACAGGAAAACCGAACCGTTCTAGTTGCCTTTCTTACGAATGTACGGATACACTGAGTACGGGCTTTAATCTGTGAATTCTTTCGACGAACGAGAAGTATGTTTGATTATCGAGATTTCTCTCTGGAAACGTTTTCTATTCTTATGCGTTAATGAATCTGAGAAACGACTTCTCTATTTATAGAGAAAATCCCAACTTCCATCTATTTATATGGTTAGTCCAAATTATATATTTGGTCCCCGTAATTTTTCACAATTACATTTGAGTCCCTGCATTCCAAAATGTCATGGGCGGACCAAAAACCAATATCTCCCACTCGCACATGATAAGACATACTTTCATTGCGATTGAACACACGTACTTCTTTCAATTCTTATTCGGCGAATTCACGCGACCAGTCAACGTAACGGTTAAACCTTTGAAGCTTTCATTCATCGTTACCTTTAGCTTAACGTGACTTACCCCCTAGTCCATTTTCCATGATCACTAGTTTTCGACTCACTTTTGATCTCACGAAAACATTCATATACACTACATACCTTTTCCATGAAAAAGTATTGAGCTCGAGTGTTATATGATTAATAAGTGACATGTTACTGAAAATATACTTCCTCTCTATAAATAACCTTCCATCATATATCCAATGTTTATCTGAAAGGTCCCTATATGCCCATTCATTGCTAATGCAGCCTGCTTTGGGATTCCAATCAAGATAATCATTAGACACACACTTCTTGTAATTTACAAGAGTCCTAAAGGGTGAATTAAAACTTACAGTTTCGTTTGGGTCTCACATTAGGAAAGTTGAGATCAATTTTCTTCTCTTTCCATCCCTTGGTCGGCTTTTACACATATTAACAAAATATGTCATAGTGTTAATCCACTTAGGACGTATGTTTTTATTAACACTATGCGAAAGCATTCAGTCTCCAAATGCAACTGATGCATCATTACCTCTAGTCCACATTTAAGCCTTTCACAGGACAGCTTTCGGTATAAACGAAATTATGATATTACACATATCACATATGGAGTATCTCACTTCTCTATTTATACTTTTACCTATGAACACATTGCTCATCGTAAAAGATTCATCTATGTGAGTAGATGCATTTCATCAACATACTGAACTATACTCAATAGCTCTATGTGTATCACTTTAAATAATAAATGAATTTGAACACAACAAATAACTCACATTCTATTCCAATAAAATTTACCAAAGTTATTACAAAAGTTCAAAAACAACAACATATTCCTATAACCTATGAAGACCAAATTCCCAAACATGTTTATTAAAAACATTTGGTGCTATTGGCTTCGTTAATGAATTTGCAATCATTTCTCCAGTTGGAACATGCACTAAACTTATTTCTCTCTGTGCTACTTTATCTTTAACAAAATAATATTTTATATCGATATGCTTGCTTTTTCCATGATAACAAGGATTCTTGGAATAAGCTATCGATGCAATGCTGTCGGAAAAGATAGTCGTACATTTCCCTTTAGGCAATAGATCCAAAAGATCTATGAAGCGTTTTAACCAAACCGCTTCCTGTACTGCAGCTGCTGCAGCTACATATTCCGACTCTATAGTCGACAATGCCACGCAAGTGTGTTTCTTGCTACACTAGGAAATTGCATCATTTCCTAGAGTGAAAATATACCCAGACGTGGACTTCCTCCCGTCTTTATCAGTTCCATGATAAGCATCTGTGTATCCTTTTAACTACAGATCCTTTCCTTGGTAACAAAGGGAATAATTTGAAATACCCTTCAAATATCTCAATATCCTTTTCACTGCTGCCCAATGTTTCAAACCTGGATTTTCCTGATATCGGCTTACAAGACCAACTGCAAAACCTATATCAGGTCGTGTGTGAGTGGACGACGCGTTTTCGACGGAACACGAGACTCCCTTTCGGAAGGGGCGCCTCGATCTCGGGCGGGCCCCTCCCTCGCGTGGGGTTTTTATAAATGGAAAATCGGTTTTGAAAAATAAATGGAATTAATGCACAAAAGAACCGAGACCTAGGTCCCGATGAATATTGTAGAGTCGCCACCTGGCTCAGCTCAACGGGAAATTTATAATGCAGCTGAACCGAACGAACGGCCGCTACACTATCCAGAGATTCGGGTCCGGACAAGTCCCTTATTTCATGTCTAATTAAAATAAATATTGGTCAATGTTCAAATATGGTATTTCAAATTCTAAAGTCAATTTTATTGAAATAAAAAGACATACAGCGCGCATACATGTTAAATAAAATAGTATAAGAATAAATTATTACAACCCGATTGAATAAAAGATAAAAACTCTCGCGTCACTTTTACAAGGCCTAGAATACACGAGAATCTAGAAAAATACAATCGCCTAGGATAAATGATTAATTCTATTAAATACATCAAAAATAAAAATAAAAATAAAAGCTGCAAAACAGAGGGTTAGCTCAATATATAGCACGCCACAAATAGGACTCAAACGTGACAGAATTGGGAAATCAAGAATTGGGGGCATGTATTTAGGGGATAACCGAGTTGGCTCGGCTAGCCTGCGCGGTTCGACCTGGACGTCCTTGTATTTTTGGTTTTGTAGGAAAATCATTTTGAAAACAATTTTTCCGGTTTACATGCATTTTTTACATGTAAGGTGGGTTGGTTTTCGGGAAAACTGGGTCTCCGTCGTGGCATTGTTCTAAATGCAATTTTACTGGAAATTGAATTTAGGGTCGTGAATGCACACAACAAAATTGATTTTGATGATTTTTGGTGTTTTCTAAATTTTTATGGATTTTTGGAAATTTCTGGGATTAAAAGGGAAATTCTGGTTCTGGAATCCACGTTACAGTCATGCGACTGTAAATTACAGTCGTGCGACTGAAAGCGTTCCAGACTCATGATTTCACCAAAATCTAATTTGAAGAAAACTGGGAAGTAAACGCTGGAAATTAAGAACACTCGTACGACTGTATACACAGTCGTACCACTGTTCATCAAACTCAAGAACAGTTGTACGACTGTTCTTGATTTCCAGAACAGAAACGCAGAAGAATGGATAGAAATGCAGAAAAAGCACACCAATCACCCAGAAAGCTTGTAAAAGAGAGGGGAAAAGGAGTGTTTACCTCTTTGGCGTGCGTCCACCGTAGGATTGACCCCTAGCATCCCTCCAATCCACTAAAATCCGGACTTTTTTCCTTGAGTTAGGGTTTGAGAGTTTTTGGATTCAAAATCTCCAAATGCAAGGGTTTCTTGAAGATCAGTTCTTTCTTTCTTTGTTTCTTTTCCTTTACTTTCTCCCTCTCTTCTTTTCCCTCCCTTTTCCTTTTTTTTTTTCGTCCTCTTTTCTTTCCCCTTTTTCTCTACTTTTAGGGTATGGGTTGGCTCACCTGCCATGATCTACAGTCATACGACTGTAGTTTAATTACAGTCATACGACTGTAGTAAAAGTTGTACGACTATACTTTTTTTTAGGGAAGTAAAATTCCGACGCTTACACGTGTACAAATCATAGCATACATCAAGCTACCAATTGCACACCTATAAGGAATTCTCTCCATCCTTTTAGTCTCTTCTGGAGTCGTGGGGCGTATACTTGCATTCAGTTCTGTACCTTTAGCAATAGGGGTTGGATCAGGATCACAGTGAGCCATACCAAACCATTCTAAGATCTTATTGATATACGTCTTTTGTGAAAGAGCCAATAATCTCTTAGATCGATCTTTTGAGATCTTAACCCCAAGAATGTAATTGGCTTCTCCTAAATCCTTCATCTCAAAGTTAGAAAACAACCAAGTCTTAAATTTCTTAAGTAAGGAAATGTCATTTCCTGCTAACAAAATATCGTCAACTTATAATGTTAGAATGACAAACTTCCCTCCATTTTCACGCTCAATGTAGACACACAAGTCTGCATTAATCACCTTAAATTGCATTGACATAATCAATTCGTGGAAACGAAAATACCATTTTCTTGAAGACTGCTTAAGGCCATAAATTGATCTTTTCAACTTACAAACCTTATGTTCTTGACCCTGGACAATGAAACCTTCAGGTTGAACCATATAGATTTCTTCGTTTAGTTCACCATTTAAGAACACAGTCTTTACATCCATTTGATGTAATTCAAGGTCCATACATGCTACAAAAGCAAGTATTATTCTTATAGACGTGAAACGGACAACAGGTGAAAAAGTCTCCTGATAGTCAATTCCTTCCTATTGTGTGAACCCCTTCGTAACCATCCGACTCTTAGTCTGGATAAGTTTCCCATCGGCTGATCACTTAACGGTATGTACCCACTTATTCCCAATGGCTTTTCGCCCTTTGGGTAGATCAACTAGTTCCCAAACTTTATTAACCCTCATTGACTCCATCTCACTTTCCATTGCTTTTATCCATCCTTCTTTTGCTGGAGATGCCAATAACTCTCTCATGTTAGTGGGTATGTCTTTAATCTGAGCTATGATAAGAAAGCTTCGCTATCAACTAAATAACGGCATCACGGAACATTTCCTCTCTTTGATCGTCTTAGAGGTTCTGCTTCTTGATAAACGAATCTTATATATTCATCAAGATTTAGGGCAGAACTCCCACTGGGACCACTCCCACTGGGATCTATATCCATATTCTCACTTGAATTTTGAATAAGACTCCCACTCAAATCAAGACCACTCAAGTCTGGCTCAGGATTACTCAAATCTGCTTGTGAAGCTTGAAAAACATCATTTTCTTCCCTTTCCCTTACGTCTTCAACTTCATTCCTCCCACTCAGATGGAGTAATCTTGAAGGTTCAGACTCTTGAGTTTTAAAGAATGTGAATTCTTTATCCACCTCTCCCAGTTTAGGAAATTCATTCTCTAAGAATATGACATCTAGTGACTTAAATTCTGTTATTTGACCATTTTCATTCTCTCCCACTAGA
Source organism: Euphorbia tirucalli (assembly GCA_039660915.1). Taxonomy (NCBI): domain Eukaryota; kingdom Viridiplantae; phylum Streptophyta; class Magnoliopsida; order Malpighiales; family Euphorbiaceae; genus Euphorbia; species Euphorbia tirucalli. The sequence continues at coordinate 15,839,460 of CM077638.1, read as the reverse complement.
ACATATCCTTTTGAGAGATAAGGATATCTTATAAAGATACCTTTCTTGCCTCGTGGGCCTAGCTTCCCATGCTTACTAGATGTATCATGAACATAGGTAGCACATCCCTATGGTCGTAAATGGTTCAAATTAGGCTTACGACTCATCCATAATTCATAAGGCGTGATTTCAACGGACTTAGAAGGTACTCTATTGAGTACATATGTGGCAGTCAATAATGTGTCTTCCCTAAAAGAGATAGGCAAATTGGCTTCAGCCATCATAGACCTTACCATCTCTAAGAAGGTTTGGTTTCTTCTTTCTGCAACTTCATTTTGTTGTGGAGTTCTTGGCATAGACAACTGATGTTCAATACATTTTTCATCACATAAAACTTTAAATTCCTCGAAGAGGTACTCTCTTCCCCGATCAGTCCTTAAAGCTTTGATTCTCTTCTCTAATTGATTTTTAACTAGAGCCATAAATCGTTTGAAACTTTCTAATGCTTAGATTTATATGCAATCAAATAGACATGACCATACCTTGTATAGTCGTTTATGAATGTAATGAAATAGTAAGCAGCATACCTTGCCCGAACATTCATTGGGCTACAGATGTCAGAATGGATTAGTTGCAATGGTTGGTTAGCTCGTGTAGCTTTACCAAATGGTTTTCTTGTCATTTTTTCTTTTAAGCAGCTTTCATAAGTTGGGAGATCTACTTTCGATAAATCAACCAATAAACCTGCTTTAGCGAATGGTACTAAATGATGTTGACCAATGTGACTAAGTCTTGCATGCCACATTTTAGAAGTGCTAGCATTATCCACAGATGAGCTAACAGTAAAGGAAAAGCTATTATTACATATATAATTTGTATCCAAATCCAAAACAATAAAACCATTCATCAAATATCCACCACCAAAGTAAATATTTTTCAAAAACAGACTAAAATTGTTTAATTCAAAAGACAACATGAATCCCAAATTCATTAGGGCAGAAACAGATATCAAGCTCCTTCGAATCTCGGGAGCATAGAGGGCATCTTCAAGAAATAGTGGGCGACCACCATTCAAGACCAGCTAACAGCAGCCAATCCCTAAGACTTTCTCGCTTTAGTTATTTCCCACGTATATCCACTTTGTTCCCCTTGGAACACTTTGAAACTCTAAAAAGGAATCACGATCCTTTGTTACATGGTCTGTGGCTCCTGAGTCTACAATCCACAAAGGATGAGATTCAGTTAGGAAAATAGAACTTGAAACAAATGTATAACACTTATACAATTCGGTAACATTTACCTTAGGAGCTTTGCAGTGCCTTTTGAAAAATGCCCCTTTTGTCTACAATTATAACATCTCACTCTAGAAATGTTAACCTTTTTCTTGCCCTTCTTTTGAACTGGAACACTGCCCGCTGTTCCCTTTGCCTTCTTCTTAAAGAACCTCTTGTTCTTTCCCTTAAACTTCGAACTAGAACTTGAACCTACCATGTGAACTTCAGATTTCATATGGAAAGAAGCCAAACAGTCCTCCTCCAGTTTAAGATAACGAACTGCATCGTTGATAAGGTCGGTTTTTAACCTTATCTTTTAGGCAATTTCGTGGTTTGAACGGCAATTTTTAGAGTCTTTTGTGTGAATGTTTGTGTGGTTTTTGAATATTTTGTGATTTTTAGGTGTTGGATAGATTTTTATAACTTTTAGTATTTTTTGTGTTTTCTAGGGTTGTTTTTGTAATTTTTGATAATTTGTCGTTTTTATGGTCCGTGGCGTTGGTGCGGTTATGTTCCTTTATGCTTGTTTTGGACAGGTATTATGACCCGGACCGGAAGTTGGAGCATCGGCGGCGAAGAAGAGTTCGAAGTGCTGAAAATCAAGGTGGCACGGCGTGCCACAATTAGGGCACGGCGTGCCACAATTAGGGCACAGCGTGCCAACCCGGCGTGCCAGGTGAAGCAGTCCAGTGGAGTGGCACGAAAACGTGCCACTCAGATCAGCGTGGCGTGCCAATCCCAAAATCACACGGCACGGCTTGCCAACTGCAACAGCACGGTGTGCCGCCTTCAATTCTGTACAGCACGGCGTGCCAATTCCACCAGCATGGCGTGGCGAGCCCCGAAACCTGCTATTGCCCTACTTTCATCTCTTCTTTTTCCTGGTTTTAACCTAGCCGTATAAATAGGTTATTTTCTATGTTTGAAAGGATCTTTTTCCTGTCTTTTTGAGTGAGAGCAGAAACTTGTAGTGAGGTTTTGAGCTTGAACTATTTGATTTCTTTGAGTTTGAACCATCGATTGGTTGTAGTTTTGCATAGAATCTTCCCCTTTTGCGACGTTCTTGGTTCCGACTTGAGTTCGTCTATAGAGGTACACCCCAAGCATCTTCACACCGTCGGAATCCGGTTAATCGGACCAAAAGGGCATAAGTTTTTCTTCTTCTCTTTTGTAATTTGATTAAGTTAGGTTTGATTCCGCAATTCGATTATGGTTGGTTGTAAACACTGAATTCGTTCATCTTTCTTTATTAATACAATTGTTTGCAAGTTAATTTCAATTTTTATTCCTTTTCTTTATGTAATTTCTTTAATGAATGTCTAGTCTCATAAGATCTTAATTTATTAAAGTTCATATTTGTGGCATTACCTAGATTGACACCTAGGAAACCATTAGTATTGACGACACTGTGGAACTTACGTGCCCCTATTTTCTGAGCTTTAGAATTAGACCGCCTCTAAACAAGGAAAACCGGCTAAGGACCTAAAAGATCTAGATACGCTAGGTTGTATTATCGAAAGAGCATAATTAAGGGTTAATTGTTGAGTTAAATTCATCTTTTGTAATTAATTGATAAAGCCATCCCCATTAGCATTCATAGGTCGGTAAACCGCCAATTGATAACACAAAACTCAAGTGCAAAGTAAGCTGGAATAGATCAACTAGGAGTAGGATAGTTTAGTTATTAATATAATCAACCCAAAACTGCGTTCCGCCTAGGACACGCAAGGAACCCGAGTAGTTTAGTGTTTGCAGAATATTCTTTTCTCTGTGGGATCGATACCTGGACCAACCAGAATTATTACTTGTCAACGATAGGTACACTGCCTTAGTTGTGCGTTTCTAGGTTTAGTTTTACTACTACGCCTAGGACCCATCAAGTTTTTGGCGCCGTTGCCGGGGAAATTTATTTTTCTACATCATTGAGCCAAAGGTCTATTTGCTGATCTAGGCAACATTCCTGTGCATATAGTTAAATAATTTTTCTTTTCTGTGAATACTTGTTGCAATTTAGTTTTCTTTAATTTCCGTGTGTGTGTTCTTTCTAGCTTATGCGAACTCGCTCTCAGCATCCTGAGCTTTTACCTTATAACCCTGAAATTGAACGTTTGTGTAGCAGGAACCGTAGAGTACGCCAAAAGCAGATTGTTCAAATGGAGCATCAGCAACATGATGACGAGGAGAGACAACTCCGGGAAAGAGTTGAGCAAGAGCAACTCTGGCGAGAGCGGGAGGAGTTTGATAGAAGAAGGGGTGGTGATAGAGATAACATGGTCATGACTGACCTAATGGCTCCACATCGGCCCCGGAACAGATCCGGAGTGGTTATCCCAGCCATCACTGCCAATCAATTTGAGTTGAAGTCCAGTATGATCCATTTGATCCAAGGGAACGGACTATTCAGTGGCGGAATAAGTGACAACCCCAATGATCACTTAAACCGGTTCCTCATGGTGGCCGATACAGTCCGAATTGGTGGGGTGCCCCAAGATGCTATGCGGTTGAAGCTGTTCCCCTTTTCACTATGCGGGGGAGCAATGCAATGGTACAAATCCTTGAGGCCCGGATCAGTGACATCATGGGACCAATTGGAAGAGCAATTCTTAACATACTACTTCCCACCATCAAAGACGGTTCAGCTAAGGAATGAGATCATGGGATTCCGGCAATTTGGGATGGAGACTCTTAATGAAGCATGGCAGAGATTTCAACGGTTATTGCAAAATTGCCCCCACCATGACATGCCGCGTTTCACTCAGGTAAGCACGTTTTATCATGGTTTGACACCAGCTAACCATGCCATTATTGATTCTTCTGCAGGTGGGGACATTTTTAAGAAGACTGCTACACAAGCCAAGGAGTTGATTGCGGAGCTGGCTAGAAAGAGTACCTTACAGCAGTCGGACACGCCAACAAGGAATGAGGTTCGAGCTGCAGATTTGGGACGCCAAGATGCAGCTATGGACCATGTAAACAAGAAGTTGGACCTGTTGATGTCCCGCCTGAACTTAAATGGGCCACAATACCAACCGGTGTTTTGTGTATCATGCGGAGCGGAGCATCCCGGGCAAGATTGTGAATTGGGCGACCCATTCGCCCAATCATCCGAAAACGTAAGTTTTGTGGGAGGAAACCAAAGGTACAATAACTCTAACTGTTATCCATAAAACTTCAATAATAATAATAATAATTACGGAAGAAGGTATCAACACCCGAACATGTCCTATAGTAACAACCAAAATGTGTTGAGACCTCCTTCCGGATTCCATTATGAGCACCGTGAGCAGGGGTTAGGTAAGGCCCCATTTATTCCTAATGATCAATCTCCACAGCAGCCTCAACAGTCTAAGCAAGATGAGACGGTTTTGTCGTTACTAAAAGACATCTCGTCTCGGCTTGCTGATAATGAAGCATACTGTAGGGATTTAGGTAAGCAGGTGGCTCAATTGAGTAGGGAGAGGCAAGAAAGACCTCAAGGAGCACTTCCGAGTAGAACTGAACAAAACCCTAAGGGTAATCAACGGGAGACAGCTCAAGCTATAACCCTACGAAGTGGTAGGCAAGTGGAGGACCGGGTGCAAAACGCTGATATCCCATCCCAACCTACCGAGGTAAGTGAAGAGTCGGGAGAGGTAAGTAACCCCGACTCGATTTCTGAACACGAACCTAGCATAAATGAAAAAGGGAAAATTCCTGACCCAGTGAGAGCCTATGTGCCTAAACTTCCTTATCCTCAAAGGGAGAAGAAAGATAAACTGGGGCAGAAATATTCCAAATTCCTGGAAATTTTTAAGAAGTTAGAATTTAATTTGCCATTGATTGAGGCTCTCCAAGAGATGCCTTCTTATGCTAAATTCTTTAAAGAACTTCTTGCAGGGAAACGAAAGCTAGGTGAGGACGAAGTGGTGGTCTTAACAGAGGAATGTTCGGCAATTATCACTAACAAACTTCCACCCAAGCTCAAAGATAAGGGCAGTTTTACTATCCCATGCCGGATAGGGAACTTGGAGATCGCCAATGCGCTATACGACTTGGGTGCAAGTATAAATCTGATGCCTCTATCGTTTTTCAGGAGACTCAGACTGGGAGACCCAAAGCCAACCAATATGACCCTCCAATTGGCGGATAGATCTCTCACGAGACCAAAGGGGGTGGTCGAGGACGTGTTAGTAAAGGTGGACAAGTTTATCTTCCCTGCGGACTTTGTGGTAATGGATATGGAGGAAGATAGCTCGGTGCCCCTTCTACTTGGAAGACCTTTTCTCGCAACCGGTAGGACTTTGATAGATGTCCAGGAAGGTAAGATCATTCTTAGGTTGCATAACGAGGAGGTAAGTTTCAATGTCTATAATTCAATGAAATATCCGTTAGATGTTGAAAATTGTAACTTTGTGGACTCCTTTTGTCCTATTAATGCTTGTGTGGTTGAGAATTTGTGCAGTGAACTAGATTGCATCATAGGAGAAGGTCTAGGTGAAAGTGAGGCAAATGAAGTGATTAGTGAGGAATGCTCATGGGTGAAGGGACGGTTTGATAAGCTGGAGCGTGAAGTCAAACCAGCACCTAAATCCTCATTGGAGGAACCTCCATCATTGGAGCTCAAAACCCTTCCCCCTAACCTTAAATATGTTTTTCTACATCCTCCAAAGGACTTACCCGTCGTAATCTCTTCTTTGTTAACAGGAGAGGAGGAGGACAAGCTGCTAGAGGTGCTAAGGAAGCACAAAAGAGCATTCGGGTGGACAATCCACGACATCAAGGGAATAAGTCCGACGTTTTACACACATAGAATTTTTCTGGAAGATGAGGTAAAACCGTGTGCACAGCCTCAGCATCGGTTGAACCCCAACATGAAGGAAGTGGTAAGAACAGAGGTGATAAAACTCCTCGACGCAGGTATCATCTTCCCTATTTCTGATAGTCAGTGGGTGAGTCCGGTCCAATGTGTGCCTAAGAAAGGAGGTACGACGGTAGTGAAAAATGATAAAGGGGAACTAATCCCTACTAGAGCTGTCACGGGTTGGCGTATGTGTATTGATTATAGGAAGTTGAATGACGCCACCCGGAAAGATCATTTTCCATTGCCGTTTATTGATCAAATGTTAGAAAGGATGGCCGGGCACGAATATTTTTGTACTTTAGATGGGCTATTCGGTTATATGCAAATTCTAGTGGACCCTCTCGATCAAGAGAAAACCACGTTTACGTGTCCATACGGGACATTTGCATATAGGCGGATGCCTTTCAGATTGTGTAATGCCCCGGCTACCTTTCAAAGATGCATGCTAGCCATTTTTGCTGATATGATTGAGGATTTTATGGAAGCCTTTATGGATGATTTTTCTGTTGTTGGTCATACGTTTGAGTCATGTTTGAGGAATTTGGACCAGGTGCTTTAGAGATGTGAAGACACCAATCTGGCACTTAGTTGGGAGAAGTGTCAATTCATGGTCCGGGATTGCATTGTCTTAGGGCATAAGGTGTCGGGAAAGGGAATTGAGGTCGACTCGGCCAAGATTGAGGTGATTGAGAAACTGCCTCCCCCAAGTTCGGTTAAGTTAGTTAGGAGTTTCTTGGGACATGCAGGCTTTTATAGGCGTTTTGTGAAAAATTTTTCTAAGATTGCTAAGCCGTTGACTGAGATACTCTTAAAGGATGCCCCATTTAATTTCAATGATGAATGTATGTATGCTTTTAATTTGCTTAAGCGGAAATTGATTGAGGCACCGGTTATGGTGAGTCCGAATTGGGAAATCCCTTTTGAACTTATGTGCGATGCAAGTGACAATGCTGTTGGGGCATGTTTAGGTCAGAGGGTGAACAAAATTTTTCACCCAATTTATTATGCTAGTAAGACATTAAACGGTGCTCAAATGAATTATACTGTGACTGAGAAAGAATTACTAGCTGTTGTGTTTGCTTTTGATAAGTTCAGGTCTTACTTGGTCTTATCAAAAGTCATTGTGTATACTGACCATGCTGCTCTTAAGTATTTGTTGGCTAAGCAGGATGCAAAGCCCAGATTGATTCGATGGATTCTACTCCTCCAGGAGTTTGATGTGGAGATTAAGGATAAGAAGGGAGTAGAGAACGTAGTGGCCGACCATTTGTCAAGACTACCAAGTGAAGGATCCGTATCCTCTCCGGAAGCAAACATTCGTGACACATTCCCCGATGAACAGTTGTGTGGGGTAACTTCTATACCATGGTTTGTGGACATCGCAAACTTCAAAGTCGGTAACATTCTTCCACCTAACCTTTCACATGCACAGAGGCATAAATTCTTTCATGATGCTAAGGATTATTTTTGGGATGACCCTTATCTTTTTAGATTATGTGCTGATAGTGTGATTAGGCGGTGTGTTGCTTATGAGGAGGTTCCCTCCATTATTGAAATGTGTCATGATAGAGAAGCGGGTGGCCATTTTGGGCCCGATAGAACTGTAGGAAAAATCTTATCTAGTGGGTTTTATTGGCCAACCATGAAACAGGATGTCATTAGTTATATTCGAGCCTGTGATGCGTGTCAAACGACGGGAAATATCTCCCAAAAGAATGAAATGCTCCAACAGGGTATCTTGGTGTGTGAACTTTTTGATGTTTGGGGCATAGATTTCATGGGATCCTTCCCAATTTCTCATAACAACCAATACATTCTTGTGGCGGTTGAGTATGTGTCTAAATGGGTAGAGGCTGTCGCTTTACCAACCAACGATGCAAGGGTAGTTGTCAGGTTTCTAAAGAAAAACATTCTTACTAGGTTCAGAACCCTAAGAGCTATCATCAGTGAAGGGGGTTCCCATTTTTGTAATAGGCAATTTGACAATCTTTTGCACAAATATGGGGTTAAGCATAAGGTAGCGACTCCTTACCATCCTCAGACGAGTGGGCAAGTTGAGGTTTCGAATAGGGAACTGTGAACACGAAATTTTAATTTTAAAAAAAAAAGGGGGCCGTTGACCGTTGACCCACGACTGTATAATACAGTCGTGGGAATTCACTACAGTCGTACGACTGTAGTGTAAGTACAGTCGTACGACTGTACTTTCGGGGGGCAGGTTCCAGCCCATACTTCTTTGACTTAAAAAAGAAGGGAAATCTTGAGCATTTAATGCTCAAGATTTCCGGGCTAGTAGGGTATAAAAGAAAAAGAAAAAGCAGATTTTGGGACTTTTCGTTTTTTGGAGTTAGAAATCAGAATTTTAGAGAGAGAAAAAGGGAGAAAAAGAAAGAAGAGAGAGAAGTGAAAGAGCTTACTTTCTTCTCACATTTTCTCCTTGATTTCTTATTTTTAATCTCTGAAACGAATTAGACATCTTAGGTTAACAATCACACTAACAAATTAAATCATTTCGGACAAAAAACAAACACGAATCCATGACTTTTCTGGAGTTATTTGGACATTCTTGAAACCTTGACTTTTTGGGAAAAAAGTGCAAATTCACGTGGATTGGTGCGTAGCCAGGGGTCATTCCAGCTGTGGATCACCACCAAGAAGGTAAACAACCTTTAACTTATCTTATTTTCCAGCTTTCTGGGTGATTTGATTGTGTTTGGTGCATTTTTCTTCAAGTTTTTGCATCTTCATTTCTGGAAAAGTAAGAACAGTCGTACGACTGTTCTTGAAATAAGAACAGGGGCACGACTATAAATACAGTCGTGCCAAACACACTACAGTCGTACGACTGTCTTTGCTTCTTCAGTTTTAGGGTTTTGTTTTAGGGTTTTTTAGCGATTTCTGCCCAAACCAGGGCTACAGTGGCACGACTGTAGTAGACAGTCGTACGACTGTAACTACAGTCGTACGACTGTATCTCGCGGCCAGGGACAGAAATCCCTAAAAAATCCCTAAAATCCAAATAAAATTCCAAAAATTCGAAAAATTTCATAAAAATAAAAAAATTTCAAAAAATCAGAAAAATTTGGAAAACCCTCGAAAATCATCAAAATGAATTTTGTTGTGTACATCACGACCTTAGATTTATTTTTCAGTAAAGTTGCATTTAGAACAATTCAACGACGGAGACCCGGTTCTCCCGAAAACCGACCCACTTCGCATGCTTAATTATAATAAATCGGAAAAATTATTTTCAAAAATGATTTTTCTCACAAAACCAAAAATACAGGGACGTTTGAAAAATGGTTTTCCAGGTCTGACCGGGCCGGCCGACCGGGCCGACCCGGTTACCCCCAATTGCATGACTCCGAATCCTAATTCCCTATTTCTGTCTACTTGAGTCCTACTTGTGGTGTGCCGTATAAATTGTGCTAACCTTTGTTTTGCAGCTTTTATTTTATTTTAATTTTCTTTTTATTTGTATTTAATAGAATTAAATCGTGTATTTAGGCGGTTGTAAATTTTCTTTAGATTCTCGTGTATCCTAGGCGATTGTATCCGTGAGACGAGAGTTTTATTTTCCTTTCAATTTGGTTGTAAGCCCTTAAATATTTATTCTTTTTACTTTATATTCTGTATTATTATCCTGTATGCGCGCTGCGTGTATTCTTTTAATAAAAATAAATCTTTAGCTACTTAAAGTGTCGTAACTAGAACATTGACAATAATATTTAAATTAGACACGAAATAAAGGACTTGTCCGGACCCGAATCTCTGAAAAGTGTGGCAGTTCCTACTTTGGTTCAGCTACACCGTAAATTCCCGGTTGAGCTGAGCCGGGTGGCGACTCCTATACTTTTCATCGAGATTTAGGTCTCGATTCTTTTTCGAAATAATCCGTTTTTTTTTTCAAAAATGAATTTCCAAATCAAAAAACCCCACGCGAGGGAGGGTCCCGCCCGAAATCGAGGCGCCCCTTCCGAAAGGGAGGCACGTCCCGTCGAAAACGCGTCGTCCGCTCACAGTGGCGACTCTGCTGGGGATTTCTTAAATGTTTTTCAAAAACTTAAAAGAATTTGACAAGCCTTGAAAAGTGTCTAATTTAAATTAAGTGGATGATTCTTATATGGCACTTTATGCATTTTTGTAGTTAGGCATTTATTGCATTAAGTTAGGTATCCACTATTAGCCCGGTGAATCGTTGAAGTGTCGCCTAAGTTCCTCTTGGTCTTAGGGGCACGAATACGAAACACCACCCATAGCCTCGTACGAACCCCTTCGTTCGAACCCTTGAGTGGGGAGAAGTGAGGAGTATATTTTTGCTATGGGAGCCTTGATGTTATCCCGACTTTGGACCGAACTCAGTTAGGCAACCTTAGTTGGATTCCTTTAGGATACCAAAACGAATTGTGTGAATAAAATAAAGTAAAATCCGCCTTCATCATCCCCGGTTGGTGATCGAAGAGAACCCCTCCTAGGACTCGGTTAGAATTTTATCGACCTGACCACGTTTGGAGGAATAAGGTTGGAAGAATATGATCCGTGTGCTAATTGCTACGTGTCTTTTTGTCCTTCCATAACATATCATCATTTACATTTTTCACGAACATAACATACCGCATATAGAACATTTGTGTGATTCTAACTCACATCTTTTGTACAGCCATCTCCATTATTTCGCTTGTAAATACATTAATCACTCGCGTGACATTTACACTAACCACATTTTTTGTAGCCATGTATTTTTTCTTCGTGTGAAAAATTAATCAACTCACGAACATCATTTGAATGTCATGAGCATTAACCATTTTATTTTGCAGCCATGGGAGACGCGTGTCATGCATAAAGCATTATACGAATCTTGAATAATTCCATAAGGGTCACACACATCACGTTGCCGACCAAGTAGGAAAGCATTTTAGGCGCTCCACGAGTGCCGACAAAAAAAAATTCATCGCATTTCATTAAATCATTTTAGGCACTCCACGAGTGCCGACAAAAAATTCATCGCATTTCATTAAATCATTTTAGGCACTCCACGAGTGCCGACAAAAATTCATCGCATTTCATTAAATCATTTTAGGCGCTCCACGGGTGCCGACAAAAATTCATCGCACTTCATTAAAGCATTTTAGGCACTCCACGAGTGCCGACAAAAATTCATTGCATTTCATTAAATCATTTTAGGCGCTCCACGAGTGCCGACAAAAATTCATTTCACACATCAAAACATTTAGGCGCTCCCCGAGCGCCGGAACTCTGCCCGTTCATCAAGAACGCATTCACATTGTGGTGCGAAAACCGAGATACTCCCTGAGTATTGAAATTCCACCCGCAAGCCAAGCACGAGTTCATTTCATATCATCAAAAGTCCAAGGTGTCCTACGGACACCGAAACCTCGACCAAGCGCCATGCGCGTGTCGATATCACATCACAAAAATCCGAGGCACTCCACGAGTGCCGAAAACTCTGTCCGACCACTAAGGACAATCATTTCATTTCACAAAAACCGAGGTACTCCCCGAGCACCAAAGGTATCGTCCATGCATCTAATGCTTGGATTGCAATATATGCATAAATAAATAGGAGTTCATGCATACTTCACCACCCGAAGGGTTAATTATTTAAGGTTCGTGTTACAAATTCATTTCATACAACATCCATACATCGTCCATCCAACACACCATGCATACATGCATATCCCCTAGAGTTCATGACTCTTTGGGTGATCACATTTCACTAACTTTTGTTTGAAATGTTTTGTAGTTTGGCTCCGATCGGGACGACGACTCGTGAGGATAGAGCACAGTGATTCATCATCCAGTGAGTCTGAGGAATCAGTTCAGTTTGGGGAAGCTGAACTATCGTCTGAATTGAGTGCCCGGTTTTCGTTGGAACTTGAACAATTGCAACAAAGGTTTCAAGATATGGCAATCCCACCCGAAGCTGCTGCTGCCATGATGGCTACCTCTGCTCTTCGTGATTTCATGAGTTCTGATGAGTTCAAGAATCTTATCAAGAGCCAAGTGCAGAGTGCTTTGGCCGAATCATCTAATCAGAGGCCGGAAAGGGGTGCTCGGGAAGAAAGTAGTGGAGGGAGACTGAATGATGGGCAGTCAGACGCAGAAGAAGGCCGGAGGGATAATGCTGAGCGGCCTGTGGAGTCCGCCTTGGAAAGAAAGATGAAGGAGATGGAAGAAACTATAGCGGAGCTGCGTGCCAGTTCTAAGATCCAATCTGCCAAACGTATCGACCCATCCACACTGATAGCCGGAGGGGTTGAAATGCTTCCAGTAGGCTTCCAAATGCCTAGGATTGCGCCATATGTGGGGAAAAGTCCTCCTACGGCCCATTTGAATCAATACGTGCGGATTATGACCATGGCCGGGCTCACCATGAATCAATTGGTGGGACTATTCCCCACTACTTTGGAAGGGGGCGTTATCACGTGGTACAATAAGCAGCCCGAGGGGGTACAAGGTGACTGGGATGCACTGTCTGATGCCTTCATTAAGTACTTCAGTTTCAACACGCAACTGGAGGTCAAGCTGCAAGACTTAGAGGCGGTGAGGCAGAAACCGAATGACACCTTCTCTGAATACTACCAAAGGTGGATGGATAAGATGATTCTCCTTCATCAGAAGCCATTGGAAGATGAATTAATCGTGAAGCTAATTGATGGGAGCTTGGAGGTTTATAGGAATGTGATGAAGTACCATAAATTCCAGTCCCTGATAGAGGTGCATGAGTTGGCTCGCAAAGTTGAGAAGTACGAGATTGATCCACCCCAGAACAGTTATGGAGGAGGGTATCGGAGCCGCACATACTCCTCGGGGTATAAAAGCAATAACAACCCTGCGGCTTCTTCATCAACAAATGCTAAGCCAAGCCAGCCACCTGCACTTGTTAAACAAATAGAGGTGGCAACAGTTCGCAAGGGTCCAGTCAACAGACAGCCGGGAAAGGGATCTCTCCTTGGGAAGATTCTTTGGGGCGGATCTTTCTGAAATGTAGGAATCTGGGCTTCCTTCAAAGTCTGAAACCGTACACGCCTCCGGCTGAGGCGGACAAGAACAACTTTTGCTCCTATCATATGACTAAGGGGCATCGAACCAACGAGTGTCATGCTTTGAAAAAGGCGATTCAACAGCTGATTGATGAAAAGAAGATAGAAGCGCCCCTTTCAAAGCCCAATGTTCAGAGTAATCCGCTACCCCAGTTTGAAAGAAGAGTAAACATGGTGCAATCGGGGTTATCTCCTAACTTTGTCTTAGCCCAGATTGCAAGGGCAAATCCCGCAATTCAAGTGGTGGTAGGTGAAGATGTTGAGCCCTCAGTGGAGGAGAGCAAACCTGTGAATTTGGATGATATAGAATTGGATGATGATGCGGATGAATTTGAGTTGATGAGTAGGCCCGAACCTCTAAACCGGACAACACCTGTCTATCCTGTCTGCACTAAGGATGGGATGTATATAAGGAAGGAAGATGCTCCAGTGAATAATGTCACGAGAAGTGGAAGGGTATATCAACCCGAGCCACAACGGTTGGGAGAGCCGAGTAAAAGGGCAGAAGCACCAGTTCAAGATTATTTACCCATCAAGGTGAATGAAAAAGAAGATCTGGTAGTGGAGCAACTCAAAAAGATGCCCGCACGTGCATCTGTGTGGCATTTGCTTATGGAATCCCAAAGACATCGAGCTGCAGTGGTAAAAAAGCTTATGGAAATGGATGCAAACCCATTAATGTCTCCCGAGGAAGTCGGCATGGTGATTGGGAGTACAAAGAGCCAACAATCTGATAATCCCGGGGGGATCACTTTTACCGAGGATGACTTACCTCCGGAAGGCACTAACCACAATCGTGCCTTGTATCTGAAAGTGGAGATGATGGATCGAATTTTGCCGTGTGTGATGGTTGATGACGGCTCAGCATTGAACATCTGCCCTCTGAAAGTTTTACCTAGCCTTCATCTGTCTGAAGAAGCATTGTCAAGGTCTAACACGGTGATCCGGGCCTATGACGATTCCAAGCGTACTGTGATTGGAACCTTTGAAGCAGAAGTGTCGGTGGGGGAAGTTAAGTCAACCGTACTGTTCACTGTTATTGATATTCCTGTGACTTTCTCCTTGCTTTTGGGAAGACCTTGGTTTCATGCATTGGGAGGTGTGCCATCAACTTTGCACCAAAAGGTGAAGATTCCAGTGGGGGAGAAAATTGTAACTCTAGAGGCGGATGAATCTTCTATGGTGGCTGCTCTGAACTCATCTGAACAACTTTTTACTGGCTTTCAAGTGGCGGTTATCTCAGGGCATAAGGGGAAAGAATTGACATTTTCCCCATGGATCCATAAGTATTTTCAGAAGCAGAATTTCATTCCGGGAAGGGGGCTAGGAGTCCATCAACAAGGGGTCACAAAGTTTGATATCACTATGGGCCAGTCACACCGAGGGGGTCTTGGTTATAAAGATGCCGAAAAGAAGGGAATCCCGGAGACAAAGAAAGTCCATCTCTTGGACACTTTTGTTCGAGCCAGTAGTGGACCATATGGTGGTAAACGGAACCGATGGTTATTGATGGGGAAACAGTCCCCGGGTTTGAGATCTTTGCTGATGTTGTCGACTTTTCAAAATATGGGGTTGGCTCAGTAGAAGGAATGCTTAAGCCTGAAGATATGAAGGAAACCACTCCTCCTCCAATAAGCCAAGCTGAAGTGGTGGCTCCCATCACCCCAGAAGAGCAATCAAAAGAAGATACAGACCCCCTGGTGGACGCCATTACCAAAGCATTTGCTGAACTACTGAAGAAAGGGTTGAAAGAGAACCCTGTGAAGAAGGAAGCTATTTCAGGACGGGCAGAGTTAGTAGAAAAAGCTGTCGCTGAACTCACCAAAATGATGGCTAAGGGAAAAGCGAAGGTGGAAGAAGATGCCTTATCTGAAGCACAGAAAGAGACTCTTGAAGCTGATTTGGGTGACTTGTTCGAAGAAGAGCCTGCTGACCCGGAAGACCTTGCTGCAGAAGACCCTCCGCATCTGGAGGAAGAAAATGATTTCTTTGTAAATTTATCCTATGTACTTGATATGAACAATTCCGCTTTTAAGGCGATGAATTAAATGAAATCTGACTTCGCTTATTTGTGTGATGTTTTTCCTAATGGCTCTGTGCATACATGCAATCATTCATTCAATGTATTCAGCATTCATGACACTGCATTACATGAAATTAATTTGGGCACAATTGAAAATCCTAAAATGGTATCCATCTCTAACGAACTCAATCCTGAAGAAGAGAGAGAATTGACAAAAATACTTAAAAAGCATGTGGGAGCGTTTGCCTGGTCTTACGACGATATGCCGGGGGTTGACAGAGAGATAGCAGAGCATAGAATTCCGATTGACCCTAAGTTCAGCGCAGTAAAGCAGAAACTCAGGCGTCTACGTCCAGAATGGGCTGAGAAAGTCAAAGAAGAAGTGGCAAAGCAGATAAAGGCCAATTTCCTGGAGGTGGTAGATTACCCTGAATGGTTAGCCAACATAGTCCCAGTTGCCAAGAAAGACGGAAGGGTCCGGGTTTGTGTGGATTACTGGGATTTGAATAAGGCCTCTCCAAAGGATGACTTCCCACTTCCTCACATTGATGTCCTGGTCGACAGTGCAGCAAGGGCAGTTATGTATTCGTTCATGGATGGTTTCTTGGGGTATAACCAGATCTTAATGAATGTCATTGACAAGATCAAGACAGCCTTCATCACCGAGTGGGGGGTGTACTGCTACAAAGTGATGCCGTTTGGGTTGAAGAATGCTGGGGCAACATATCAACGGGCGGTTACGACACTACTGCACGATATGATCCACAAAGAGGTAGAGGTGTATGTTGATGACATGCTGGTAAAGTCAATGACCCGGGAGGAGCACCCTGCTATCCTGGATAGATTTATGACCAGGATTGAAAAATACAACCTGCGACTCAATCCAAAGAAGTGTGTTTTCGGAGTTGCATCGGGCAAACTGTTGGGGCACATTGTCAGTCAAAAGGGGATTGAGATGGACCCAGACAAGATCAAAGCAATTCGAGATATGCCAGCACCAAAAACAGAGAAAGAAGCCAGGTCTTTTCTGGGGTCTCTTCAGTACGTCAGCAGGTTCATTGCTAGATTGACTACAGTCTGTGAACCCATTTTCAAGCTTCTTCGGAAGGAACAACCCGTTGTGTGGAATGATCAGTGTCAGATTGCATTTGATAGGATCAAAGAGTACCTGATTAATCCTCCAGTGTTGAAACCCCCAACTTTGGGAAAACCTTTGACCCTGTACTTAGCCATTGAAGAAAACTCCATAGGGGCAATGTTGGTTCAAGAACAAGATGACAAAAGGGAGCATGCTATTTACTACCTCAGTAAGAAGCTGCTAGATTACGAAACCCGATACACTGTCGTGGAGAAGACTTGCACTGCTATGGTCTGGCTTACGAAGAAGTTGAGGCACTATTTCCAATCCTACAAAATACAAGCCGTGGCAAAGGTTGATCCAATGAAATATCTTTGCTCTGCTCCTTCCTTAACGAGAAAACTGTCCCGGTGGTTGCTTTTGTTATCAGAATTTGACATCGAGTATGTAACGAAGAAGGTGATCAAGGGAAGAGCGGTGGCTAAGTTCCTGGCCAATCAGCCGCTTGAATCTGATTATGTAGAAAACCTGGAATTTCCTGATGAACAGTTGGCTTTCGTAGAAGTGGAGATCAGGAAATGGATCATGCATTTTGATGGAGCTGTAAATAAGAGAGGGGCGGGCCTCGGAGTAATCATTGTAACTCCTGAGGGAGAGATAATTCCTTTGTCAAAACGGCTGGAATTCCCGGTAACTAACAACGGCGCAGAATATGAAGCTTGTTTGTTTGGCATTGATGCTCTCATCACATTAGGGGCAAATGATGTGACCATTGTGGGAGATTCGCTGTTGGTAATCCGTCAAGCCACCAGAGAATGGGAAATCAAGGAAGAATCGCTTCGCCCATACTTGGAAACCTTGTGGGAAATGGTGAAGGTATTCGGGCACACTGAATTCAAGCATGTGGCTAGAGATGATAATCAGATGGCGGATTCATTGGCTACCCTGTCATCCATGTGGGAAGGACCTCAGAAAGCACCGATGCAGCCTTTGATCCTGGAGACTGCTAGAACACCGTTTCATCGTCCTAGCGCGGTCCTGGCTTTAGTTGCAGACAATAAGCCCTGGTACCAAGATATAGCTGACTTTCTGCAGAATGGCCAATACCCTGAAGAAGCGGATGCATCGGATAAGACAACTTTAAGAAAGTTGGCAGCTCAGTTCAGATGGTTTGATGGACAGCTTTTCAAAAGCACTGCGGATGGATTGTTGTTAAAGTGTCTAACGGAAGCAGAAGCCAAGAAGGTCATGCAAGAAATGCATTCAGGGATCTGTGGCCCGCATATGAACGGATTAGCTCTAGCGAAGAAGATCATGAGACAAGGGTACTTCTGGCTCACTATGCAGACTGACTGTGCAGAGGAAGTGAAAAAGTGCCACGAATGCCAGATTTACGGGGACATCAGCCATCTTCCACCTATGGAGTTGCAAAACCTCATGACACCTTGGCCGTTTGCAGTATGGGGCATAGACATAATTGGTGAAATTCGGCCTCCCGCATCGAATGGTCACAAATTCATTGTAGTGGCAGTCGATTATTTCTCCAAGTGGGTTGAGGCCGAGTCTTATGTCACGGTTACAGCTAAGAACATGGCAAAGTTCGTGAAGAAGCACATCTTTGCATCAGCTGAACTATTCGAAGAGTACAATGTGGAACACCACAAGTCTTCCCCTTATAGGCCACAAGCCAATGGAGCAGTGGAGGCAGCGAACAAGTCCATCAAAAAGATCTTGTCCAAGACCACTTCAACCTACCGAGATTGGGCAGATAGATTACCCTATGCCCTGTAGGGGTACAGAACCAGTGTTAGAACGTCGACTGGGGAAACGCCTTACTCGCTGGTTTATGGGATGGAAGCAGTCCTTCCTGTTGAAATGGAATTGAAGTCACTAAGGACGGTCTTAGAAGCCCAATTGTCTGAAACAGAATGGGTGAAGGCAAGATTTGAGCAGCTGGCTATGGTTGATGAAAGGCGTCTTAAGGCTCTGGATCATCTGCAGATGTACCACCAAAGGATGGCTAGGGCCTATAATCGACGGGTTCGTCATCAGAAACAGCCGCTGAAAGCGGGAGACCTAGTATTGAAACAGATGAGACCGACCAATACGGATGCGAGGGGCAAATTTAAACCCAACTGGGAAGGGCCGTATATGGTTAAGAAGGTACTCTCCAAAGGCGCAGTGAAGATCATGGACATGGACGGTAATGAATTCACCAATCCGATTAACCAAGATCATCTCAAACGCTACCACGTGTAAAAAAAAAAAAAAAAAAAAAAAAAGAAGCTTGTTGAGTCGAAAACCCGTAAGGGCGACTTAAGCAAAAGTTAAGGCAACGAGGGTTAGCTTATCGACCAGAAAACCTGTATAGGATGGTTGATAACAGGAATGAGTTCGTTCGAGATATGTACCAATTTTTAGAATTTTTAATTGATGTGATAATTAAATTTCATTAATGAAGTACGTTATGCTCAACATATTGCATGAATATTTGGAGTATGTTACATGATACATTTGTCGAAACATCCAGATAAACAAAGACATTTACACGCCTAAGTGTGCAATTGCAAATATCACCCAATCGTAAAAAAAAAAAAAAAAAAAAAAGCCTGTTAAGTCGAAAACCCCGCAAGGGCGGCTTAAGCAAAAATTAAGGTAAAAAAAAAAGAAAGGGAAGTCTGTTAAGTCGAAAACCCGCGAGGGCGGCTTAAGCAAAAGTTAAGACAAAAAAAAAAAGAAAAAAAAAAAGAAAAAAGAGAAAGAAAGATCGTATTAATAATAACAATAAAATGTATACATATAATAATAATGGAGGCCAATACATGCATGATAATGAGAATCACATTTTTTCCTTTTATGCTCTCCTTTTCTTGACAGGAAGTGGTCCCGCGGTCTCAGAAGGAGCCAGCCAGCGGAAAGTCGCACTCTCACGCGCCTCACGGGTCGGTAAATCCTGGATCTCAGTCAGCCACAGCTTGTAACGATCATTTGTCTCTGTAGGGGCAAGACTGGCATAGTTCAGCGTCACGCGATGGGTATCTCTAGCCCAGCGAAGTCTGATGTGATCTGGCCAAGCAGCAGTATACTCCTCACAATTGGTAACACAAGATTGCTGGGGGATGTCCTGCAGATGACCGTACTGACGGCGGAGGCGACTCGGAGAGTAAAATGTCACCCTGGTCTGTCCTAATAACTGCACACCATGTGCCCACATCTCTACAATCACATGGGTAATCTTCCACCAGGGGCACACCCACCTAATCTGGTCATCAGTCCGGTGAGATAGCCAAGCGCCCCACTCATCAGCAGACATATCAGTATAGGAGTCGACGGAGAAGCCACGTTCCTTGAAATTGGCCGGGTTGTATTTCTTGAAGTTCCCTCTCGGGATCTTAAGAATTGATAACTTCTCCAACAACCAGATCTGCAATTGATGGTAAGCAAGGGTTAGCGGCTCATTCGACTCAGAAATACACCAGATAATAAGGAATTTCACCTGGAGCAATGTGAGGTGAGGGCCAATGTGGAGAACACCATTTGTCTTGGATGTATGCAAACTAATCAGTGTCTCAGCAAGTGCAAAAGGAGCTGGAGATGCTCCAACAGCCATCTGAGAGATAAGGGAGACAGCTCTGAAGGAGATAATCCCATCACTAGGACCACAGAAATACCGGCTCACCAGTAACAGGCTGACCATGGAGGCCCAACTCATGTGGTCCCTAGGGGCATTGATACACCATCCTAATACGGAATCCGAGCTCAATCCAGGAAAAGGAGAATCAATAGCAAATAAAGCCTCCACATCAGGGTTGGGAAGCCCGAACAAACTCACCAAGGAGGAAATGCTACCGAAAGTGAACTCGGGGACGGCGATGTCCACTCCCTTATGGCAGGGAATATTCAAGATAGCACTGAACTCTTCATATAAGGGGCAGAGTTCTTGGCATGAGAAGCGGAAAACGTTGTCCACTGGATCCCAGAAACGGTAACAGGCATTCAACAGCTCGATGTTCCACGAGTGTCTGTAATAGGCCTTGAGATTCCACAACCCGAAAGGCTTTAATTTGAGCCAATCAGAGTCTTGTAATGATTCTAGAAAATTTTCTTTAGATTCTCGTGTATCCTAGGCGATTGTTTTCGTGAGACGAGAGTTTTATTTTCCTTTCAATTTGGTTGTAAGCCCTTAAATATTTATTCTTTTTACTTTATATTCTGTATTATTATCCTGTATGCGCGCTGCGTGTATTCTTTTAATAAAAATAAATCTTTAGCTACTTAAAGTGTCGTAACTAGAACATTGACAATAATATTTAAATTAGACACGAAATAAAGGACTTGTCCGGACCCGAATCTCTGAAAAGTGTGGCAGTTCCTACTTTGGTTCAGCTACACCGTAAATTCCCGGTTGAGCTGAGCCGGGTGGCGACTCCTATACTTTTCATCGAGATTTAGGTCTCGATTCTTTTTCGAAATAATCCGTTTTTTTTTTCAAAAATGAATTTCCAAATCAAAAAACCCCACGCGAGGGAGGGTCCCGCCCGAAATCGAGGCGCCCCTTCCGAAAGGGAGGCACGTCCCGTCGAAAACGCGTCGTCCGCTCACAGGAACTAAAACGCATCTTAGAAAAAACGGTAAGTGCATCTAGGAAAGATTGGAGTTTAAAGTTAGACGATGCATTGTGGGCATATAGGACTGCTTTTAAGACACCTATAGGCATATTGGGCTTTAAAATTTCTTAACTTTGATATGCAAGCTACAGGTGAGCTTCGATTAAGGCAACTCATGGAGCTAGATGAGCTTCGGTTGATCTCGTATGAGAATGCCAAGATTTACAAGGAGAGGACCAAGAAATGGCATGACCAGCATGTAACAAAGAAAGGTTTCAACCAAGGAGAGTTGGTGCTCTTGTATAACTCCCGGTTGAAACTCTTTCCGGGCAAACTGCGAAGTCGATGGACGGGACCGTTTACCGTGCATAAGGTTTACCCCTCCGGGATGGTGGAAATTGAAACCCCGGAGGGAATTCAACAAGTAAACGGGCACCGGTTGAAGCCCTACGTCAGCGGAGGAATAAAGGAGGAGAAGCAAGTCTTACTCCTTCATGATGTGTAATGCTAAAACGTGGATGTAGAAGTCGAGCTATTCCGACAATAAACATAGCACTGAGGTACGTATGCCTCCCTTGTACATTAGTTTTCACGTTAATATGTTTTTGTGTGTTTTTGTGTGTAGGATTAGGTACTTAAGCAAGTTAATCGAAAATCGTAATCAAAATGTGGAAAAAAAAGCAATAGTTGGCAGAATTCAGGGTGGCACGTCGTGTCACTAAGCAGCTCGCCGTGCCAAAGTGAAGTTGGGTGTAGCACGTGGCGTGCCAAAGTGGCACGAAATCGTGCCAGGCTGCTGTTCCGGAAGAAAATTGTGCATAAGTAACCAGCACGCCGTGCCACATTCAGCACGCCGTGCCAAGGTAATGGTATGCAGGGCGGCACGGCGTGTCATTTCAGCACGCGCGCGTGCCGTTGTTCTGTTCCGCAAGAGGTTTGTGCATAGGTAAACAGCACGCCATGCCAATCATAGGTCTGAAGGGCGGCACGACGTGCCAATATGGCACGACCAACATGCCGTCCCTCTGTTCCAAAAGTGAGTTGTGAAAAAAAGAGCAGCACGCCGTGTCAAAACTTCAGCACGCCGTGCCAAATGTTCAAATTTCAAGGCAGCACGCCGTGCCAATACAGCACGCCGGCGTGCCATCACGCTGTTTCCAGGTAAGTGTTTTTGACCAGCTCAGCACGCCGTGCTGAGTGTTTGGCACGGCGTGCCGAGCGTTTAAATTTTGAATTCCAAGGGTTATTCCACCGCCGATTTAATGCTCTTTCCACCTTCTCCCCTTCCCATAACCGACTTCTTCTTCTTCTTCTCTTTCCTCTCTCTCACTTTCTCTCACCCTCTCACTTTCTCTCTCCCCTTTTCACTCTCTCTCTAGAATCCATTCTCTCCTTCTCCTTCTCTATTCTTCTTCTTCTTCCTTCCTTTCTCTCCTTCTCCCTATCCCCTCTTACTCTCCTTTCCTTCTTCTTCTTCTTCTCCA
Organism: Euphorbia tirucalli; assembly: GCA_039660915.1. NCBI lineage: Eukaryota > Viridiplantae > Streptophyta > Magnoliopsida > Malpighiales > Euphorbiaceae > Euphorbia > Euphorbia tirucalli. The sequence goes on along the minus strand of CM077638.1, from coordinate 15,817,111 downwards.
TCTCACCCCTTTTCCTCCACTATTTTGCCCTAGGGTTTTATTTTGCTTCAATTTCCTTGAACCCAGGTATGAATTTCTGCTTTATTCTTTCTTTTATTATTATTATTATTGTTGTTCTTTTTCTCATTTTGGTTTTGATGGATTGACTGCTTAATAGGGTTTTATTTTACTTTCTTTTTCTTTTTTTTTTGTGATTTGTATCTCTGACAGTAGATGTTCTTTGGCTTTGTGTTCTTTTGTTTTTGATTTTTGTTTTATTTTTATGGTTATGCAATTGTAGGATGAAGAAGAAAACCGTCGCCAATCGGAGACACGGTTTGTCTCGTCGGCCCATGGAACCGTCACCAGAGCCGGTGCCACGTGACGAATTGCCCACCGACCAATTGATGTCCCCGCTGACAAATCTCTCAAGGAAATACAAATGTCACTTTCCTTTACTTTCGGACGATGAAGGTAAGAAGTACAAAACTTTATTTCCTTTAGAGAGCACTCCTTTTCGCACTTTCGATTGGCAATTTCTCTTTGTACAAGATAGGTCGGAGGGAGTAAAAGCTAAATTGACTAGTTTAGGGTGGTACGTGTGAGCGGACGACGCGTTTTCGACGGGACGCGGGACTCCCTTTCAGAAGGGGCGCCTCGATTTCGGGCGGTACCCTCCCTCGCATGGGGTTTTTGATTTGGAAATTCGTTTTTTGGAAAAGCGGATTATTTCGAAAAAGAATCGAGACCTAAATCTCGATAAAAAGTATAGGAGTCGCCACCCGGCTCAGCTCAACCGGGAAATTACAGTGTAGCTGAACCAAAGCGGGAACTGCCACACTTTGCAGAGATTCGGGTCCGGACAAGTCCTTTATTTCGTGTCTAATTTAAATATTATTGTCAATGTTCTATTTACGACACCTTAAATTGCTAAAGATTGATTTTTATTAAAAAAAATGCACGCAGCGTGCATACAGGATAATAATGCAACATATAAAGTAAAAGTATAAATATTTAAGAGCTTACAACCCAATCGAAAGAAAAATAAAACTCTCGCCTCACTGATACAACCGCCTATATACACGAGAATCTAAAAAAAATATAACCGCCTAAATACACGATTCAATTCTATTAAATACAAATAAAAAGAAAATTAAAATAAAATAAAAGCTGCAAAACAGAGTTAGCACAGTTTGTACGGCACGCCATAAATAGGACTCAAGTAGACAGAATTGGGAAATTAGAATTCGGGGTCATGTAATTGGGGGTAACCGGGTCGGCCCGGTCGGCCGGTCCGGTTAGACCTGGAAAACCATTTTTGAAACGTCCCTGTATTTTTGGTTTTGTGAGAAAATCTTTTTTTTTTTAAACATTTTTTCGGTTTATTACAATTAAGCATGTAAAGTGGGTCGGTTTTCGGGAGAACCGAGTCTCCGTCGTGGAATTGTTCTAAATGCAATTTTACCGAAAAATAAATCTAAGGTCGTGATACACACAACAAAATTCATTTTGATGATTTTTAAGGGTTTTCCAATTTTTTGGGATTTTCTGAAATTTTCTGATTTTTATGAAATTTTTCGGATTTTTATGATTTTTTGGATTTTAAGGATTTTTAGGGATTTCTGTTCCTGACCAAGGAATACAGTCGTGCGACTGTAGTCTTGGCTAGGCAGAAATCGCTAAAAAAAACCCTAAAAACAAAACCCTGAAACTGGAAAAGCCAGCACAGTCGTACGACTGTAGAGGATCTGGCACGACTGTAATTACAGTCGTGCCCCTGTTCTTGTTTCAAGAACAGTCGTACGACTGTTCTTACTTTTCCAGAAATAAAAACGCAAAAACTTGAAGAAAAATGCAGCAAACACAAACAAATCACCCAGAAAGCTGGAAAATAAGTTGAGTTAAAGGTTATTTACCTCCTTGGTGACGATCCATAGTTGGAATGACCCCAGGCTACGCACCAATCCACGTGAATTTGCTCTTTTTCCTTAAGGAGTCAAGGTTACAAAAGTGTCCAAATAACTCCCAAAAAGTTACGGATTTGCGTTTGTTTTTGGTCCGAAATGATTTAGTTTGTTAGTGTGAGTGTTAACCTAGGATTTCTAATTCGTTTTAGTGATGAAAAACAAGAAATTAAGGAGAAAATGTGAGAAGAAAGTAAGGTATTTTACTTCTCTCTCTTCTTTCTTTTTCTCCCTCTTTCTCTCTCTAAAATTCTGATTTCTTTTTTTTTGCCAAAAAAGTCCTTTAAAATCTGATTTTCTGCCCTTTTATACCTCACTAACCCGGAAATCTTGAGCATTAAATGCTCAAGATTTCCCTTCTTTTCCAAGTCAAATAGGGTATGGGCAGCAACCTGCCCCCGAAAGTACAGTCGTACGACTGTACTTACACTACAGTCGTACGACTGTAGCAAAATCCCACGACTGTATTTTACAGTCGTGGGTCAACGGTCAACGGCACACTTTTTTTTCGTTTTTTTTTTAATAAAGGAAAATTTTGTGTTCACAGGCTGCCCCTCGTGTAGCTGAAATCCGATTTCCGAAACAGATTTAGGTACACGACAAAGAACACGAAAACACATGGATATGCAAGAGCAGTTTTCTGTTGGAAATGCCCTAGTCCCGAGGCATTGGTCCTTGTATTTGTACTGTGCATTTATTGGATTTATGTATTGTACTTATTTGTGTCATTAATAAAGGCATCAATTCATTTATTATATTTATCTTGTGCAGTATAGTAAATGAAGTATCCAATGGACATATCCATATCCATGACGACTAGTGTCATGCACTTAGCAGTAAGACCATGGATAGGGTTAACGATATGACCATGAATAGATCCGTAGTCTGTTCCAGTCATGGGAATGAATGGAACAACAGACTATCATTAACCTGGTTGTATGGCGGTGTCTTACCGGTCATTGGACATGGAATGTCAACCAAGTTAATGGGTACATGCCTGGGTGCATGGTACTGGATAGATCCACTGAACGAGTAATCCACATGGTATGGTATCACAATGGATTCTCGTGTAGTACTTGTATGGATCCTTTGACCTGACCATATGATGGTGTTACATGTGATGTCGCATACTTAGGGGTACGCCTAAAGGGCCTGTAATAGGGTGCCAAGTATGGGTGCTTTCGGGTATGTCACTGAACATGGTAATACTATGGATATGCAGAAGGGATTTGTCACTCAGTAACCAACTGAGAAGATATCACCGGCCTCTTGATGAATGTGACTGATAAGAGTGTGGCCACACCCAAACAAGTTGGTACTTGTTTGTGAGCATCAGTACATTCGGGATCAAGTTAATATCTGAACACAAAAGAGGGTGATCAATCCATGCCTCTGTGTTGGACACCGATATCAATGACATGGGATGTACAAGTCTAACTACAGGGTTATGATATCAGTTGGACTGCCATCTCCATCTTAATTGGGGGCTGCAGTGGCTTGCTAGAGCCCAATTGCAGTCTGCGGGCCAAAGGCCCGCTGCCAACATAAAGATGGGCCCACAGGATCGTACACATAGAACGATAGAATGCAGACTTAAGGAATAGCATGTATACTTGGAGTATACACATTGGAGGGAGAGGTGTGTATATATTAATTATATTATAAAGATCAATTGGATTGGTCATAATAATAAAATTAATATATTCAATTGGCTCTTCATAATTAATTGGATTAATTATGAAATTATTTCCTAGGTGGAAATATTCATATGTATGGGTTTACATATGATTTTATTTTGTGCAGAGTTAATTTTAATTTGATGGATTAAATTAAATGTCAAACCAATTTTAATTTGGATGTAAATAATATATTACTTGGAGTAATATATTAAATACATGGGTATATTAAAATTGGGCTTGAATTAATTTGAACCAAATTAATTAAAATTAGACTGGGCCTAAATTAAAACATGGAAGCCCGCGCAGAATAAAGTGGAGCCAAGATGGGCCAGAATTCCTTATGGAATTCGGCCAACCCTAGGTATAAATACCTAGGGTTAGAAGAATTCGGCCGACAAAAAGCTAAACCACTCATAGCCGAATTCTCTAGCCTCTCCTCTCCTTGGTTCTTGCTTTTCCATCGCTAGCACGGGTTGCATTTGCCAAGCGTTCGTGTACGTGAGAGCGGAGGAATTCTAAATTGAGTTCTGCAGTCATCATCCGTCTCTAAAAGAGATTTTTCTGGTATGAAATTTCAATCTCTTTCTATTCAATTTTATGTTTTTCAATTTCCGCTTCAATTGCTCCTGGGACCGAATTTGAGGAAATCACCGCGTTCTTCCGCTTTTATCGGGTGATTTCCGGTGAAAAATCCCAACATTTTCGCAGGTGGACTGCAAGTGACTTTGGAAGTCAGGTGGTCCATATGCCTTTTTCATGAGGATGACACCGAGAGCATGGATGACTTTTGGAGTCAGGCGGTTCCCTACGATGGCTTTCGCGCAAGGATGACGCCGAGATGGAATAACTTTTGGAGTCAAAAGGCTGTGTACGGTTTGTCACACCGAGCCCCAAAAATGCATGTGATGCATGTCTGACGAACGTATTTATTCCTTGATCGATAATTTTGAAACAAAAATTTTTGCCCCTTTGATCAAGAATAAATACGTGAATGCGTGTCATGGTTGTCTTTTATAGTTGTGCGGGACTGGATTTATGAATACAAGATGTGATAGTCGTGTGTGACTGGCGCACTCAACAGACTGACACGGGATTTTTGGTTCCCTTTTAAAGTCGTGGGGGACTGTGATTTTTGTGTGTATGCATGAAAATCGCGTGCGGCTGGGCGCACCTGACAGACTAGAATTGGATTTGGGTTCCCTTTTAAAGTCGTGGGGGACTATGATTTTTGTGTGTACGTAACGGCCCGGAGTGGTTTGGCACGTGGGGCGCGTTGAAAATGTAATTGGTATGATTATACTTACAGTGAATTTTTCATGGTTTTCTCGGATTTCGTGCCCCTTGGGCGAGGCGGACCGTTGTTGAAATACATTAGTCATCGCTGGATTGGTCTTGTAAAATTACCGAAATGCCCCTGTGGGGAATAATTACACATTAGATAATGAAAATAGGGTTTAAAGAATAAATAGGAAAAATTGAAAATTTCCCCCCTTTTTCCCACTACAGTCGTGTGACTGTATTCAAATTTTGAATACAGTCGTACGACTGTACTTCGCGGGCAGAAACGTTTTAAGGGGCGGTTTCCGCCTGTTTCCACTTCCATTCTTCATTTTCCCGAAAATTTCTCTCCTCCCTTTCTCTGAAACCGACCCAAACCTTCGAAAACTCGTCCAAAATGTTGAAGAAAATGGGAAAGAAGTTGAAAAAGATCCAAAACAACGCGGTTCCAGAACCCAATAACCCCGATGAGATCGCTTTTGTGGGGATCGCACAAGGATACGGGCACCTGCTATATATGGATCATTTCGGGATCCGATTCGGGATGGAGATCCCTATTCTGCTAGCGATGGACTCCCATTTGTCCGTTACACAGGTTGGTATCTGATTTTTTGGCCTTGATTTTGAGTTTTCCAATATTTTTCCTTTTGAACTTTTGGAACTGATTTGCATGATTTACTGCTGTCTGGGTTGAATTGATTGAGTAGAATGCATGCTAGGAGTCCCCTGTAGTCAATAGAAACAAGAAACTAGGAAAAATGAGTCAGAAATCGCGAAAATTAAACGAATTGCGAAATTTTTTCTGTAGGATTATGAACAGTCGTGCGACTGTTCATGCCAATGATGAACAGTCGTACGACTGTGGGCACTACAATCGTGCGACTGTAGTTACGCTCGTGCAACGCGTACTACAGTCGTACGACTGTAGCAAGAAAAGTTGGCCTTTAAAATTTTGTTTCGTTCAATTAATTCTGTAAAATCTGAATGCATGTGTGTTGTACTTCCCCATAATGCAGGTACACAGGATTGCCGGCAGCGGGAATCTCTCTCTGCCCCGGATCTGGTGGGATCGACTTCCCGAGCCCGTGCGGGCCCGTGTTAGGCTCCTAGGGCTTGAGTCCTTCGTTTTGTCCTTGCCCATGAGCACACCGCACACCACCCATGCCGTGCTGATGGCTCTGTGCGAGAGATGGGTTTGCACCACCCACACCTTCCACCTGCCTATCGGGGAGTTCACCGTCACTCCCTCGGATTTTGTGGCGATCACAGGCTTCGGGTTCGGCGGGACCCCTATCATCTTCAACTGCAGCTTGACTCGACAGCAGCAGGTGGATACCTATATCCGGAGGTTGATTGGCTGCACCCTTAAGAAGGGGAAGATCTTATGCTCCCGGGTGGAGGCTTATTGGGCCACCCGTGCAGTCTCGACTGAGGAGGACGTAGAGCAGTACACCAGAGCCTACGTGCTCGTACTCCTATCCTGCACGTTGTTCCCCACCGGACAGAGTACCTGTAATCTGACTCTGCTTCCGACGTTGGTGGACTTGGCTGCTTTCCCGTCTTTGGACTGGGCGCGGGCTGCGCTAGGGCAGCTATATTACGGGCTGGACTTGTGTGCCCGGGGGGCGCAGCAGGAGATCCTGGGCTTCTGGTATTGCTTCTTTTCCCTCTTTTTTTTTTTACATGTATTATAATTATTTTTTATAACTACAGATCTGGGCGTTCGAGCATCGCGTGCTGGAGCTGCCCGAGTTGAGGGACGTCCAGGGTGATGTCCGTCCGACCGCCCTGCGTTGCTGGACGCAGGGGTGGCAGGGTACCGCCCATGACATAGAGGAGATACGGCAGAGCTTGCTTGACACGACCTGGAGGAGGGTAAGTAGACAAAATTCATTAGTAAGAAAACTTGAACAACTTTTATTTACATGTACTGAATTTCTTTTATTGCACTTCTACAGATCCGGCACCACCCTTGGGAGAATCTGGGTGCCATCACTCTCCTTGTTCAGTCCTCCGCACGCTTCGACCGCCGACGGTTCGTCATGGAGAGCCCTATGTCCCAAGAATGGTACTTGGGCGATCGTCTCTTCCTCTCTGACCACGTCGACGGTCCAGTCGGCCGGCTTGTGCCCCCGCTGCTTCCACAGGCGCTCTTCTGGCCGCATCTGGTGGACCCAGCTACATACCCTGGTATTTTCGGAGAGGGGTATAGTGTGGACCCCGTGGATGGAGACTATCTTGCTTATATCCAGCAGTGTTTACTGCCTGCTGCGGGTGTCGCGCCATCGGCTCCTCCTCCTCATCCTCGCCAGGTATTCATTCATATTTCATTCTTTTTCTTTTTTTTTTTTTTTTGACTTGTTATTCTCCTTGCAGGTTAAGAGACGTAGGGGAGCCGGGTCCTCTCAGCCCAGTGGCCCGGCCGGCGGGAGTGCTGATGCAGGTACGGGCGGAGAGGATACTCCTGTTCAGGACAGGACCCACCCTGTCCATGTAGGCAGCGCCACAGCCTCTGCTTCTCAAGCCGTCGGTGCTAGTGGTGTAGTGGAGGGTCGCTTGATATCTGAGCTTAGGGCCGGCTTCACCCTGATAGGGTTGGATGGCACCCAAGCCTATACGACCTGGAATATTCCTCGTGAGGAACCTGCTATGTTCTTTCCGGAGGATACCACCCATGTAAGTTCCCTTTTTTTTTTTTTTTAATCTCTGATATTCTTCTAGGTTCGGCGAGCTGATGTGGAAGAGATAGCCTACCGATACAAAGGTCTAGAGACTTCCTAGTCCGGGAGAATGGCGTCTGGGCGGTAAGCATCCCGTGTTTCCTGCATCATAATTTATGTAATGCATGAATGCGTATGTATGTGTGTATGAATGCTGATTTATGCTGTCGACTGCAGTCCCGAGTCGAGATGTTCCGAGAGCAGGCCACGGAGGCTGCTTCTGCCGTGGCTCAGGTCCAGACTGTTAACCAGGAGGTGGATAGGGCGAGAGCCGAGATAGCCAGGCTGCAGGCTGGGATGGCTCGTCTACAGGCGGATTTTGACTCCTACAGGGCTACACAACAAAGTGAGTCTGAGGAGGAGGAGGAGGATGAGGGGCAGGATGAGAGCTAGATGGAGTGTCCTGCTCGTCTTATTTGTTGTCTTTATAGTTTCTGTCTTTTGTATTGAGTTTTCAAATACATTGTGAATTGCATTTTTATATTATGGGATTTGCCTTTATTTGATTGAATCTTTGGAAATTCACTCTTCTTCTTTCTCTTTTTCAAATTTTTTCTTTTATCCAGGCTTTTACAATTTTCTAGAATCATTACAAGACTCTGATTGGCTTAAATTGAAGCCCTTCGGGTTGTGGAATCTCAAGGCCTATTACAAACACTCGTGGAACATCGAGTTGTTGAATGCCTGTTATCGTTTCTGGGATCCAGTGGATAACGTTTTTCGCTTCTTATGTCAGGAGCTCTGTCCCTTATATGAAGAGTTCAGTGCTATCTTGAATATCCCTTGCCATAAAGGAGTGGACATTGCCATCCCCGAGTTCACTTTCCGTAGCACTTCCTCCTTGGTGAGCTTGTTCGGGCTTCCCAATCCTGAGGTGGGAGCTTTATTTGCTACTGGTTCCCCTTTTCCCGGGTTGAGCTCGGACTCTATACTGGAGTGGTGTATCAATACCCCTAGGGACCACATGAGCTGGGCCTCCATGGTTAGTCTGTTACTGGTGAGCCGGTATTTTTGCGGTCCTAGTGATGGGGTTGTATCTTTCAGGGCTGTCTCCCTTATCTCTCAGATGGCTGTGGGAGCATCTCCAGTTCCTTTTGCACTTGCTGAGACACTGATTAGTTTGCATGCATATAATACAAACGGTGTTCTCCACATTGGCCCTCACCTCACACTGCTCCAGGTGAAACTCCTTATTGTCTAGTGTATTTCTGGGTCAAATGAACTTCTAACCCTTGCTTTCCATCAATTGTAGATTGGTTGTTGGAGAAATTATCAATTCTTAAGATTCCGAGGGGGAACTTCAAGAAATACCATCCAGCCAATCTCAGGGAACGAGGCTTCTCCATTGACTCCTATACTGATATGACCGCTGATGAGTGGGGCGTTTGGTTGTCTCGCCTGACCGACGACCAGATTAGGTGGGTGTGCCCCTGGTGGAAGATTACCCACGTGATTGTAGAGATGTGGGCACATGGCGTGCAGTTGTTAGGACAGACCAAGGTGACATTCTATTCTCTGAGTCGCCTTTGCCGTCAGTACGGTCATCTGCAGGATATCCCCCAGCGATCTTATGTCACCAATTGTGAGGAGTATACTGCTGCTTGGCCAGATCACATCAGACTTCGCTGGGCTAGAGATACCCATCATGTGACACTGAATTATGCCTGTCTTGCCCCTACAGAGACAGATGATTGTTATAAGCAGTGGCTGGCTGAGATCCAGGATTTACCGACTCGTGAGGCGCGTGAGAGTGCGACCTTTCGCTGGCTGGCTCCTTCTGAGACCGCGGGACCACTTCCTGTCAAGAAAAGGAGATCATAGAAAAATGTGATTTTCATTATCATGCATGTATGGGCCACCATTATTATTATTTATATACATTTTTCTATCATTGATGCAATCCTTTTTTTTTTGCCTTAACTTTTGCTTAAGCCGCCCTTGCGGGTTTTCGACTTAACAGGTTTCTTTTTTCTTCTTTCGCCTTACCTTTTGCTTAAGCCGCCCTTGCGGGTTTTCAACTTAACAGGCTTTTTTTTTTTGACAAATGCATGATGTTCGCAATTGCACACTTAGGCGTCTAAATATCTTTGTTTATCTGGATGTTTCGACAAATGTATCATGTAACATACTCCAAACATTCATGCAATATGTTGAGCATAACGCACTTCATTAATGAAATTTAATTATCGCATCAATTGAAAATTTTAAAATGGGTACATATCTCGAACGAACTCATTCCTGTTATCAACCATCCCATACAGGTTTTCTGGTCGATAAGCTAACCCTCGTTGCCTTAATTTTTGCTTAAGTCGCCCTTACGGGTTTTCGACCTAACAGGCTTTTTTTTTTTTTTTTTTTACACGTGGTAGCGTTTGAGATGATCTTGGTTAATCGGATTGGTGAACTCGTTACCGTCCAAGTCCATGATCCTTACTACGCCTTTGGAGAGTACATTCTTAACCACATACGGCCCTTCCCAGTTGGATTTAAATTTGCCCCTCGTATCCGTATTGGTCGGCCTCAACTGTTTCAATACTAGGTCTCCCGTTTTCAGAGGTTGTTTCTGATGACGAACCCGCCGATTATAGGCCCTAGCCATCCTTTGGTGGTACATCTGCAGATGATCCAGAGCCTTAAGACGCCTTTCATCGACCATAGCCAGCTGCTCAAATCTCGCCTTCACCCATTCTGTTTCAGGCAATTGGGCTTCTAAGACCGTCCTTAGTGACTTCAATTCCATTTCAACAGGAAGGACTGCTTCCATCCCGTAAACCAGCGAATAGGGTGTTTCTCCAGTCGACGTTCTAACACTGGTTCTGTACCCCCACAGTGCATAAGGTAATCTATCTGCCCAATCCCGGTAGGTTGAGGTGGTCTTGGACAAGATCTTCTTAATAGACTTATTCACCGCCTCTACTGCTCTATTGGCTTGTGGCCTATAAGGGGAAGACTTACGATGTTCCACATTGTACTCTTCAAACAGTTCAGCTGTGGCTCCCTGAAATTGCACTCCGTTATCAGTCACCACGTGATGTGGTATTCCATATCTTGCAAAAATGTGCTTCTTCACGAACTTGGCCATGTTCTTAGCCGTGACCGTGACATAAGATTCAGCCTCGACCCATTTGGAGAAATAATCCACTGCCACTACAATGAATTTGTGACCATTCGATGCCGGAGGACGAATTTCGCCAATTATGTCTATACCCCATACTGTAAACGGCCAAGGAGTCATGAGGTTTTGCAACTCCATAGGTGGAAAATGGCTGATGTCCCCGTAAATCTGGCACTCATGGCACTTTTTCACTTCTTCTACACAGTCAGTCTGCATAGTGAGCCAGAAGTACCCTTGTCTCATGATCTTCTTTGCCAGAGCTAATCCATTCATATGTGGACCACAGATCCCTGAATGCATTTCTTGCATAACCTTCTTGGCTTCTGCTTCCGTCAGGCACTTCAGCAACAATCCATCCGCGGTCCTTCTGAAGAGCTGTCCATCAAACCATCTAAACTGAGCTGCCAACTTTCTTAAAGTGGTCTTATCTGATGCATCTGCTTCCTCGGGATATTGGCCATTTTGCAGAAAGTCAACTATATCTTGGTACCAGGGCTTGTTGTCCGCAACTAAAGCCAGGACCGCGTTAGGACGATGAAACGGTGTTCTAGCAGTATCCAGGACCAAAGGCTGCATCGGTGCTTTCTGAGGTCCTTCCCACATGGATGACAAGGTAGCTAATGAATCCGCCATCTGATTATCATCCCTGGCCACATGTTTGAATTCAATATGCCCGAATATCTTCACCATTTCCCACAAAGTCTCCAAGTACGGGCGAAGTGATTCTTCTTTGATTTCCCATTCTCTAGTGGCTTGACGAATTACCAACAGCGAATCTCCGACAATGGTCACATCATTTGCCCCTAATGAGATGAGAGAATCAATGCCCAATAAACAGGCTTCGTACTCTGTGCCGTTATTAGTCACTGGGAATTCTAGCCGTTTTGACAAAGGAATTATCTCTCCTTCGGGGGTTACAATGATTACCCCGAGACCTGCCCCTCTCTTGTTTACAGCTCCATCAAAATGCATAATCCATTTCTTGATTTCCACCTCTACTAAGGCCAACTGCTCATCTGGAAATTCCAGGTTCTCCACATAATCTGATTCAAGCGGCTGATTGGCCATGAACTCAGCCATTGCTCTTCCTTTGATCACCTTCTTCGTCACATACTCAATGTCGAACTCCGATAACAAAAGTAACCACCGGGACAGTTTCCCGGTCAAGGATGGGGCAGAGCAGAGGTATTTCATTGGATCAACTTTTGCCACAGCTTGTATCGTGTAGGACTGGAAATAGTGTCTCAATTTCTTCGTAAGCCAGACCATAGCAGTGCAAGTCTTCTCCACCACAGTGTACCGAGTTTCATAGTCTAGCAGCTTCTTACTAAGGTAGTAGATGGCATGCTCCCTTTTATCATCTTGTTCTTGAACCAACATCGCCCCTATGGAGGTTTCTTCAATGGCTAAGTACAGAGTCAAAGGTCTTCCCAGAGTTGGGGGCTTCAACACTGGAGGATTAATCAAGTATTCTTTAATCCTAGCAAATGCAACCTGACACTGATCATTCCACACAACGGGTTGTTCTTTCCGAAGAAGCTTGAAAATGGGCTCACAGACCGTAGTCAATCTAGCAATGAACCTACTGACATACTGAAGTGACCCCAGAAAAGATCTGACTTCTTTCTCTGTTTTTGGTGCTGGCATATCTCGAATTGCTTTGATCTTGTCTGGGTCCATCTCAATGCCTTTTTGACTACAATGTGCCCCAAAAGCTTGCCCGACGCAACTCCAAAAACACATTTCTTTGGATTGAGTCTCAGGTTGTACTTTTCAATCCTGGTCATAAATCTATCCAGGATAGCAGGGTGCTCCTCCCGGGTCATTGACTTTACCAGCATATCATCAACATACACCTCTACCTCTTTGTGGATCATGTCGTGCAGTAACGTCGTAACTACCCGCTGATAGGTCGCCCCAGCATTCTTCAACCCAAAAGGAATAACCCTGTAGAAGTATACTCCCCACTCAGTGATGAAAACCATCTTGATTTTGTCAATGACATTCATTAAGATCTGATTATATCCCGAGAAACCATCCATGAACGAGTACATAAATGCCCTTGCCGCACTGTCAACCAGGACATCAATGTGAGGAAGTGGGAAGTCAACCTTTGGAGAGGCCTTATTCAAATCCCGATAATCCACACAAACTCTGACTCTTCCGTCTTTCTTGGCAACTGGGACTATATTGGCTAACCATTCAGGGTAATCCACCACTTCCAAAAAATTGGCCTTAATCTGCTTTGCTACTTCTTCCTTGACTTTTTCAGCCCATTCTGGACGTAGACGCCTGAGCTTCTGCTTTACTGCACTGAACTTAGGGTCAATCGGAATTCTGTGCTCTGCTATTTCTCTGTCAACCCCCGACATATCGTCGTAAGACCAAGCAAACGCTCCCATATGCTTTTTAAGTATTTTTGTCAATTCTCTCTCTTCTTCAGGATTGAGTTCGTTAGAGATAGATACCATTTTAGGATTTTCAATTGTGCCCAAATTAATTTCATGTAATGCAGTGTCATGAATGCTGAACACAGTGAATGAATGATTGCATGTATGCACAGAGCCATTAGGAAAAACATCACACAAATAAGCAATGTTAGATTTCATTTCATTCATCGCCTTAAAAGCGGAATTGTTCATATCAAGTACATAGGATAGGTTTACAAAGAAATCATTTTCTTCCTCCACATGCGGAGGGTCTTCTGCAGCAGGGTCTTCCGGGTCGGCAGGCTCTTCTTCAAACAAGTCACCCAAATCAGCTTCAAGAGTCTCTTTCTGTGCTTCAGATAAGGCATCTTCTTCCACTTTCGCTTTCCCTTTAGCCATCATCATGGTGAGCTCAGCGACAGATTTTTCCACTAACTCTGCCTGTCCTGAAATAGCTTCCTTCTTCACATGGCTCTCTTTTAACCCTTTCTTCAGCAATTCAGCAAATGCTTTGGTAATGGCGTCCACCAGGGGGTCTGTATCTTCTTTTGGTTGCTCCTCCGGGATGATGGGAGCCACCACTTCAGCTTGGCTTATTGGAGGAGGACTGGTCTCCTTCACACCTTCAGGCCTAAGCATTTCTTCCACTGAGCCAACCCCATATTTCGAGAAGTCAACAACATCAGCAAAGATCTCAAACCCGGGGACTGTTTCCCCATCGATAACCATCGGTTCCGGCTTACCACCATATGGTCCACCACCGGCTCGAACAAAAGTATCCAAGAAATGGACTTTCTTTGTCTCCGGGATCTCCCTCTTTTCAGCACCTTTGTAACCAAGACCCCCTCGGTGTGATTGGCCCACAGTGATATCAAACTTTATGACCCCTTGCTGATGGACTCCTAGCCCCCTCCCCGGAATGAAATTCTGCTTCTGAAAATACTTATGGATCCAGGGAGAAAATGTCAAGTCTTTCTCCTTATGCTCCGAGACAACTGCCACTTGAAAGCCAGTCAAAGGTTGTTCAGATGAGTTCAGAGCAGCCACCATAGAAGATTCATCCGCCTCAAGAGTTACAATCTTTTCTCCCATCGGAATCTTCACCTTTTGGTGTAACGTTGATGGTACACCTCCCAATGCATGAAACCAAGGTCTCCCCAGAAGCAAGGAGAAAGTCACAGGAATATCAATGACAGTGAATAGCACGGTTGACCTAACTTCTCCCACTGACACCTCTGCCTCAAAAGTTCCAATCACAGTACGCTTGGAATCATCATAGGCCCGGATCACCGTGTTAGACCGTGACAATGCTTCTTCGGACAGATGAAGACTAGGTAAAACTTTCAAAGGGCAGATATTCAATGCCGATCTATCATCAACCATCACACAAGGCAGAGTTCTATCCATCATCTCTACTTTCATATACAAGGCACGATTGTGATTAGTGCCTTCCGGTGGTAAGTCCTCCTCGGTGAAAGTGATCCCCCTGGGACTATCAGATTGCTGACTCTTTGTATTCGCAATCACCATACATACTTCTTCGGGAGACATCAATGGGTTGGCATCCATCTCCATGAGCTTTTTCACCACTGCAGCCCGGTGCCTTTGGGACTCCATGAGCAGATGCCACACAGAAGCACGTGCAGGCATCTTTTTGAGTTGTTCCACTACCAGGTCTTCTTTCTCGTTCACTTTGATGGGCAAATAATCCTGCACCGGTGTTTCTGCCCTCTTACTCGGCTCTCCCAACCGTTTCGACTCAGGTTGATATACCCTTCCACTTCTTGTGACATTATTCACTGGAGCATCTTCCTTCCTTATATACATCCCATCCTTAGTGCAGACAGGATAGACAGGTGTTGTCCGGTTCACAGGCTTGGGCCTACTCATCAACTCAAATTCGTCCGCATCATCATCCAGTTCTACATCAGCCAAATTCATAGGTTTGCTCTCCTCCGCAGACGACTCAACATCTTTGCCTACTACTACTTGAATCGCGGGATTCGCCCTTGCAATCTGGGCTAAGACAAAGTTAGGAGATAACCCCGATTGTACCATATTCACCCTTCTTTCAAACTGAGGCAGTGGATTATTCTGAACATTGGGCTTTGAACGAGGCGCTTCTATCTTCTTTTCATCAATCAACTGCTGAATCGCCTTTTTCAAAGCATGGCACTCGTTGGTTCGATGCCCCTTAGTCACATGATAGGAGCAAAAATTGTTCTTGTCTGCCTCGGCCGGAGGCGTGTACGGTTTCAAGCTTTGAAGGAAGCCTAGATTTCTACTCTTCAGAAAAATCCGCCCCAAAGAATCCTCCCAAGGAGAGATCCCCTTTCCGGCTGCCTGTTGACTGGACCCTTGTGCAACTGTTGCTACCTCTACTTGCTTAACGGGTGCAGGTGGCTGACTTGGCTTAGCACTCGTTGATGAAGAAGCTGTAGGGTTGTTATTACTTTTATACCCCGAGGAATACGTGCGGCTCCGATACCCTCCTCTAGAACTGTTCTGAGCCGGATCAATCTCGTACTTCTCAACCTTGCGAGCCAACTCATGTACTTATATCAAGGACTGAAACTTGTGGTATTTCATTACATTCCGGTAAACTTCCAAGCTACCATCAATCAGCTTGACAATCAGTTCATCTTCCAAGGGCTTCTGATGAAGAAGGATCATCTTATCCATCCATCTTTGATAATATTCAGAAAAGGTCTCATTCGGCCTCTGCCTTACCGCCTCTAAGTCTTACAGCTTAACCTCTAGCTGCGTGTTGAAACTGAAGTACTTGATGAAGGCATCAGACAGTGCATCCCAGTCGCCTTGTACACCCTCGGGCTATTTATTGTACCATGTGATGGCTCCTCCTTCCAAGGTAGTGGGGAACAGTCCCACTAATTGATTCATGGTGAGCTCGGCCATAGTCATAATCCGCACATACTGATCCAAATGGGCCGTGGGAGGACTTTTTCCAACATATGGTGCAATCCTAGGCATTTGGAAGCCTACTGGCAGCATTTCAACCCCTCCGGCTATCAGTGTGGATGGGTCAATACGCTTGGCAGATTGGATCTTAGAACTGGCACGCAGCTCCGCTATAGTTTCTTCCATCTCCTTCATCTTTCTTTCTAAGGCAGACTCCACAGGCCGCTCAGCATTATCCCTCCGGCCTTCTTCAGCATCCGACTGCCCATCATTCAGTCTCCCTCTGCTACTTTCTTCCCGAGCACCTAGAAGATTCGGCCAAAGCATTCTGTACTTGGTTTTTGATAAGATTCTTGAACTCATCAGAACTCATGAATTCACGAAGAGCAGTGATGGCCACCATGGCAGCAGCAGCTTCGGGTGTGATTGCCATATCTTGAAACCTTTGTTGCAACTGTTCAAATTCCAGCGAAAACCCAGCACTTAACTCAGATGACACTTCAACCTCCCCAAACTGAACAGATTCCACAGACTCATTAGATGATGAATCGCTGTGCTCTATCCTCACGAGTCGTCGTCCCGATCGGAGCCAAACTACAAAATGTTTCAAACAAAAGTTAGTGAAATATGATCACCCAAAGAGTTATGAACTCTAGGGGATATGCATGTATGCATGGTGTGTTGGATGAATGATGTGTGGATGTTGTATGAAATGAATTTGTAACACGAACCTTGAATAACCAAACCTTCGGGTGGTGAGATATGCCTGAACTCCTATTTATGCATGCATATATTGCAATCCAAGTATTAGATGCATGGATGAGGCCTTTGGTGCTCGAGGAGTACCTCGGGTTTTGAGAAATGATGTGAATGTCTTTAGTGAATGGACAAAGTTTCGGCACTCGTGGAGTGCCTCGGATTTTTATGATGTGAGATCGACACGCGCATGGCACTTGGTCGAGGTTTCGGCGTCCGTGGGACACTTTGGATTTTTGATGATATGAAATGAACTCGTGCTTGGCTTGCGAGTGGAATTTCGATACTCGGGGAGTATCTCGGTTTCCGCGCCACAATGTGAAGTGAATGCGTTCTTAGTGAACGGGCAGCGTTCCGGCGCTCGGGGAGCGCCTAAACGTTTTGATGCATGACATGAAATTTTTCCGGCACTCATGGAGTACCCAAAATGATTTAATGAAATGCGTCGAATTTTTATCGGCACTCGTGGAGCGCCTAAAATGCTTTAATGAAATGCGATGAATTTTTGTCGGCACTCGTGGAGCGCCTAAAATGCTTTAATGAAATGCGATGAATTTTTGTCGGCACTCGTGGAGCGCCTAAAATGCTTTAATGAAATGCGATGAATTTTTATCGGCACTCGTGGAGCGCCTAAAATGCTTTCCTACTTGGTAGGTAATATGATGTGTGTGACCCTTGTGGAATTATTCAAGATTCGTATAATGTTTTATGCAAGACACGCGTTTCCCATGGCTGCAAAATAAAATGATTAATGTTCATGACATTCAAATGATGTATGTGAATTAATTAATTTTTCACACAAATAAAAAATGCATGGCTGCAAAAAAAAAGTGGTTAGTGTAAATGTCACGCGAGTGATTAATGTATTTACAAGCGAAAGAATGGAAATGGCTGCACAAAAGATGTGAGTTAGAATCACACAAACGTTCTATATGCAGTATGTTATGTTCGTGAAAAATGTGGATGATGCTATGTTTTGGAAGGACAAAAAGACACGTAACAATTAGCACACGGATCGTATTCTTCCAACCTTATTCCTCCAAGCGTGGTCAGGTCGATAAAATTCTAACCGAGTCCTAGGAGGGATTCTCTTCGATCGCCAACCGGGGACGATGAAGGCGCATTTTTATTTTATTCACACATTTTATTTCGGTATCCTAAGGGAATCCAACTAAGGTTGCCTAAATGAGTTCGGTCCAAAGTCGGGATAACATCAAGGCTCCCATAACAAAATATACTCCTCACTTCTCCCCACTCAAGGGTCCGAACGAAGGGGTTCGTACGAGGCTATGGGTGGTGTTTCGTATTCGTGTCCCTAAGACTAAGAGGAACTTAGGCGACACTTCAACGACTCACTGGGCTAAATAGTGGATACCTATCCTAATGCAAAAAAATGTCTAACTACAAAAATGCATAAAGTGCCATATAAGAATCATCCACTTAATTTAAATTAGACACTTTTCAAGGCTTGTCAAATTCTTTTAAGTTTTTGAAAAAACTTTTAAGAAATCCCCAGCAAAGTCGCCACTGTGAGCGGACGACGCGTTTTCGACGGGACGCGGGACTCCCTTTCGGAAGGGGCGCCTCGATTTCGGGCGGTACCCTCCCTCGCATGGGGTTTTTGATTTGGAAATTCGTTTTTTGGAAAAGCGGATTATTTCGAAAAAGAATCGAGACCTAAATCTCGATAAAAAGTATAGGAGTCGCCACCCGGCTCAGCTCAACCGGGAAATTACAGTGTAGCTGAACCAAAGCGGAAACTGCCACACTTTTCAGAGATTCGGGTCCGGACAAGTCCTTTATTTCGTGTCTAATTTAAATATTATTGTCAATGTTCTATTTACGACACCTTAAATTGCTAAAGATTGATTTTTATTAAAAAAATACACGCAGCACGCATACAGGATAATAATACAACATATAAAGTAAAAGAACAAATATTTAAGAGCTTACAACCCAATCGAAAGAAAAATAAAACTCTTGCCTCACTGATACAACCGCCTATATACACGAGAATCTAAAAAAAATACAACCGCCTAAATACACGATTTAATTCTATTAAATACAAATAAAAAGAAAATTAAAATAAAATAAAAGCTGCAAAACAGAGTTAGCACAGTTTGTACGGCACGCCATAAATAGGACTCAAGTAGACAGAATTAGGAAATTAGAATTCGGGGTCATGTAATTGGGGGTAACCGGGTCGGCCCGGTCGGTCGGTCCGGTTAGACCTGGAAAACCAATTTTGAAACGTCCCTGTATTTTTGGTTTTGTGAGAAAATCGTTTTTTTTTAAACATTTTTTCGGTTTATTACAATTAAGCATGTAAAGTGGGTCGGTTTTCGGGAGAACCGGGTCTCCGTCGTGGAATTGTTCTAAATGTAATTTTACCGAAAAATAAATCTAAGGTCGTGATGCACACAACAAAATTCATTTTGATGATTTTTAAGGGTTTTCCAATTTTTTGGGATTTTCTGAAATTTTCTTATTTTTATGAAATTTTTCGGATTTTTATGATTTTTTGGATTTTAAGGATTTTTAGGGATTTCTGTTCCTGACCAAGGAATACAGTCGTACGACTGTATACTTCAGTCGTGCGACTGTAGTCTTGGCTAGGCAGAAATCGCTAAAAAAAACCCTAAAAACAAAACCCTGAAACTGGGAAAGCCAGCACAGTCGTACGACTGTAGAGGATCTGGCACGACTGTAATTACAGTCGTGCCCCTGTTCTTGTTTCAAGAACAGTCGTACGACTGTTCTGACTTTTCCAGAAATAAAAACGCAAAAACTTGAAGAAAAATGCACCAAACACAAACAAATCACCCAGAAAGCTGGAAAATAAGTTGAGTTAAAGGTTATTTACCTCCTTGGTGACGATCCACAGCTGGAATGACCCCTGGCTACGCACCAATCCACGTGAATTTGCTCTTTTTCCTTAAGGAGTCAAGGTTACAAAAGTGTCCAAATAACACCCAAAAAGTCACGGATTTGCGTTTGTTTTTGGTCCGAAATGATTTAGTTTGTTAGTGTGAGCGTTAACCTAGGATTTCTAATTCGTTTTAGTGATGAAAAACAAGAAATTAAGGAGAAAATGTGAGAAGAAAGTAAGGTATTTTACTTCTCTCTCTTCTTTCTTTTTCTCCCTCTTTCTCTCTCTAAAATTCTGATTTCTTTTTTTTTTGCCAAAAAAGTCCTTTAAAATCTGATTTTCTGCCCTTTTATACCTCACTAACCTGGAAATCTTGAGCATTAAATGCTCAAGATTTCCCTTCTTTTCCAAGTCAAATAGGGTATGGGCAGCAACCTGCCCCCGAAAGTACAGTCGTACGACTGTACTTACACTACAATCGTACGACTGTAGCAAAATCCCACGACTGTATTTTACAGTCGTGGGTCAACGGTCAACGGCACACTTTTTTTTTTTTAATAAAGGAAAATTTCGTGTTCACAGTACGAATTTGTGAAATCTAATCCTCCAGTCTTTAGGGAGTTGAACCTAGAATTCTACTCCACCTTGAGTTTTAAAACCAACCCGGATACGGGCCTTAGAAGCATGACCTTCCGCCTCTTTGGCACTGAGCGGACTTTGGATATTGATGGCCTTAGGGCTTGCATAGGGATTGACGGGAATGGTTATAAATGGCCCGAAAATTTGGATGCCAAGAAATTTTGGCGCTTTATAGGGCAAGGGGTATACCAACCTCAGTTTGCCAAAACTTCCCAAATCCATGACCCTGTTTTGCAATTAGTTCATAAATTTGTATGTTTTAATTTTTCAGGAAAAACTGAGAGCAACCGGGTTAATGCATTTGAACTGTTAATCCTGTGGCATGTGCATAGTAAAATTAAGGTGCATTTGGGCTTCTTTGTCATGGAAGCTTTATACAATCACCACAACCGAGATAAGTCCGAACTACGGTTAGGACATATTGTGACTTGTATTGCATGTTTTTTTCATAGTAATACTTGTTATAGAAACCTCGATAGCATTCTTCCCAAGAAGCTTTCGAAGGGAATCTTGTCTTGTTCCCATGTTGGGGCAGCTGCAGGTCCTTCAAGTGCAGGGGGTTCAGGTCGGGGAAAGGCCCCTATGGAAGTAAACGAGGAGGAAGAGAGTGAGGAAGCTGAGGACAGCGAGGAGGATGCGGAGAATGTATCGGTGGGAGTAGATTTTATGGGGCAGATTGAAGGACGGTTGGATGGCATAATTGAGCAATTGGAAGGCTTAACCGTCCATCAGGTTCTGCTTGAGCAGCGGCTGAACGCGCGCCTTGATAGGCAAGCAGCTCAGCTCGCCAATGTCGAGGCGTTCGCCTCCCTCTTCTGTGCCGCCCAAGGGTGGCCGTACCCGCCGCCTCCTCTACCAGCTCCCGATATGTGAGGTAACCCTTTTCCTTTCCCATTTAGTTTGCTTCTCCTTCCATTGCACTTTTAGAAGTAAGTGCAATCTAAGTGTGGGGTGGGTAAAGGGACTTCCCCCTTTCTTTTTCTTCTTCTTATATTGCACTTTTTGATTGTTTGTTTAGCATGTTTGTTGGTGTTTGTTGGTGTTTTTGCATGATTGGATGTTTTGCGATGGTTTTTGGTTAGATTTAGGCTTTACTTTTCAATGCATGTGAAGTTGGTTTTGGTTGTTTTTGGTTGTTAGTATTTTTAGGTTGCTTATTTGTCAATTGCCGTTTGAATAACATTGCTTAACCCACCCTCGACCCTAAGTCTCTGTGCTTGGATTGATAGCAATTGGCTAGGGATATTAGGAGTTGTTTGCAAGTCATTAGCTTGTTTGTGCGTGGTTTGTGATTCTTGATGGTAACCATTGGTTAGATTTGTCATTTAGGTTGCATTAGGGAATTAGTCCTCTACCCCTACTTGCATGATTGAGCTAGGATTACGCCTTGGAACATTGGTTGAGTCACACGACCTAGCATACAAACCCTAATACACTTGTGAGAATTTGAGCCTTTAGAACCATTTCACATCGGTTCTGTTTCTTTGTGAGGGTAAAAACAATCGTGGCACACTAGATCATAGAACCCGGTGTTGTTTTGCACTTGGCATCGAGAGCTCAATATGTGGAGACCCTTAGGATTAACCCCTTGACTTAAATAACCCTAACCCTAACTACTAATTCATCCCTTAGATCACCCATAGCCACTAAATTAACCTTTTTGACTTAAAAAACCTTCACCAAGCCAACTCTATAATCCTAACTTTTTACCATTTCACTTTGATTTTCCTTTCTCACCCTCCTCTCCTAAATCAAGTAATTGGCTAAGTTGTTCATTCATTTTGGGGTCAATCACCATTTGCATTTCAACTCTTTCATGTCTAGTCCTATGGAAAAATTATGTTTCAAAAAAAAAATTAAAAAAAAATAATAATAAAAAAAAAATCCAAATAGAGTCAATGTGTTTGTTCGGTTTCTTTTTGTAAAATTCGAAGTTTGTAAAGCCTGTCTTGGTTGTCCGGTTTGCATCTTTAAGCCGGTATTTGTGTTCCATGTCTTGTAATTTTTCATTGGTTGAATAAAGGATTAAGGCGATCATCTAATTGCCTTGACCCATGTCTTGTAATTTTTGTTTTCGTTTTCTCATTAAGTTGTGTTTCGGCCATTGGGTGTGGATAAGGCCTTCTTTTTGTCAAGTTAATTTCAAAATATATATATATATATATATATATATATATATATATATATATATATATATATATATATATATATATAGCAAAGCAAACACTCTTAGGACTAGTTCTGAGTTGAAAGTTGCATGACCCGTCTTTGGTACTTAGTCAATTTGTATATTTTACTTGATTCGTAGGAGTTGTACACCTAAAATTTCCCTTATCAAACCTACCCTAAGCCATAACATTACAATCCCAGGTTCTCTGATTTTGCTCCTTGACCAATGACTTCACCGGGATTGCCATTAGTTCGCTATGTGATGTGTGCCATTGTTTGTTTTTGTGTGCTAATCCGCCTTGCCTTGAACTTGAGCGTTGGAGTGACATCTTGTGAGGTGCTTTGTGGTCGTATAAACTCTGTTTGTTCCTCGCCCTTTGACTAGCTAAATTGTGTTGGGTTTGGGTATTGAGTGGTTTTGAACCTGGTGCACCTAATGTCATTTCGAAGGTGATGCTTTACTTTCTTGAGTTTATGAATCTCGTACGGTTAAACCCTTAGTTGGATTTGCAAGTGAAAGCGAGCAAGTTTACTCCTTTGTCTTTAGTTGATTTGCTTGAGGACAAGCAAGACTTTAAGTGTGGGGTGGTTGATAAGGTCGGTTTTTGACCTTATCTTTTAGGCAATTTCGTGGTTTGAACAGCAATTTTTAGAGTCTTTTGTGTGAATTTTTGTGTGGTTTTTGAATATTTTGTGATTTTTAGGTGTTGGATAGATTTTTATAACTTTTAGTATTTTTCGTGTTTTCTAGGGTTGTTTTTGTAATTTTTGATAATTTGTCGTTTTTATGGTCCGTGGCGTTAGTGCGGTTATGTTCCTTTATGCTTGTTTTAGACAGGTATTATGACCCAGACCGGAAGTTGGAGCATCGGCGGCGAAGAAGAGTTCGAAGTGCTGAAAATCAAGGTGGCACGGCATGCCACAATTAGGGCACGGCGTGCCAACCCGGCGTGCCAGGTGAAGCAGTCCAGTGGAGTGGCATGAAAATGTGCCACTCAGATCAGCGTGGCGTGCCAACCCCAAAATCACATGGCATGGCATGCCAACTCTAGCAGCACGGCGTGCCGCCTTCAATTCTGCACAGCACGGCGTGCCAATTCCACCAGCACGGCGTGCCGAGCCCCGAAACCTGCTGTTGCCCTACTTTCATCCCTTCTTTTTCCTGGTTTTAACCTAGCCGTATAAATAGGTTATTTTCTATGTTTGAAAGGATCTTTTTCCAATCTTTTTGAGTGAGAGCAGAAACTTGTAGTGAGGTTTTGAGCTTGAACTATTTGATTTCTTTGAGTTTGAACCATCGATTGGTTGTAGTTTTGCATAGAATCTTCCCCTTTTGCGACGTTCTTGGTTCTGACTTGAGTTCGTCTATAGAGGTACACCCCAAGCATCTTCATACCGTCGGAATCCGGTTAATCGGACCAAAAGGGCATAAGTTTTTCTTCTTCTCTTTTGTAATTTGATTAAGTTAGGTTTGATTCCGCAATTCGATTATGGTTGGTTGTAAACACTGAATTCGTTCATCTTTCTTGATTAATACAATTGTTTGCAAGTTAATTTCAATTTTTATTCCTTTTCTTTATGTAATTTCTTTAATGAATGTCTAGTCTCATAAGATCTTAATTTATTAAAGTTCATATTTGTGGCATTACCTAGATTGACACCTAGGAAACCATTAGTATTGACGACACTGTGGAACTTACGTGCCCCTATTTTCTGAGCTTTAGAATTAGACTGCCTCTAAACAAGGAAAACCGGCTAAGGACCTAAAAGATCTAGATACGCTAGGTTGTATTATCGAAAGAGCATAATTAAGGGTTAATTGTTGAGTTAAATTCATCTTTTGTAATTAATTGATAAAGCCATCCCCATTAGCATTCATAGGTCGGTAAACCACCAATTGAAAACACAAAACTCAAGTGCAAAGTAAGCTGGAATAGATCAACTAGGAGTAGGATAGTTTAGTTGTTAATATAATCAACCCAAAACTGCGTTCCGCCTAGGACACTCAAGGAACCCGAGTAGTTTAGTGTTTGCAGAATATTCTTTTCTCTGTGGGATCGATACCTGGACCAACCAGAATTATTACTTGTCAATGATAGGTACACTGCCTTAGTTGTGCGTTTCTAGGTTTAGTTTTACTACTACGCCTAGGACCCATCAATCGTCAAAGGTCTTAATGTCGTTGGCATGGGTTAGGTGCAACTTCATATGCTCCCACCCGTTCGGTAGAGAACGTATCATAGCTTGAACCTTTTGTTCCTCGATCAAATTATGACCAGCATCATGAAGCTCTGTTATCATGTTGGACATTTCCCTTAAATGCCTTTTCATTGTGTGGTCAGCTCTCTTCTTGTAAGTATCAAACTTGATACTTAAAGAACGAAGTTTTGGTTAAGGAGACACCTCCAACGTTCTCCTTGAGAGCATCCCACAGTTCCTTAGCTGTGGTATGGATGCGAAACCTTTTCGCGATGTCATCATCCATTGCACTAAGCTTGATGATGCGGGCAGTTGAGTTTTTCCTTTTCCAGATCTGATAAGCCTCGAGGTCCTTTCTGGCTTAAGCGATGGTACCCTCTTCAGAAGAGCCATTACTCTCTCTAGGGTGTCAAGAGCCTCTTGCTCTTCAATTATGTATTGGACTTTCATTGCCCAAACCTCATAATTGTCACCATTCAAGTGTAGGTCCTTATTTAATTCAACGACAATTGACTTGGAAGCAGCCATTGAAAACTATAAAGACAAAGTAGCATAAACAAGTAAGCGATACACCATATTTATTATAAGATCATTTACAACTAAAAATAGTGTTTGGTTCATGTAAAATCGAACACTATGCACAATGCACAGAGCCACCATTTATACGGGCTAATACAAACACTATGTTAGGTTTAAATTTCCAATAATAAATAGTTCTATTAGTTATGTTTTAGACTACAAATTTATTTAACATTTATACATTCTTAAGTGTAAAACTAATGAATTATATAACATTTAGTTATAAACTTCAAAATAAATAAATTTGTATAACTAAAACAATTAACCAAAATAGGCATGCTTAACAAATAAACATTTGATTATTAAAAAAAATTATAATCCAACGGTAATAAAAAAAATACAACCACTTTAAAAAATTTTAGCACGAAGCTAATTCAATACAAAATTGAACAACGAAATTAACAAAAAAAAATATTAGGAAACTGAAGAACTCAATCTTCATTTCCAGCCCAATAGTCCACACTATAGTAACCTTCTGGAGTAATCAGATCATCCTTGACACTAGTGTCGATCTCATCCTTTTCCTTTAGGTTAACAATCTCAATTTCTTTTGAGGTGACTGGGATTGTCTTTACGAACTGATAGTAGAGATCATAAGGCATGTTCTTAACACCCTCAAAAACAGCATCCAGACAAGGGCAACGAACCAATTTGTTACTTCAAAGTAACATAGTTCTAGGATTATGAGATAGTTTGGCTCCTATTTCAGCCAATTGTAATACAAACACTTTGCATTGGTACTGATATTCCTTTTCAAGAACTAATCCCTCTATGGAGACCATCGTTGCGTCAAATATAGGGTTTTCACTAAACCAGTATTTCTTAAATTGCTTTTCACGAAAAGCCTTTTTCGCAAATTTTAACATTTTTAATTGATCAGTGCCAGAGGAAAATCCTCCTTTCCAGATAAGCTCTTGGATTTCCCGATTTAACGGATTAAACCGCTCTATAACTCTAACAATATCCCCTTTTTCCAATGGAGGATACCATTTAGAGAAAAGCTCATCTTCAAGTTTTTGTATTGTCCTTGCCTCTTCCTGAGACTGGATTATTTTCACCGTTTTTACGAAGTTTGCCATTTCTATAACACATATAGAAATAACAACAACTTGTTAATGATCAATCAAAAATCAATATATAAATACACAAAAAATATACTGAATTTTCTTGAATTTATTAAACATAAATTAAGCATTTATACATAATAAATACTAGTAAATTTAGTTTAAAATATCAAATGAACTCCAAAAATTCATCAAAATATACCAAAACTTCATCAAAATATACCAAAAATTCGAGAAAAATGTAAATTGTAATTCTAGAAAAAATTTGATGAAATTTAGACTCCGAAAACGCCTGCACGCACCGACACTTGCCGTCTAAAGATCTGCCACGCGCCACCACGTGTTCAACGAGTTTTGCTGACTCACTTGACATGTGGCAACATATGATTCATGATGACGTGGGACACCTGCCGTGTGTCATCACCTAATTGGCTCAAGTGCTGACGTGGCACACACATAACCGCTTGCCACGTGTCATCATGCCATTGGTCCACGTTTCTGCCACTTGGCCATTTGACCGTTTCAAAAACGGTTATGCCTTGACACGGGGCAACACGTGATTGGTTTGACTTTTCAACCATCAAAAACTAACCAATCCTGTTGTGCCACGTGTCTCTTAACCCTTACCTCTCTCAACCGCTTGCGCGGCCAATCCCAGCCGCAGTGGTGGCACGTGAGGGCCACGTACCGCCTTCCGGGCCTCCGTTGCCAGTGAAATTTGAGATTCCGAATTGATTATTCATGCTGATTTTAGTGGTGTGATTAGATTTATGAAATTCTAACAAATAATTTTGACACTTTGTACTGTTGGATAAAATATGGTATCATTTTGACACGGATATCAAGGCAAATCCTTATCAAAACGAACAAAAATGTGTCCAAATGAACAAAAAAATGTATTCTTATTCATGGAACATCAGAGATCAAGATTTACGGTATCATTTTGACACGGATATCAATGTACATCCGTATCAAAATGAACAAAAACGTATTCAACCGAACAAAAAAAACATTCAAACAAAAAAAAACGTATTTTTATTCACGGAATACCAGAAATCAAGATCTGAACACATCAATCTATAAACCTTTTGGCTCTGATACCAATGAAATCAATATTCTATAATTGAATTAACCAACTGTATAACTAATGTACAGATTCCGTAAACAGTATAAATAAGCAGACTTACAGTTTGTATTGCAGCGGAAATCGTTTACTGGATGATTCTGAACCACATAGGAAAACCGGACCGTTCTAGTTGTCATTCCTACGAATGTACGGATACACTGAGTATGAGCTCTAATCCGTGAATTCTTCCGACGAACGAGAAGTATGTTTGATTATCAAGATTTCTCTCTGGAAACGTTTTCTATTCTTATGCGTTAATGAATATGAGAAACGACTTCTCTGTTTATAGAGAAAATCCCAACTTCCATTTATTTATAGGGTTAGTCCAAATTACATATCCGGTCCCTATAAATTACATATTTGGTCCCTGTAATTTTTTATAATTACATTTGAGTCCCTGTCATTCCAAAATGTCATGGGCTGACCAAAAACCAACACTAACAAATTGAAAATTATTTTTTTTTTTTTAACAAAAAGATGTCATGTTGGTTTCAAAAAGTAGTAAAAATGGAAAACTAACATTTTTCCATTAAAAATGATGATGTATTTTTATCCATTTAACGTATTAATAGCTTACTCATATTATTTAAGAATTTTACATCAAGATTTGAATGTATTCCATAGATTTTTCATTTTGTTGTAATTTTTTTTTTTAATTTATAACCATTGTTTAAGATAAATATTTTCACTTCTTGAAAATTTTCAAACTTTATCACTAAGGTTTATCGTATTTTTATTAACCAATTTAAAAAATTTCAATTCAAAATGGATACAAATGTCATGATTTAATGTTATTTATCTTTTTTTTTTTTCTTCTATCTTTTGAAACCACATTCCTCTTTTTGATTTAAAAAAAGAAACACAATTTTCGATTTGTTACCAAGTAATACATGGGTAGTTTTTTAAGTTTTCATTGCCATTTATCAAAATTTAGTTGTGATATTTCAAATTTAAATTTATGATTTTATATGTATTATTTAAAGTTAAACTGAATGAATCCGATACAATGTTTTCTAAAATTAGTTAAGAAATTAAATTTCTTTTTATCGAAAATTAATTAAGAATGAAATTTGATTGTGATATTAACATAATTTAATTCCAAAAACAATATCTTGAGATATGCGTTGTGTTTTATTTTGTACATTGAATTTGTAATTTTTATTTCTTGTTTGACGTATGAAATTTTGGATCAATCATAACATTGAATTTCAAATCATTGAAACCGTTAATTTTGAATATCAAACTCATAGTTTACTTCATATGTAACATCACATAATTAACATGTTACCTAAAACTACTAATTACTAAACTCTATTTGTCATACTATTATCTGCCCTACATCATCCTATTTTACCGGTTTAGGAATTAAGAACACATCTCTATTCCCGTGTTCGTTTATATAATTTTAGAATACTGGTATGTATCTACCAAAATTACTCATTTATATATATAATTAAGTTATAAATACATAAATAAATAAACAAATCAATCATGAATTCTTAACAAAAGAACCCATATATAATTTTAATATTTCATAAAACAAACAAGTTATACACCAACCAAATTAAACAAAATAAATCCAAAGTTCATACATTTTAAATTCTAAATAAATATAATATCTAATTCAATAACGACTACATTAATTAATATGTATAACAGAGTTTAGATAGAACGAATGCGAAAGGGTACACGTATATCTATAACTAACACGAATAATTTTTTAGTTCTCATTTCCGTGTTATAGCTTTTCATATAGGTTTCAAGTAATTTTCATTAGGTGTGGCAGATTTTTTTAGTTTTATATAAATTCATAACCATTAGGATCAAGGAATACCTAGAATCCATTTTTATAGAATGAGGAATGGGGAGACAAATCATTTCCATTCCCTAAGATGGAGCGATCTCCACACCATTAGGATCCCTAACCCATCAGCCTTAGGTATACACATGGAGATATTTATGATTTAGCCATTTATATGGATCAGGAATCCCATGGGTAATCGTCATAACCATCGAGGCAAGAATAAAGATATAATTTTCCCCATTTTTTTTTTTTTAATGGTTTGGGAACAAGGAACTCCTTTTCAAGAATGAGGACGAGAATGGAATTGCTTGGGTTGAAAAGCCTAGTTTGCTATCTTTTCAAAAGATAAGATATTAATTATTAAACTCAATTGAATAAACGGAACCGTAGCTCATCCGTACTTGTCAGTTTTTGTCCTCAACCGTATCAACATAGACAAGGTTTATAAGATTAGGACTGAAATGACAGCCTCTATTTCATTATACATTTCAGTGGTTCCATCCGAACAGATATATATAGACATCTGCATGAGATTTTTTGTTCATCTGAAAATGGAAAAATTGGCCATCCTACTACGAGTACAAAAACTAGATAAAATTCCCCCTAGTCATATGTTTTCCTGTCCCACAGAGTACCAAACAAATCCTTGTACCTTATTCAACCCCACATTAGATTGCTTTGCTTAAATGTCAGACTCAGTCATCACAATATAAACTTGATGAAGAAAAAAAAAAAGCAAAGTTGATAATGACCCAAAAAAAAGTGCACTTTTTAACACTTTCTCATTGAAATTTCAACGTCTTCTCGGTACACTCCTACATTTTTCTCCCTTTTTTCTTTTACCCTTTTTATGTACAGCAACTGTAGAAAAGCACCAAGTGCTCCTTAAGTCCAAAAAAAGAAAGTTAAAAAAAAAAAAAAAAAAACGAAAAATGGAAATGAAATGAAACTAGGAAAACAGAACAAAAGTTCTGCTGTCTGTAGTCTGCTTCAGGGCACGAAAAGGAAGATGATTGTGGCTCAAGTCTTGACAATTTTTGGTCCTCTGTACAACTCTCCGACTACTGGAAATTCCTCCGGTTGCATCCCTTTCTCTAGAAGCCATGCATGACTTTCTTTCTCCTCTTCAGCCACAGATACTCCATCAACTGAAATTTCACACAAATGTTCAAATTGTGGCTGTGGATAGAATTTACTGTCAAATGATCATATTGAACTATGAGAAGATGGTACCTGAGAATCTGGTGAATGGGAAGTCATAGTAGTATGTGCAGTGGCGACCATCGGGGTCTGAATACGGAGGGCCAAGCACGTCTAGTACTGCACAAGCTGTTATTGCTGTGAATCGATGCATGTTGCCTCCGTCGGCAGGGTAAAGAATTGTAGGGTTGCAAGGTGCGGTAAACTCAGAATCAATCTTGACCTTTGCTAACCGCACTGGAGGTAGCTTGACAGGTGGCTGCTTCACTTCAGGCTGCTGGAGTTTAGGCTGTTTTGCTTCAGGCTGCTCGTCTTCGCCTTGCTGGACCTCCTCAGGCTGTCCCATTTTAGGTTCCTGGGCATTAGGTTGTTCTGTTTCAGGTTCCTGCAAATCTGGCCGTTTCGATTCCGGTTCCTGGACATCAGGTAGTTTCATTTCGGGTCCCTGGACATCAAGCTGCTTGGTTTCAAATTGCGGGCCCTCAGGCTGTTTCAATTCAGATAGCTGATCCTCCAGGTGCTTGACTACATTCACAAAAGCATAATATTTTAGCGTAATTTTATTATTAAGCAAGAAAATAGAAAGGGATAAAATTCCCATTCTCTTACATTCTACTGGGTTTATGATCTCAGAACCACGCAGACAGATATCTCTATGCACCAAGAAGTATCACATTGCAGGTAAGATTAAAATGAAGCTTAATACTTCATAACTAATAACCTAGAACAGCTTTGAGAAAGAACAAAAATACGAAGCTTTCTTATCATTAGACTAATGTTCCATTTTTATCATGCAAATTTATGATTTTTTTAGAACTACATTTTGATATGTTCCACCAGCTCTTATCTGCTTTAGAAAATATATGCTGCTTGTAAATTGTAAGCTTGTCTAGAATTGTACAGGCAGTTTCAGCTAAATCCATAAACTTTTAATAATGAGTCAAATAAATAAAAAGGGGAGCATTTACCTTCAGAAGGATCTATGGCAGAACAATCGTTGCAGGGGTTTTCAACCACCCAATCATACGATTTGATATGCATCTTTCCAAATAGTAGCTTGCTAAACACAGTCATTCCAGGATGATTATGAAGAGGAATGACACCTGATGGCGGGAAGCAGAAGATACCTATCTGAAATAAAAGAAAATTGCACAGATAAAAATCAAAACATAACTCCCCAATTAATTTAATTTTTCAAAACTTGGTATAAAAGCACTACAAAACCAATATACCGAGAATTTGTCACAGTCATGGAGATGCAGGTATCGAATAGCAGGGGTTCTTCCAGCTCCAGGCGATCGAAAATACAGCATTTCTGAACTAAGTCCAACATCTTCTGGTTTGATGCCATCTAGATACGAGGAACCAATCATTTCAATTAATGACAAAGTGTATGAGAAATAAAAATAACAAGAAAATTTGATTTTGTTGAACCAGCATCCAAGGTGCAATTAATTTTTCCTAATTGTGCTTCCCCGCTCTAATGTCCATTTAAAATGAGATTTTAAACTAAATGCCAGAATAGGCAATTTCAAG
This sequence comes from Euphorbia tirucalli, assembly GCA_039660915.1. Taxonomy (NCBI): domain Eukaryota; kingdom Viridiplantae; phylum Streptophyta; class Magnoliopsida; order Malpighiales; family Euphorbiaceae; genus Euphorbia; species Euphorbia tirucalli. The sequence continues at coordinate 15,785,087 of CM077638.1, read as the reverse complement.
TGGATAAAATATTTGATTTCAACTGTAACAAAAGTCCTAACAATTAAGGAACAAATAATGGCAAAATGCCAATGAATAAAATGGGAAAGAGGGTATCAATTTAGCCCTAAATAAACTTTAGGTATCAATTTAGTGGACAATGTGGACACTTTTTATCAAATTAACCCATAAGTGACAAGCCTCGATGAATCAATTTACGGTACTGACGCGTGTGTTTTGATTTGACAAAAAATCCCAAGTTGGGCCAAACTGATATCTAAAAGTTCATTTTTAGAAAAAAAAAAAAAAAAAAAAAAGAAGGAAATTGCAACCCAGGTTGACCCTTTATACGACTAAAATGTGGTACAATGACTGAAGAAATGAAATGCAGCAAAACTTATTATATATATTTTTTTCTTTGGAGGAAGAACTATCAAAGAATATAAATGCCTTCAAAATGAAGAACACTGAAATGAGTAGACAAAGTACTGGCATAGGATTCCTAGGTTAGGATAAAATATTTGATGACTTAATTTCAACAACCACTAAAAATAAACAAATGAAACACAAAACACTGATATCGATGTCCCATTTCCAGATAGAAAAACCACGATTAAGGAAGCAAACCTCACAGCTCACTCCACCGAGATAGAAAAAAAATGCAGTATAATATTAATAATGCTTCAAAAAACATTTAGTTTAAGAGGATGAAACCATTGCAAATTCATAAAAAGAAATGGCAGCAAGAGATAATAGACATGGAAATATCTTTATATCCTTATATAACGACCCAACCAACCTCTAATTAAGAACCATTTTCTTTTACATATATAACTAACAACTTGCCAAAAGAGAATTCTTAAAAAAAGAAAAAAAAAAAACTTAGATATGACCAAATTATGGTTCTAATGCCTAGCCAATTCAAAAGAAGCCACATTGTTAGTATTGAAATTGAATTAAAATCATCTCTACCAACCAAACAAAACCGCAGACAAAAGGGAATTAAACATACCCAAAACCGCTCTTAGCTTTTCGATTTTATCAGGGGAAGGAACAATTCCAGGTCCGGCAGAGGCAAAAACTTCCTTGCAGGTGTCATAGAGCTTTTGGACCGGTGCAACGGCACTCTTCTTGAGTTGCCCTCGCCCGCCCTTCTTTCCTCGGGAGGTCTTCGTATTGGCTTTGGGACTCGGATACGGGTCCAGAATTGAGTTCTTTTCCTTGTCCAATTCACGAAACTCCTTCCCTTTCCTGTTCGCCCCACTGGTTTCAATCCCCATTCAAAACCCCAACAATTCCTTAAATTAACACAAATTTCGAAACGGTAATTAACTCAAAATTGGACAATTCAACTCAAAATTTAAAAAATCCGAAGAAATTCAAAGAAGGGAAATGCAAAAACTGCAAAAAAGATGGTACATTTAAGTACAGAAATGTATGTATGTAGAGGCAGGTAGGTAAAATATGTATGTCTATATTAATAGTTTGTGTGTGTATGTATGGGATAGAATAGTAGAGGCAGAGAGGTAAAAAGAGGAAGACAGAGATGGTGATGATGTGAAATCACGCATCTCTTGAGATGATGAGGGAGAGAAATAGACAGAGAGTTAGGTATAAAAGGGAGAGGGGTATTTAGGGTTAGAGCTGAAAGGGAAATAGAGAGAGAGTGAAAACCAGGGGCCATTGCTTAGCTTTCCAGTGGGCTGTTCCTAATACCAGATTACCACCATGTTTTTATCCCCCATCTTTCAGTTTCTAATTTTGCCCCTCTATTCTTTTTCTTTTTTTTACTATATCTATTTCTTGATTTATTAATCACATCTTTTTCATGTTTAATTAGTCAATTCCTTCGTCTAATTATCTCTCTTAAGTAACTTTTGTATCCAAAGATACTTCTTCGGTTTACTTTTTGATGCTTTTTGTGCATCGTCTTCCATTTAAAATTACACATCATGCAACTTTTTTTTAATTTTGTCTTCAATAAGCGTTGCTCTCATTATATATAATTTACTTCACCTAGATTTTCTATATGAAAATAAAAATGAAAAAATTAATTAGGTTATTTTTGAAAAATTTGATAATATATATATATATAAATTGAATATGTATATAATTTTTTTTGGTATGATAATTTAAATTGTACTTAATAGGAAAGACGTTTTATAAGGATAAAAATGTAAATTTATTTTTCTATTTAAATGACGAGAGAGTGAGCGGAAAATGTTCCGCCGCCATGGTCAGAACTTTAAGATCGGGGAAATCTAAATAATTAAGTACGGATCTAAATAATTTAAGTCCGGATCTACCTAAAATTAGTTTTATTTTCCCAATTAAAACATTAATTAAAATAAAAAGGTTAAATATGGAATATGATATCACAAGAATTTTTAGTGGATTTCAACCAAAAGAAAAAAAATTTGAAGATCTTTTGAAATGAATTCTACTAGGGCAGCCAGCTCATAGATTTGTGAATACAAATTATTATTTTATAAGTTTAATAGGTTTAATATTTTGTATACTAGGTAGATAATTTCTTTTTCATAAAGACCAATTCGTTTTAATTTATTTAAATGCCTACTACCATGCATCATTTTACCATAAATTTAAAATCCTCTTAGAATATGGTACTTCTTGAAAAAAAAAAAAGTGTAACACGGTTATTGCTTAAACTTTCAGCGTATAATAAAAAATATATATTCCTTTTTACAACTAAAGTAGTTTTGTACCTCATAGTAGGGGTGTCAAAATAGGTCATGACATATTAACATTATTCATGTAACATGCAATTTGGCAAATTAGGGTTGATGGCATGTGGCTAATATCAAGAATGGGTCGACACGTTTAGCACGTGTAGTAAATTGATCGTATTAGTGTTGAATTGTCAATTTGTTTATGACTCGTTTAACTCATTCAAAGATTAAACATAAACCTAATTTATATATAGAGGTATCAAAATAGATCGTGATCATGGTAACACGATTCGAGTAACACGTAAATTCAACAAATTATGGTTGCAATGATATAGATTAGTGTCAGAAATAGGGTTAACATGTTTAATTTGTCGAATTAATGGATAATATCACTGTCGATTTTATACATATTAGTGTCAACACTTACACGATACGATATCCGATTTTAAAACCTCTACCTAATAGTTGAGAGGTGAGTTTATTACTAATAACATGAGAAATTATGGAATATATCTGGTACACGGTGTTATCCGTGTGTCAAACTAAGCTAATCACGGTATGCAAATTCAAACTCTCAGCTGCTGACAAAGACGTAAGTTGTGGAAGATATTTGTAATGATGGACATCTCTAGGCATATATAAGGTAGAATGAGAGATAGCTTAGACATATAGCTAGGGTGAAATCATTAATGATGTCCAGCATTTTGGTTGGGAGGCTGAACTACATTACCTATATTAATTACTTCTCGAATACGACCAGTCGACCATTCCAAGCAACGTTGTCCCTTTCCTTAGCTCCTGGAGTATACAAGTTAGAACACAAAGTTGCTACAAAACCTAAAGTTTGTTTATCTCCTTTTTTCTACGCCTTTGCCTTTGGACTCCTAAGCCCCATCCATCTACTACCGTAAAATGTTATGGAAAAATATTGCTACCCAAAAAAAAAGAACCAAAATATGTGAAAAAACATGAAGATGTAATTGTCTTGCAACTATCAAAATCATAACAATGCAAAAGAAAGATAAAGCCTCTCAAGTTAAAAATATCCAGAAATACTTTTATATCTATATATATATAAGATCTTATTTTAAACCCACTTCACTCGTAAGTTGTAACTCCAAAATCAGAATACATTTGATTTTCTCTTAACTGCTAATTAATATTGACTTTATATAAATTTAATATGATAACTAATACATACGACAAGTTATAGACTAAGCCTGGCACAACCACATCATCTATGTGCCAAACCAATAGCATTATGATAAGTTATATTCAAACCAATAGAAAAATGATACGGTGTAATTATTTAATTACTTATTTAATGATTGATTATTTAAATAAAAACCCTGACCCTAAAATATAAACCCTAAATGCTAATTTATCAACTCAAGACTCTATATTACGTGACAGTATTTTATTGGTTTAACACATGAATGACGTAATGTACCACGCGTATTCTATAATTTCTCAACTCATATAAAGTGTTGCTTTGTATTAACAATAAATTTATTTCAATTTTAGTTTAATTATATGTGAGGTGATAATATTTAATTAGGCATGCAACTGTTTATCGAAAGTCCTTATGCAACTTTTCATTTCTTAAAAAGCATTTTATATATATATATATATATATATATATATATATATATATATATATATATATATATTCGCTTGATTGAGGTTCGAATTATGAGTATTGCTTTTTGAATTAAATGTTAAACGAAAAGACAAGAAAAAACAAAATGTTTGGCACAAATGTATGCTGTGTTATCTAACCCAAAAGTTATATATATACTTTAATTAGATCCAGTAGATAAGTAACTACAAATGCTAATCTAGTAAACCAAAAAGATACTCTTTTGATTAACTTTCATGGAAAAAAAATAAAAAAGAAAAAAGAAAATAGGGTAAAATGGGAAGATGAAAAAAAGCAATTGGGTTTCAGAGGAATCAAAAACTGAAAACCAAAAAGAGGGCACTATTCAATCCCTTGAATGAAACAGAAAGAAGCATGCTAAAAACGGTATTGAAGATACCTGCGAAATTTGTCAAAATAAAAACAAAAAGAGTTTGGTACATGGTATTGTATACACTGTAAATGTCTACATTTTTCATGCCATAAAATGTTAAAAATTCACATGTTCATTGTTTTTAAGGCTTTCTTTTCAATTTTGGTATCATTCATTCCTCTTGTTTCATAAAAAAACCTATGCCTTTTTTTGTACTCATTCTCCTCGTATATATAAAGGGTTCGATGAAGATTCGATTTCACCCGAAATAAACTTTGGGCACCAATTCAACGGATTAATGGGAACTTAAAAATTATAACGACAAAAAAGAAGATCTTGTAGATGAGTAGCTATAGGATGTCCAGACGTTGTCGAACAAACCAAAATTTAAAAACTGTCAGACGCAAAAGAAAGATAGAGATTCTAAAATATAAAAGGAGATTGTTTTACGGACATCAGACGAACGACAACTTATATATCATAACACCATAAAAAACGATAATGTTTATCGAATTGAAAGGTACACCAAATATTTTTCAAATTTAAATATATGAGATCTTATCTCATAACTTCACTCTTGTGACTACTAAATTAGAATGAGTTTAATCACTTCAGGACTAATATGAAAGTGTTTCTTTGTATCAACAATAATAGATTTAATTTAGTTTTAAATCATATATGAAATGGCCATATTTCATTAGGTAGTTATTCATTTTCCAAAGTAGTAAAAAAAATGATATGTTTGAACTTAAAGATCATAACGATGCAATATAGAAATAGAGATCTTCGAGTATTTATGGAGAGAGAGAGAGAGGGGTTCGCTCATTGTTGTCATATTAATGAGAATTTAAAAATTGTAACGACACAGGAAAAATGATAAAGATTCTCATGTGTATATGAAGAGGTTATTGTACCAATTCAAATTTAAAAATTATAACGATGCAAAAGAAAATAATTAAAGATTCTTGAGGATACATGAGGAGATTAGGGATGTCTGTGGGGTAACAGCGGGAAATTGAATGCCATCCCCTTCTCTACCACTAGTGGGAATTCCCTAATTCCATACTCACGAGGGTGGTGAGGAAAAATTCATATCATCTCCATCCTCACAGGGATTCCTGTCCTCACGTGGATCCCCATTCTCCATTTAACTTTTTTTTTTAATTTTTTTTAAAGCTATGCATTGACAAACAAATAAAATACATTCAACAAAGACTCAAGCATACATTAATTCAAAATAAAATTATAATCCAAATTAAAAATAGTTTTATAATCCAAAATATAAATTCTAAATGGTTCAAACTTCAATATTCATAAAGCACAAATAAAATTTACAAATTATAAAGTGAGTGCTGAGAGAAAATGTTAGATTACACTATATTTTTTACTTTTATTTTAAATTTGTATAAATATACTTTTATTTTAAATTTGTATAGTCAGCTTAGAAAAAAAAATATAATATGTTTTTAATATATAAAAATAATAATTTTTAATTATTTAATTCTTCACGGGATAGCACAGGGATTTCCCATGAGAATTGAAAAGGGGCGGGGTGGGGATCCCCATGGGGCGGGAATCCTTAAACCATCCCTGCTTGTGAGGGAAAATTTTCCCCTATCTTCACTCCCCTTTGAAGATAGGGCGGAAATTCTCCATCCCCGTCGAGGTGGGTCCCTGCAGAAAAAGGGAAAACTCCGCCCCATGGCCATTCCTGGAGGAGGTTGTTTCAACATTTTCATGCTAGCTAATGAGATCTTAAAAACCATAATCACACAAAAGAAAAATAAATGTGTGTAAACAAAGGCCTACCTAATCCCAAAAGGTACCTCAAGGGATTAGGATTGCCTTAGCAATATAAGAAGCAATATATTCCCATAGGCAAGCAATGTTGGATTCCAACACACCCCTTTACGCCCAAGTCTATTTGGATGCGTAGAGTTCATGGATGGCCCAATATTGGGGTTGGCTCATCATTGTATACAGGGCTCGATACCATGTAAACAAATGTCTAGTTAACCCTAAAAGGTACATTAAGGAATTAAGATTGCTTCAACAATATAAAAAGCAATATATTCTCATATCCAAGCAATGTGAGATTCCAACAATGTACTGGAGTCAAACAATACACCCAATGTTTATCATATTCAAATATACATGAAATCTTATCTTCAGTCTATTTGTGAAAATTATGGAGAAAAAAAATGTTTATACATCTTATTAACCTAACAAAAAAGAATTATAGAGATGGTATTTATTGAAGACAATAAAAGGTTTATTGTTTGGCGCATAAAATCCGTTTCAAACGGATGGTCTGGATTTGATCTCCTGTGAGTTGATGAACGGCTGTTGTTGATTCAGTTTGAGGTCCATTTTGTTGTCTTTTGAGCTTTACTAAAAAATGAGCCCAAATTTAGCCCATGAATTTCACACTCCCTCCTTAAGATGGATTTAGGGCAGTAGCAACTGAACCCATTTTGAGAAATGCCTGTCGCATATGATCCAAGCTAAGGCCTTTTGTGAAGAGATCAACAAGCTGTTGTGTAGTAGAAATATAGGGAGTGTGAAGAAAACCAGCAGAGATATGATCACAAACAAGATGGCAATCAATGGAGATATGTTTAGTGCGGTCATGAGAAACAGGATTTTGTGCAAGGGCAATAGCAGACTTGCTATCACAGTGCATAGTAATGGGAAGCTGTGCTTGAATGCCAAAATCTTGAAGAATGAACTGTATCCACTTAAGTTCACAGCTAGTAGACGCCATACTGTGATACTCTGCTTCTGCACTAGAGCGGCTGACAGTAGATTGCTTCTTCATTTTCCACGATATCAAGGAATGTCCCAGAAAAATACAATACCCCATAAGAGACCTTCGACTCAACTTACATTTTCCCCAATCAGCATCATAGTATGCTGTGACAGTCTGGACATCTGAATTGCTGGGATAAAACAATCCGTAGTGAGAAGGCCCTTTTAAATAGCGAAGAACACATATGGTTGCTTGTAAGTGATGAGTGCATGGGCGTTGCATAAATTGGCTCAACTGTTGTGGAACAAAAGACAAATCTGGCTGTGTAAACTCTAGGTACAACAATCTACCAACCAATCTCCGAAAAACAGAGGGATCTTGAAGCTCAACTCCTTTGGATGTAAGATCAATACCATGAGCAATAGGATTAGCAACTTCTTTTGCTTCACTCAATTTTGCATCCTTGAGAATATCAGTCACATATTTTGTTTAGGATAAAAATAAGCCAGATGAAGATCGTGCAGTTTCAATACCAAGGAAATATTTGGCAGGACCTAAATCCTTGATAGTGAATAGCTAACGTAGATTAGCTTTGACATTCAAAATCTGGACCTCATTCTTACCCATGATAAGTATGTCATCAACGTAAATGAGCAATCCAACAAATCCTGCAGACTGTTGTAGAGTAAAAAAACAGTGATCATGATAAAAACGAATAAATCCATAGCTCAATAATTTTGCAGAAATTTCCCTGTGCCACTGCCTACCAGCCTGCTTAAGACCATAAAGGGACTTAACTAATTTGCAAACCTAGCCTTCCTCCACCCTGTGATAACCCAAAGGTGGTTGGAGATAAATCTCTTCATCCAAAACACCATGTAAATAGGCATTATTCACATTTATTTGGTGAATATGCCATCCAAAAGCTGCTCCAATTGCAAAAAAATCTTAACAGTGACAGATTTAGCAACCGGGCTGAAGCTATCATGATAATAAATCCCAAATTCTTGATTGTACCCTTTTGTAACTAACCATGCCTTATATCATTCAATTTCGCCGGTGGATTTATACTTAATCCGGTATACCCACTTGGTTGCCAAAGCCTTCTTTCCTAGAGGCAATTGAACAATTGTCTAAGTGTTGTTTGCTTCCAAGGCGGATAACTCCTGATTCATAGCTTCAATCCAGCAGGGTTCAGTTCGAGGTTCAAAGTAAGTTTTAAGTTCCTTAGTCTGTAATAAATTTGCTAAAAAAGCTGTATGAGCAGAAGAAAATTGCAAGTAAGAAGAAACATTCACATCACTGCTATTAACAGCAGCCACAAAATCAGTGAACCAACTAGGCTTGGTTCGAACCCTATTAGACCTGCGCAAAAAATCCTCACTATCATTATGAGAAGCAACAGTTGGAATAACAGGGGGCAAAACATCAGTTTCAACTGTAGAAGAATCATTAGGATGTTGCAGCAAACCAGATTTTTCGGTAAAGGGAAAAATATGTTCCTGAAATTTGACATCCCTGTTCACTATCAGCCTTTGATTCTCCAAATCCTAAATTTTGTAACCTTTTTGGCTAGAAGTAAACCCTAAAAATACACCTTTGGAAGCACAGGCAGATAATTTATCCTTAAAAGGATGTGGATCTGTAAAAAAACACTGATATCTAAAAACAGAAAATTTGTTAAAGTCAGGTTCAACTCCATAAAACAATTCATGTGGAGAACGCCAATTTTAGACACGAGAAGGTAGCACATTTATAATGGCAACGGCCATTTGAATAGCTTCTCCCCAAAACCACACTGGTAGAGATACCTGAAAAAGAATAGCCCTTACTACTTCTAACAAATGTCGGTGTCTTCTTTCAACAACTCCATTCTGCTGGGAAGTATATATACAGGTCTTCTAATGTAAAATACCCCTTTCAGCCAATAATTCTTGACAGGAGTGACTAAGGAACTCAGTGCCATTATCTGTCTGTAACACTTTTACTTTTGCAGAAAACTGTGTTTCAATTAAAAGAAAAAAATTCTTTAAAGCATGGCATGTCTGTGACTTGTGTTGTAGCAGAATTACCTAAGTAATACGGGTAAAGTCATTGACAAGGGTTAAGAAATATCTTGCTCCATTAGTAGAAGGAGTTTTATATGGCTCCCATAAATCAGCGTGTAGCAAATCAAATTTGGCTATTGTGGCAATTCTACTGTGGCTAAAAGACAATCTGTGTTGTTTAGCAAACTGACATATATTGCAATCTTCATTCAAACAAGAAAAAGTAACTTCATTAGCTGTTATATGACTCAAAACATCAATAGAGGCTTGACCAAGCCTTAAATGCCAAAGATTTGGTGCTGAAATTGTAGAGGCTACAATGTCATTCTTATTGTCAATACAGTTTTGCAATCTTTCCAAAACAGAATATGAAAAAGATTTTGTATCCAACAAATACAAACCATCAACCTTCCATACAACCGCCACATGCTTCTTAGACCGCAGGTCCTGTATGTAATAGCAGTGTTTAGAAAAAACTACCTCTAACTGTGTTTGTAACATTAACTAATTGACAGACAACATATTATATCTGAATTGAGGTATATACAAAACATCCTTCAGCTTCAACCGTGGAGATAACACAACATCACCTTTGTATTTTAGTTGAATAACACTCCCATTAGGTAATGTCACTGTTTGCTTATGAATTAATAAATTCAACTGCTCAAAAACCTCTTTGACAGGACATATGTGTGAGGTAGCACCATTATCAATAATCCAAACATCAACACTATCTAAAGAAGCAGGAGAATTAGAAGACTAACCTGAAAACCCAGCAAAAGCAGAAAAATCTATTGAATGCATAGGTGATTCAGAGATAGTCTTCCCCTTCATCATCTTATAAACTTCTTTAATCATGGTTGTCATATCTGGTTCCTCGTAATGAAAATTAGTATCACTATCATCAGTGTTCTTGATAGAAGTATTACTACCACAAACTGTATTTGCTCGAGATTTTCCTCCTGAACAAGACCCTGTTCCTGCATTTTTCTCTCTTCTGTTCTCTTTATTCTTACTCCACCAATCAGGATAACCTATCAACTCAAAACAAGTACCTCTAGCATGCCCAATTGAATCACAATTGTCGTAATAAAGATCTTCCTTAGACTCAAATCTCTTCTTCCCTTTCCCTTATCACAAAACTAGTTGGTTTCTTCTTTTTATCATTTCGTGCAAAACTAGCAATATCGACTGACTGCTCAACGGATATTTCATTTTGCTTTTCCACTTGTAACAATATTGAGTAAGCTTTATTAAGATTGGGCAAAGGATCCATTAAGAAAATTTGATTTCGTACATTGTCATAATGATCATGTAAACCCATAAGAAACTGAATTAATTTGTCCTCTTCATTCATATATGAAATTCTTTAAAAAGCATTATAGACACAATTCCTTGCTGCTCCACATTTGCAAGAAGGAATTGGTCGCAAGAAAGCCAGTTCATCCTAACATTTCTTAAGTTTGTTAAAATACATCATAATAGAAAGATTACCTTGATGTAACAGGCTAATCTCTCTTTTAATCTGAAAAATCTGAGGTCCGTTGCTTTCACCGAAACGATGAGCCAAATCCTTCCATAGTTCCCTTGCAGTGGAAACGTATTGAAAACCATCTGCAATTTCTTTCGAAATGGAATTCAAAACCCAAGATGTGACCAAACAATCAGTTTTGATCCATTTTCGATAAGCCATTGATCCTTCTGCGGGAATCTCAAAATCTTCAAGCACAAATTCAGAAACCTCTTTCACCTTCAAGGCTCGTATCATTGCTCTGCTCCAAGCGATGTAATTGTTTCCGGAAAGCTGAACAGATGTAAGAATCAGTCCTGGATTTTCACTTACTTGATTCATTGCGGAAGCCGTAATCGCATTTCTATCTCCAATTTCATTGACAGATTCATCTTCCTCAAAACCATATGGTGGAAGATTCTAAAACCGATTTGTGTTGTTTCTTCGGGAAGCCATTTTTCTAGGAATCGAATTCTCCAAAATGCTCTGATACCACGTGAAAATTATGGAGAAAAAAAATGTTTATACATCTTATTAACCTAAGAAAAAAGAATTACAAAGATGGTATTTACTGAAGACAATAAAAGGTTTGTTGTTTGGCACCTAAAATCTGTTTCAAACGGATGGTCTGGATTTGATCTCCTATGAGTTGATGAACGGCTGTTGTTGATTCAGTTAGAGGCCCATTTTGTTGTCTTTTGAGCTTTACCAGAAAATGAGCCCAAATTTAGCCCATGAATTTCGCTTGTAATTTACTTAATCAGAATGTGTTTGATAATTCAATTACTAATATGTATAGAAGATTGAATTTATATGTAAAATTAATTTGATAGACAATATAACGTGTTTCTTTGTAATTACAATATATTTAGTTCATTTTATATGAAAAGGAAATATTTAAGTTGGTAGTTATTTATTTTCAAAGTGGTCAAATAAAGATATGATCGAACTAAGAAGAGTTTTAAAAACCATGATGAAGCAAAATAGAAATAAATATTCACAAGTATATACGAGGAAGTTGTCTCTATATATTTATCAGACTAACCAGAGCTTGAAAACGGTAACGTAACAAAAGAAAAAGATAAAAATTTTAATGTTTAATATTACACCTAACATTTGTACCACCGACTTGGATAACTTGTAATAAAATGTTGACCAATCTATTTGTTAAGTGCTAGTCAATATTGAATATTTATCTGTCAAAAAATGTCATAGATTACATTTCTTCTTTATTATGTCAAAATTTGTCCAAGTCAGCGTTTCAAAATATAATTCATTTGCCTTTCACGAAATGTGGAATCTAATTTTGACAAATATTTTCGCACAATGAGCTACATGTCAAAAATCAATATTAAAAAATTCAATTTCTAATTCTTTTTTTTTCTGAAATAAATGAAATTTTATATATTTCTAACTATATATTACATAAAATCAATTTATCGGTAATAAATGTAAACAAATTAAACAATCTCCTATAATAATTAAAATAACATAAACTCATCGTACTAGCGAGAGAAACAAAACTTGCGAGAAGAACAAAAGCAAATACTAAAATAATAAAAATAACAAAACCACACTGCAATTTATGTTTTGCTAAGTTTCATAATTCTTTACAGTAGATCTACATGTATAAGAACCCCAACTTACCGCTTAAACCATGCAGTTTATGTTAGTGTACCTTAGTCCAAAAGCATTGGTTCTTGATTGTATTGTATATTGTATGCAAACATCTTGCATTATACATTGTGTTATATATAAAGGCATTTAATCTATTTATTTGTTTTTTGTGCAATTTAATAAATAGAGTATCCATTGATTATAGCCACACTCATGTTAACTAATGTAGGTCATTAGCTAATGAAACCTTGAGTAATAAAGCTATAATCATAAAGTTGTTTCGGGTCTGTTCTAATCATGGGAATAAATAAAGCTAAAGACCAGCATTTCCTTGACTGCATGGCAGTGTCTCACTGACCATTGAACATGGAATGTCAGTCAAGTATATGGGTACATGTAAGGTTACATGGTATTGGACCGATCTGCCTCGAAAACACCGCATGGTCCGTTAGTCATTGGTGTTTCTCAGGTAGTTCTTGATATTATCCTTAGACCTGATTTCACAATAACATGACATAGGATCTCATACCCTTTGATATACGCCTAACAGGCCCGTAACAGGGTGCCAAGTATGGGTATGTTGGGTGAACCGGTGAACATGTTGGTGTTGATAGTGAGTTGACGGAATTGCCACTTAGCGTCCTCTGAGATGACATCACTGGCCACTTGATGAATGTGATTGATAAATGTATGGCCATACCTTAATAAGTTGGGGTACTTATTCGCGATCATCAGTCTACTCGGAATCAAGGAATGAATAAGCATAGAAGAGGTTCACTGGAACCATGCCTCTTACTTATACATCGATGTCAGTTGGCAAGGGATATACAAGAATACTACTGGATTTTGTTTCACATGAGACTGCTAGTTTCCGTCTTAATGGGGGCGTTATAATGGTTTGCTGGAACCCACTTACAGTTTGTCGGTCCTAGGTCCACTGCCAACATAAGGACGGACCCACAAGATGGTACACATAGAACAGCTGACCCTGTGACATATCGAAAATGTACACATTGGGTGTACTTGAAATGGAAACTCGACTAATTGAATTAATGACAATAGGTTTTGTCAAAATTAATTCAATTTATATATAAGAGAAATTAATTGTATTTGATTAATTAATTACAGTATGTAAATAATTAATTAAATATTTTTTTCCTTGATGGAAAATTAAATACACAGGTTGTATTTATTTAAGGTGGGGTTAAATTAAATTTGGGTTGTACGAATTTAATTAATTGGATTTAATTGAGTCAATTGGAATTTTGTTATATGGTTTAATTTAAATCCCATTACATAAATTAAATAAGTTAATTAAATTAAAATTTAACCTCAAGTTAATATGAAAAATTTAATTTTACACTAGGTATAAAAGGCACTTTAAAATTAATTTCTCTAAACCCTAGCACATAAGCACAAAATTTCAGCCAACATAGCTCTGTGAGCCGCCCCGCTCTGCTTCTGTGCATCCGAGTTCCATTCGTCTTCATTCGCTAGCACGAGTCCAATTCGATAGCTGTTCCTGTACCTAATTATGTTGAGTTATCGTTCGTTTGTTCTGTAATCTTGAGCAGTCTTTGGAGGAGATGAATAAGGTGAGAAAATTTATTTTCTTTTCATTCTTGGGTCTTATCAAAATCATGGTTCCTGGAATCATGGAATTTGAAGAAAAAATTTTAATCCATATTTTCCTCTACGCATTGTTTTTCCCGGTGAAAATTCCCTATCGTTTAGCACATCTGGATAAATGTTGCTTAAAAATGATATATTTGGATGAATATGATGTAAAGATCTTCATGAATCTTTGACTATGAACTGATGATGACCAACCCATTGATAAAAAAAACCTATTAGATTTGTATTGTATTGCAATAAATTTACGACTGAGGAAGATGACTCTGAAGCTGAAGCTAATAAAACATAGGATGTGGATTATATTAAGAGGAAAAACACGCACACACAAAAGCGGAATAAGAAAAGGAGACAAGTATGAGACTCTGCTCCTTAAAGTTGAAGAGTTAAAAAACTTTCTTTGCGCTAGCTAGGATTTTTTCTCCCTCTCTTTGTAAGATAATTGATAACATAATTATTTTTGCTCTTTTTATTAGGCTTTTTACATAAATACTTATATTTTGGCCCCATATTTATATTTTACGTGAAACAGGATAATTCTACAAAAATACTTCAAAAAATTTTCAATAGGTTCAAAATATCTTTTTTTTTTTTTCTAATTCATAAAATACATACTTTACAAAAGATTCAATAAGAGGAATGAGTTTCAAAATATCCAAAACACTTTTTTTCCTTGTTACGTTTTTTTACTCCCTTATCTCTACTTTTCTCTCTCATCTTCTATAATTAAAGATTAATTTTTTCATGTATCTCTATATCCATTTATTGTTTAAAAATTTTGATTTTAGAAAAATTTTTCTTTTTTTTTTTCTCTTTGAAATGAGATCTATATCTATATATTTTTTCACTTTTTTTGCATATTGAGTTTTGTATCAAAAATGTATAAACGACGTATTAATAATGTATGAACACAGTATATGATAAAAAACACATACATAAGAATGTATAAATATAAACAATGAATCATGAATCATAATAATAGAAACCAATGTATAAACAAACAAAAACGTATCAACATTCATGCATAGCAAATATGTTGTGAATCACAAAATCAAAGCAATATTGATAAACAATGCATCAACAATGGATCACAAATGTATCATGAATCATAATCATACCAATATGTAGAATCAATGTATCATGAATTATAAAAAGCAGAAAACAATGTATAAATAATATATATGAATTACAAATCATTGCAATATGTATAAATAATATATCATAAATGTATCATGAATCATAAATCAAAAACATATAAACAATGTTTCTTATGAGTATAATGAATGTATTGATGTCACACAATTTAACATAATTATCCTAGTTGATTTAGTGTCATATTCTAAGTTTAAGTTGGGTTTAATTTCACTCATGGTATATCAACTATCTCCCTAATCACAGTTTGGTATACTAACTACCGTTTTGCACACTGTAGTACCCCAATTTCTAGGTGACCTCCCATTGTGGTACATGTGACCTGTTATTGCGGGTTAACTATGCCACATCAGCACTTTGTTAGGCTTAATTTCACTTATGGTATACCAACTATCTCCCTAATCACAGTTTGGTATACCACTTTATAAATATTGTTTCATTTTATTTTTATAAAAAAAATAACAAAAATATATAAATCAAAGAAAATAAAAGAAAAAAAATTTGATTTATATATTTCTGTTATTTTTAAAAAAATAAAATAAATGAAACAATACGTATAAAGTGGTATACCAAACTGTGATTAGGGAGATAGTTGGTATACCATAAGTGAAATTAAGCCCAACAAAGTGCTGACGTGGCATAGTTAACCTACAATAACAGGTCACATGTACCACAATGGGAGGTCACCTAGAAGTTGGGGTACTACAGTGTGCAAAACGGTAGTTGGTATACCAAACTATGATTAGGGAGATAGTTGGTATACCATGAGTAAAATTAACCCATTTAAGTTGTGTATTTAGCTTAATTCATCATGTTTTATACTACTGTTATTTTATTTTTGTTTTATAGGTCAATTGAATAATTTAAGGCCATAATTAAGGAATTTGTATTGAAAAATTAATGAATTTTAAGATTGTGCTTAGATGACTATGCCGACTCGTACCATTCAACTCGTGACACAAAATAGTAGAGATGACTATTCATCCAGGCGAGGTGACTATTTACCCAAGAGAGGCGACTATTCATCCAAGCGATGTGACTATTTACGCAAGAGAGGCGACTCTTCAATTGAATCATTGTGACTCTTCAATTGAAGCATTGCAACTCTTTAATTAAATCATTGCAACTCTTCAATTGAACCATTGCAACTTTGTAACCAACCATTGTGACTTTTTATTCAAACCAATGTAACTTTTCGTCCAAACATTATGACTCTTCACCCAACCATTACATCTCTTTATGGCGTATAAATACATGTTATTATCCATATTTTTAAAGATATAGACCAAGAAAAACACTAAGAAAAAATTATTTAAACACAATCAAATTACTTATGAAAAAAGGAGTCATCAAGGAAGAGAAGAGCCAACAAGAGGTCATATAATCTACAAACATCTTTTGAAGAAGTATTTAAGGAATTATCAATCTCTCTTTCTTCTTTTTTCTTCTTTTGATTATGTTTTCAATATTATTATCTTTCTTATATGATTTACCTGACAATAAGTACTTAGTGTAATTTGATTGTTGCAATTACAAATATGAATTGATCTTTTCATATTATTATTACTTTTATTGCATTAATGATTTAAGTTTACTTGAACATTTAATTTATTATGTATGCTTGATCACCATGTATAAGATGTTAGTCGATTTGTTCACAGTGAGAATTGAGACACTTTGGTGGAAAAACAAATGAATTTACGTAAAGGGTAGATATCACTTAGGAGACTAGGATTTTACTTTGAGGGATAAAAAGAATAGGCATAGAACTTCATGATTTTTATCGATCTCCATAATGACATGAGAATGCTTATGAACTCTAGATAAGAATACTTTTATTTGACAATGAGAATTGCATTTAGAAATCATAGGCCATATTCTCCAATCATTCAATATATGCATATTTTATTGCATTTCTAATAAGTTCCATTTGTAACTTGTAATTCTAATGACTAACTTGGTTGATTAATTTAGCATTTAGAAAATTTAGACTTAGTAAAAATAAACCAAATCCTCTTTGAATTTTTATTCACCTATTTCTCTTAGTATTTATTCGGTTGTGAGCACAGGATTTTCATTATCAGTTTTGATGATGAATGAATTATTTGCTTTTATAGCTTTCTACAGCTGTAAGAGTCAGAGTCGATTCAAGATTAAAGCTTCGGTCAACTAAATTTCAAGCCTTAGAACATTTCTCAGATGAAAAGGAGGCTATCTAAGAACAACAGTCATACGGCTGTAACATAAGCCACACCACTAATACGCTAATATCTGCACTGTTGTTGCATCAACGCATGGGTATTGATCCCTGACAAAACTATGACTCTTTTTATTGAAAATGATTTTTTGGATTTTTTGGGTAGGTTTAACAAGAAAAACCTGTGATTTTGCCTATAAATATCATGTCTGATGAGGAATTAAGAGTTGGGAATTTAGAGAGAAATGAGGAGAAAACGGAAGAAAAAGGAAAGGAAAAACTAAGCTTTTTCTTCAATTTTCATCTTCAATCTCTGTTTCTAGGCTTAAAATCTATCAGAAATCATAGGAAAAAAACACTTCATTAAGATTTCTAATAGGTTAAGAGACTAATCTGAACACTAAAATCTTATCATTTGGAGCTTGAAGTTTAGTTCGAAATTAAAGCTTTTCTTGAAGATTTTCACCTCCTAAAGTTGTGGATCCTCGCTGTAAGGGTAAATAACTGAGAAACTAAAACATTTGACTTGTTTGTATTGTATTTTGGCATCATTTGCATAGTTTTTAAAGTTGCTATATTTTCCAGTGATGGACTGAGAACCAAACCGTGTGGCTATCGCAACGCCCAGATGGGTGTAGTTACAGCCGCACAGTTGTTGCTTGACAGCTATACGACTGTAATCCCTGGAACATAACTTCAAAATCAAAAATTTAAAATTTCCCAATGGCCCTAAATTGATACCCGTGCGGGTGTACAACACCTGCACTGTTGTCATCTCGGGATAGAATCACTGAAAAACCAATTTTTGCATATTTCTTGACATTTGAACCTTAGATTTATATTCCAGAAGCATGTATTAGCACAGAACAATGATAGAAACCAAGTTTCTTGAAAACCTACTCACTTACCATGCTAAATAATTAACCCGTAAAAACCGTTTCTAAAAACATTTTCTCAAAAATCAACACTGAGACATTTCAAAATGTTTTCCAGATCTAGTCGGTGAGGTTTGTCGAACTTCCCTGGCTATCCCCTCTAAATACATGGCCCTGACTCATTTATTATCTTGTTTTGTCATGTTTAAGTCCAAAGTGTGATTATTCATATACTAACGTCTGTTTTGCAAGGTTAGATGTATGTTTAGGATTTTATTATCTCATTAGACAAACTCATGTATTCTAGGTGGTTGTACCCTAATTCTCCATCTGATTTATTTGTTTCCCTTAGGATAGCTTGCTTGATTCAGTTTGTATAATTAATTTATTTACTAATTTTTTGTACCTTGCATGAACATCGTATGCTTTAAATTAAAATTAATCTAGTTTTATAAAATGCTATAAAATGGTTGTTGAAGGGTCTATTTTAATTAGATAACCAGTAACTGACTTGTCCGGATCTAGATCTCTGGAAGATATAATAGCCCTCACTTGGTTTCGGCTATACTTAAATTTCCCGATTAACCTGAATCGGGTGGCAACTCTTATATTTTCTTTAGGATTTCAGTCTCGAATCTTTTATGAAAATACAATTTTCTACAACGAATTTTCTACTATAATTATATAAACAAACTTCAATAAAAACTCCTCAGTCCGCTTCACCGTGTTTCCTTTATGCCAAAAAATGTTGTTCGCTGACATCGGTTAATCCTAAACAATATTTATAATTATATCAATTCCTAGTGTTCGACACCCTACTTACTCTATCTAAGTCGTAGAGGCTAGGAAAAATAAAATTCAACCCGCAACATGTATCAACAAGGTAATATTATAACAGTATCACAAATATATTATAATATTATCTGAGATCATTCATGAATGTATAACAAATAATATCACAAAATATATAATCACAATACCACAAATGTATAAACAACGTTTGAACAATGTACAAACACAATATCATGGATAACAAACAGTACAAAATGTATAAACAATGTATAAATATAGTATCATGCTTAACAACATCACAAAATGTATAAACAATGTATAAACACAGTATCATACATAATAATCAATATCACAAAATGTATAAACAATAAGTAACCAATGTATAAATACAATATCATGCATAATAAACAGTATCACAAAACGTATAAAAATGTATAAACATAGTAGCATGAATGTATAAATAAGGTAATATAATCACAGTATCACAAATGTATAATCACAGTATAACAAAATGTATAGTCACAGTATAACAAAATTTAGAATCACAATATCAAAAATGTATAATCACAGTATAACAAAATATATAATCACAATATCACAAATGTATAACCGCAGTATATGAGGTGATATTTGTATAAAAAATGTGTAATAAACAGTATCACAAAATGTATAATCACAGTATCACAAATGCATAATCACATTATATGAGGTCATATATGTATAAAAAAATGTATCATAACCGACAATATACCTTGTAATAAAACATTTAATATTTATCAACGGTTGGTTGTTGTTATATATGCATTTTTGTCATATACTGTGTTGATATATTGTTTATATATTTTTGATACAAAAATTGAAGATGAAAAAAAAACAGATGAAAAAATATATAGATATGCATCTCATTTCGAAGACAAAAAGAACGAAAAAAAACTTTATAAAGTTGAATAACGAAAAAATGAATAGATTTAAAGATAAATGATGAAATTAATTTTTAATTATAAAGGAAGAGAGACAAAAGTAGATGAATCTATGAAAAAACGATCAAAAGTAGTAGTACACTCAAAAGAAAGTATTAAAACAAGTGAATTTGAAAAAGTATGTATTAGCAAAAGTGAATTTGAAAAAATATGTATTTAGACAAATATAAAAATGTATGGGTTAAAACAAAGCATAAATCAAAGTATTTTCGGTAATTTCCATTTTTATTATTAGGTTAATAAAAGGGAAATTACTAGAAGTAAATCAAATTTGATTATTTTGTGTATACAGGGGTGTCTTCTTGAAATACGTTCATTTGTTTGTATGTGATTCTCTTTCATCTTTTATGTTTTTAACCTTAATTTTGTCATTTATCTCTTAATTTGTTAATTTTTTTGCCACGCCACTTTAAAATATTTTTTATCATCTTTTTTTTTTTGTCTCTTTGAAACGAGATCTATATGTAAATATTTTTTCAGATTTTTTTTTCAGATTTTTAGAAATGTATCAGAGTTTGTATCAGAAATGATGTAGTGAAGAACTAAATTTTTTTTTATGAAGGCTAAATAAAAGCTAACCATAGAAAAAATACAGAATAAAATATATTATATCAATTACTGTTTAGTGATACTTTCTGATATTTTGCGCATTGTATTTTATGTATTTATTCTCCATGTTTTATTTGTAGTAAGGAATCACCTAAAATAATTTTTTTTATTGTTATGAAGGCTAAATAAAAGCTAACCATAGAAAAATACAAAATAAAGTATATTATATCAATATCTGTTTGTTGATACTTTCTGATACGTTTCGAATACTTTGTATACTGTGTTTTATTTATTAATTTTACATGTTTTATCTATAATAAGGAATAATCTAAACTGATTTTTTTTTTTATTGTTATGAAGGATAAATAAAAGCTAATATATGTGAAATTAATGCATAACATAATACATAAAATATTAGAAATGTATAAAAAAATGTATACATTTGTGATACAATCTGATACATTTTTAACAATCGGAAGAAAGATCAGAAAAATATATACATATGGATTTCATTTCGAAGATAAAAAAGAAACGAAAAAAACTTACTGAAGCGGAATGTCGAAAAAGTGAACGATTTAAGAAATAAATGAAAAATAACATTTAAATTACAAAAGAGGAGAGAGAATAGTTTAGATCATATTATAGGAATGTGTCATAATTTGGAAGTAAATTTTAGAAACGCTTTATGTATTTTTGGGATAATAGTTAAAGCAGGGATATTTCTTTAAACTACACTTTACACTTAATAAAAGGCACAAAATTTTTGGGCGGGTCCAAAAATTAAAGGGAAGCCCAAAAACAAAGATAGATAATCAAACATAACAACCCACAAAGGCTTCGAAAGGGGACTTAATAACTAAAGAAATACCAAACACAGCCCAGGCCCATCTTTATCAATTATCACCTCACTTTTACTGACAAAATTTATTTTCCAACTCAGACTTTTGCATTATTATTTTTCCAATATATTTTTAACTGTCCGGCAACTTCAGGTTGTTGGTCAGTTGGCTATGAAATATGAGATTGTACGCAAGGGAGGAGCCTTTACTGTTTTACTATTAATAAGGAGTAATTTGGAATTGCTGTTAGTAGAAATACTGTCAAGTAAAACTAAGTTTTATTGCTTTCTTTAAAAATAGTTTTAAGTATTTTTCTGATACTTTCCTTAATACAATCTGACTTTTACGAATTGTGCATTTGAGGCTGCTTTCCAGAGCACTCAAAACAGTTTTCAACCAAAGTAAAATTCCTCATACTTTGGCTGAAAGATGCCGCAACCCCAAACTAGCCCTAAATGGTAAACATATTATCTTAATAAGACAAAAAAATAAAAAATAAAAAATCAGTTGTTTAATATTTTAATTTTATTCTAAATTTCTGTTTAAAATAATAATTTGAAATTTAACAAAAAAAAAAATTTTAAATATTATAATTTAATAGGGGAATAAAAAATAAGATTGGCCTTAGCCCCATTAAAAATTTTATTTATGATAAAAACAAATTTTAATTGAAGAAAATTTTATTAATTTGGATTCACTTAAGCATATATATAAAAAGAAATTAAGTGTGATTTTGATTGGTTAGAGATTGCAATTTTTTTTTTACAGAGAAGATTACAAAACGTTTAATCAGAATTTTCAATTTTTCTTTGAGACAATAAAATTTAATTAAGAAAACATACAGTTAATTAATTATTGTGGATGTGATCCTCTGGTTTTATTTTTATTTTTTATTTTTTCCATAGACAAACAGAAACAAAACAAACTGAGCCAGATATTTTCCTTCCGAATCCGATTCTTATCACACTCCCTTCCTTTTCCTTCCATCTCCTTTCTACCTGTATCAACCAGCCTTTAGGTTTTAATCGAGGAGGAGTCTCCGGTTCTTCTTCTTTCATTTCCAATTTCACTAAGATCTGCCTCTTTGATCGATTCAAAATGTACGGATTCGAGGCCCTTACTTTTAACATTCATGGAGGCTACTTGGAGGCTATCGTCAGAGGTCATAGATCCGGCCTCCTTACTGCTGCTGATTACAATAATTTATGTCAGTGTGAAACCCTTGATGATATCAAGATGCATCTCTCTGCTACCGAGTACGGTCCTTACCTTCAAAATGGTTCGTTTTCTCTTCTTCTGATTTGAATTCTTCTTCTCGGTGCTTTTGAGTTGTTTCTGATTTGTTTCCCGCAAATTGAGGGCAATTCGAAAGAGAATGATTCGAGTGAGTCAATAGTTGATTGAATCTTATGGCTTGTTTGTTCTATTTGATGGCCTGATGTCAATGGGAATTCGAATCGAATGGAGGGCTTTTGTTTTTAGCCATTCGAACTTTGAACATTGTTTAAGAAAAAACTTCTGTTGAATTTATGCTCAATTGATCTTGCCTTGTTCTTATTTCGTTTTAGTAGCAACTGTTTGGTATGGAATCATTTGAGTTGGCATAAGTTGAGTGTCGTTGGTATGAAGAATATATATAGTGATATCGGTGATCTGATTGTTTTTGTTGACTGCATGAAATTTAATACTTATTGAATTCTGCCGTTCACTTCGACAAGTATTTTGAATCCAGTATATAAAAAAATCTTATGTAATTTCGCATATGACTTGGCTGCTTTCTGCAACCTCTGATGCAATTTGCATTATTTTTCTTCATTCATATGATAAAGCTAATTTCTGGTATAGTTTGAGAATTACTGATACAGATATGACTCGTCAGAAAAGTGTTTAGCAGCATTTTAGTGGAGCAATTGGATGTTTTTGATGTATGAGCATTTATCCCACGTGGAAGGTTTGTCTTTATTAGGAACTTGTAGCTCTTATATTGCTGAGGATTTCTGTAGCAGTGGTAACATATAGAACAATGTTGGACAAACAGCATAAGATGAATGATAATTCTTATGTCTGTTATAAGTTGATTTTCACAAGTAGCAGATCTATTTGTGATACTTTTAAAAGGAATGCATTATTCTCACACAAAGAAAGTTGCGTATCTATTCTGCAACTCTTCAAGGGAAAGAAGAGACAGTTGACATTGGATGAGTGGAATATCAGAATACTTGATTAGAGATGACCGATAAGTGCATTCAAGAAGTGTGGTATGGCATCCATTGAAGAGAAGGGAAGGATGTCTATGGTGGTTCGGACATGTTAAATATCTGCCTAAGGATGCTCCCTTGCGTGACTACGAGAAAATAAAATTTGATATGCAAAGAAGAAAGAAGAAGTCGAGACATTAACTTGGTTGAAGGCTATTGAAAATAACATCAGATTATTATTGGTTAGGTATTTTCTTACAATGAACAGGAACGAATGGAAAAGAAAAAAAGAATTTATATAGTTGATTTCATTTAGTTCAGACAAAGGTTTGGTTGTTGTTATTTTTCTTGTTTGCCCTTGCCATGTTAAGTGTTATATCCAACTACAATTATGTATTCAGTTCACTGTATCGAAGTGGTTGGACTTGATGTAATTTTAAGTACATGAGTGAAGTTCATCATGAAGTTCTAACTCTCTAATTGTATTTACTGGTTTTGATGATCTGCTTGCAGAGCCTTCCCCGCTGCATACCACTACAATTGTAGAGAAATGCACCCATAAACTTGTTGATGAGTACAAGCACATGTTATGTCAAGCAACAGAACCATTGTCTACCTTTTTAGAGTATTGCACGTATGTTTAAACTTTTCTTTTGCTTACAGCTTAATTATCTGTTTTATAACTCAACCAATAATTTTATCTCAGAAAAAATTGTAATTGTAGTCCAGAGTTGAATATTTTTAGTTTTCTAAAAAGGACATTATTAGTTGCATATATTTTGAAGAGCTTTGATAATCATGAGAGGCGGAAGGAAGGTGAGTGAGGCAGGGGGGGTGGGGGGAGGGTATGAGGTTTAGATTAAGAACCGTGATGCCGGATCAATTCTGTTTTCCACAATTACCATTACTTCAGTCCGACAGTAATCGTTTGTTTTACACTAATGTCTTCCTTTTTAACTGTTCAGAATAGGTTGACAATATTCCTGTCCATGCATTGTTTGTGGAGTTTTGTTTTATCTTCAGTTAATATCCTTGTATACTATTATATCACATGATGCCTGGAAAATTGAGAGTTCTTAAGAGTTGTGAGCGTATTGGTAAATGTAAAGGTAGAGTATTGTGGGGTGAACCACATTAGGGAGAAGACTTTTGAAAGTAGACTTGCACAGTTTTATTTGGATATGCAGCCTAGTCTAGCTGACAATGACCTAACCTGTGGAATTCTGCCTGTTCAATTAAAGTTGATTAAGCATTGCATAGGCATCTACGTCATTGTTGGTTTGGTTCTAGTTGGAAATATTTAATCATCCTATCATTTTCACCAGATATGGTCACATGATCGACAATGTTGTCTTGATAGTCACTGGAACCTTGCATGAGAGAGATGTCCAGGAACTACTGGAGAAATGTCACCCTTTAGGCATGTTTGACAGGTTTTGTCCCTAATACTTTGGTTTTTTTTTAGTAGTTAAGAAAACTTTCCTTTTTTTTAGTTATTTTATTACTTTATTTGTCTTGCAGCATTGCCACCTTGGCTGTTGCTCAGAATATGCGGGAGCTGTATAGGTTGGTGCTTGTTGACACTCCATTGGCTCCATACTTCTCAGAATGCATCACATCAGAGGTACATGCTGCTGATGCTTGCATCTCTTTTAAGTTTGTTTTCTTTTATGCATTGTAGCATGGACAGATTGGCATTCTCTTGATATTGGTTATGCAATGCTGTATTTTGTGCCATAAAAGTTGATCTACTGTTTATAATTGATGAGCATTGACTATTAACCATTTATAGGGTAATATATTATTGTTGATTTTCTAATTCATGAATAATCTGTCAAATATTTTTTGGGGATTAAATAGTAGTTTGTTTGTATATACTTTATAATAAATGTATTGTATGTGCTCTCGTTTATGCACAAGCAAATTAATATGTTCTTATCAGCAATTGCAGTGGTTATGATTTGTTCGCTGATGCAAATAACTTTTATTTTGCCTTCTGGTTCTTAATTTTGTTCAATTTGATTTGTTTGTAGGACTTGGATGACATGAATATTGAAATTATGAGAAATACCCTTTACAAGGCATACCTTGAGGATTTTTACAAGTTTTGTCAGGTGAGATGAGCTTTTGACCTAAGAGACTGATGTGTGTTTGTATCAATATGCTATCTTCTCCACTTTTCTATTTCTATTCTAAGTCTAATGTGATCTTAAATAGAAACTTGGTGGCGCCACAGCAGAGATAATGTCTGATCTCCTTGCTTTTGAGGCTGATAGAAGAGCTGTCAATATAACCATAAATAGGTAATGTCAATGCACATTGTCCCTCCCACACTTATGTGCAATCAAGCAGAGAGAGAGAGATCAAAAAGAATGGATCTGATTCTGATGTCTTCTTGTGACAATTTTGCTCTTTTGATCTTTTCAATTACAATAAATTGTCCAATTGTCTCTTCTACTGATGTTAATGTGGTTTACCTTGTTTAGCATTGGTACTGAGCTGACCCGAGACGATCGGAGAAAGTTGTACTCTAATTTTGGCTTACTGTAAGTCAATTGTCTATGCTTGAATTATTATTTGTTGTTGGCTTGTTGCAATTTCAATCATTATGTTTTTTTTTCTTTTCCCACTTTCAGGGATTCTAACAATTTGTTCCTATGCCATACAGCTATCCCTACGGGCATGAAGAATTAGCTGTCTGTGAGGATGTAGATCAGGTTCGTTATGTGCTTAAGTCATGAGTCTTCATTTTCTTTTGGTTGTGAAGAGGCTCCTGATCTTTCAATATCTGCTTGAGAAGAGCCTGGAGGGCCATATTTTATCTGCTGTAGCTATTTTATTTGGAGCTTATGCATATCTCTGTTATTTCTTGTTGTAGAGAAAGATCATTCAGCAAATGAATTATTCTTGTTGGAACTTTGCTTACTCCTGTATGTTGACATTAGTTGACTGGTTTCTGTTGCTTAAATGTATTGGAATATATGGGTGATAGTATAATAAATTATAAAGCATGTTAGTGACAAGCGAATCACACCACAGAACTTGTATAAATGTAATGAGCATTTACAGAATGGAGGATTGTAGGAAAAACAAGAGATAAGATGATGAGCTGAAAACAAACCCAATTCCCAATCAACCAAACAAGATTGTCTTTACTGACAGAGTGGAGCCAAAATACATAACAGCAATCATCTTATCTCTGCCTGGATCTCACATAGCTACTAATACCCTGTAACAAACTCAATACTACCCTTACAGCTCATGCGCCTTTTGCCACCTCTCCATAACTAACTTACATCCTGTGCTGCTGCTTACTCATTCTATCTCACCCTTATTCTTCTAGAATGAACCTGCCAAATACGCTGTTCGTCAGCTGGTTTGATCTAATTGTTGACCCAGTATCATGTTCTCTATTAGAGCTTAGTCCTTTTCGTATTATTGAACTTTTAAAGCATCCCTGAGTTATCATGTAACATTTCTTGTGCGTCTGACATTGCTGTTACAGGTTCGTGGCGTGATGGAAAAATATCCTCCTTACCAGTCTATCTTTTCTAAACTGTCATATGGTGAGAGCCAGCTGCTTGACAAGGCATTTTATGAAGAGGAGGTGAAAAGGCTTTGCTTAGCTTTTGAGCAACAGGTTTGTATCAGTGGCTTAATGTCCTTTTTTAATGCTTCGTATCTTGTCACGGGTTAATTGGAAGTAGCAATGAATCCTGTAGAATTGAATGGGTTTTACTTAATGCCTTAACCCCATACATAATTAACCTGTTTTATTTTGAGGAGTTTGTTTTGAGAAATATTCCTTTTGCAAGTCAGCTTACCATAAAATAAATTGCTCTTAACTGAACTGGCTCCATAAACCCAATGACTGTCAATGGGCCATTTCATCGTTCGTTTTGGTCATATTTTTGCCCTTTACTCATTATGGAATGCCTATTGGAAACTGCAGTTTCATTATGCTGTCTTCTTCGCATACATAAGGTTGAGGGAACAGGAGATTAGGAATCTGATGTGGATATCAGAGTGCGTGGCCCAGAACCAAAAATCCAGAGTTCATGACAGTGTTGTCTTCATATTTTAGTGTGTTTACGAGCCATTAGAATTTATGTAAATTGCTTATCCATGGATAATCTGTTGGTTGATTTAAGTTGTTGAGATGCCCAGATGCTGTACTGTTTGCATGCATCATCACTATGTTAGAAATAAATTTTTATTTAATTTTTTTTTTTTTGGGGGGAAGCCGTTGTGTTCAGGCTGATAAAATATATTATTGTTGTGGGAATAAAATGATATCGGTTCTTGTCATAAATGATTTGTTATATATAAATTGCCTTGGATGTTGCTAAGAATCTGATTTGTATATATTTTTTTTTTTTCTGATATGATTTGTAGATTTAATGCTGGCATCGACCAAACGAAGTTAGAATAACTGGTTAAATGGAAGTCGTAAGCAACTTAAATTTTCTTTAAAACCAAACAGGGACGGAATATAGTTAGCAATCTGCAGTGTATCTTCATCAAGTGGCATACTCAAAACTATCCATTCAGGATAATGAAACAAAAGGTGTATAACACAGCTTGATATGATGTAACTGAAAATATAGAACTAAAATGAATTTATTCCTAAATGAATAAAAATAATTTAATTTCTTATTTTATGAGTTGACCTTATCAAATTTTTCATACAAAAAAGAAACAAGTGAATTTACATAACAAATATGAAATTTATCCATTGGCATTTTGTTTTTTTTTTTAAAAAAAAAATTATATTGATTATACTTGAAAGATACGAAACTTGATTAATCAACTTACCTCCTCGTGTTCTTCAATTCCTTTGGAAAGTAGGCACTCAGTCACTTCCTTCTTTAGTTCGCTTAGGAGATAAGTAGGGGTGAGCAAAATGCGGTTCGGTTCAAAATCCGAACCAAACCGAACTGAACCAAAAACTAAAGTAGAAGAAAAATAGAAACCAAAGCCAAACCAAAGTTTATATGGTTCGGATCAAGTCAAACCGAACCAGTTCGGTTTGGATTACGGTTTGGTTCGGTTCAAACCGAATCAACAAAAATTTTAATTTTTTAATTTTTATTATCATTATTTTTTATGAATTACATATAAAGTATTGCTTAAAAAGGATATATATTACATATATATTACTAAAGTCTCAAAAATACAAACTATATAATAATATAAATATATAATATGCCAAATAAAATTTATTTATATAGATATATATATTTTTAAAAAATATTTTTTCCCATTACGGTTCGGTTCGGTTCAGTTTTGTTTTTTTAACAAAAACCAAAAACCGAACCAAAAACCAAACTATTATATTTTATAAAACCAAAACCAAACCAAATAGAATTTGGTTCGGTTCAATTCGGTTTTTTAGTCTCGGTTCGGTTCGGTTTGTGGTTCGCGGTTTGGTTTTGCTCACCCCTAGAGATAAGCATGTAAAGTTGGATGATTTCTGTGTTCTATGCCGCAAGTCATCAAAGACGACTTTCCATGCTTTATTGGGCTGTTCGTTTACTTTCAGCGTGTGGATGGAGATCTTTCCCGAGGGATGGCCTTGTCGGTCACATCTTTACATGAGTGGTGGAACTGGTTGTGGGATAAGGATCAAACAACTATAGAGAAGGCTATGATGCTCTTGTGGGCGCTGTGGACTAGAAGAAATAAATTTATTTGGCAAAAGAAGTTCACATTAGTATCACAAGTGGTGTTGTATGGCTATGGTTTTTTAAGTGAGTGGCAAGCTGCAAATGCAACTACAGGTTGGGCTTCTTCAGCAAATCGGCATGAACAATTGCGTAAACCTCTAACGAATTGGGTGAAATGCAATGTTGATATGAGTTTGTTTGAGGAGGGAGCTCGAATTGGTCATGATTGTATGATTAGAGATGCAACCGGGATGCTGATTGATGCTCATTTTTTGCTCTTATTTAGAGGAGGTGACATTTGGTTAATAGATGTAATAAGTTCCTGAGAAACTCTTAGTTGGTTGAAAACTTTGCAGATAGGTAGAGCTCCCTTACATAGTTATATTGTTGAATAATTTTGATGTAATTATGACCCCAGTAGGTGGTATAATTGATGATTGTAGAGCTCTCTTACACCAATTTATTTCTATTCGTATTATTTTTTGTAGCTGGTATGTCAATCGTGCCGTGCATTTACCAGCATGGACAATGGATTCTTCGCAAATAGGGAGATATGACATTATGTGTGTCTATCGTTGATTCGTGATAAAATTGTTTTTGAATCATGATAATGAACTTATCTTTTCTAGTCAGAAATTAACAAATAAAATAAAATATTATCGAAAAAGTATCAAGAACAATAAATAAATAAATAGATAATTCAAAAAAAAAATTATCTTAGCAAAAAAAAAAAAATGTAATAAATAATGTTGTAGTAATAAAATTTACAAAATTCATTTATAGACTTTACTAATTTTATGAAATTTGTTCGAAGTATATTAAATTATGTGAAACCTAAATTATAGAACTAAATTTATTTTTTCTTTTTAAATAAAAAAACTAAAAATAAAATTATAGATAAATTTCTGAAAATTACAAATAAAATTAGTAATTTTTGTTGAGGATTCATTATTTTTAAACAAAATCAATATAATCATATTTTGGTAGTAATATTTTCCCTTCAAAATTTTGCTTCCACCAACATGAAAACTTGTAAAGATCAGTGCTAAATTAAGCTACCAGAAAGTCCATCAACTGCCACCGCCTCGCCTCGCCTCGCCTCGCCTCAACATTCCGGGGATTAGTCGGGGAGACGATAAAAAAAAAAAAAAACGATCAGGCTGACAATCTAAACTCTCCGTCTACTCTGTGCTAGTTATCCATTTCCATCAAATTCAATTCTGCTTTTCCCCTCTCCTTCAGTTCCTCGGTGCAAACTGAAGATGGCGGAGCCAGCCCCCATTCCATCGAGCTTACAAACAACAAAGCTCACGGACTTGAACGAGGACTCCCTGGCGCATTGCTCCAATTATCTGAGCCTGCAGGATATCTCCAACTTGGCCATCACTTGTAAGTTCCTCAAGCGCGTCGCTTATTCTGATGCCATATGGAGCCGCCGCTTCAGGTACTGTATCTCTCTTCTCTCTTTTTATTTTTATTTTTTTTTGAGCGAAAGATGAAAATTTGATTTTGTCTTAAATTTGTATAGGGAGCGCTGGCCACAAGAAGTTGCTACTTCTAGCTTATCGCTCACATCACGGGTAAGGGAAGCATATTTGGCTAGGCGTGCTGCGTTGCATCGTTTCCGATTTTCTGATCCTTTGGCTGCGGATTTGCACACGGAAGCTAAACCTATTGACCATATTATGTTGGACACGGGTTATATTATCTTTTCCCAGGTTTCTACTAAACCTTTAACGATGTTACGTGCTTTTGAATTCTACTTACTTGATTATTTTTGGAATTCTCTGGTTTGACCCGTTTCATGTATTTTTAATGAGAACCAACAAGAGTTGTTCATGTGTGTCATTTACATTGCTTTATCTTCTTGGATAGGGTTCTTCTGTACAGATGGTGAAGATTGCTAGCTTTTTAGATGGAAAAGACTCATTCACGAGACTAAATGATCATAATGCAAGAATTACTTGTATGAGGTGAGAATTGCTGATCTTTCTGTTCCTATTCTTAATCTCTCTGATGGAGTAACTTTATAATGATAGTTAATTGCATCTTTATGGCTCCAATATTTATGTGGATACTGATTGTTCTTTTCTGGTTTGATTGCTGGGCTGGTGCTACATATATTTCTATGTAAAAAATAGTTGTATTTGATGGTGCATATTAGTAAAAGTCAGACTAGAATTAGTTGCTCTGTGAAATATCAATCAGTGCATAAAGCAACCAATTTATCACTCTGGTTAGGCATGCAATGGAATATAGCATTTTTTTGCCAATAGGAAATTGTGGAAAGTTTTTGTAAGAGATGCCCTAAAAGGTAGCTACTATTCATTTGTGCATAAGCATAACTTAAATTAAATTTAATCTGTGAAAAGATGCACAATAATTTTAGGGTCAACGTTCTTATTCGATAATGTACTTAGGTTTCAGGGACAAGTCTTTAAAAGCAGCTGGAGAAGAAAATTGTTAGGAATTATATCCAGAGAGGCTTAGAGTAAGTTACAAACCAACTTGGCCCTTGTATACCAAACATGAGAATTTTAGTGAGGGCAGAAGTGTAGATGTATATCTAGGGGATAAATGTAGATGTGCTCTTATTTTGTTTGGTTCACTTGGACAAGTCTTTGTCGTATTACAATTATTATGTCCGTCTAAATATGAATGCTTGTAACACAAAGATGAAACAAGCTCTCCTGTCTCTGCAGTTGGATATAAATTTGGGCTCTTTAATGAATGATAAACAAATTTTCATGTTCCCCATGGTTGATGATGCCTTATAATAAGAAAGATATGGTCAGAGAGGACCCAAATTATAATATTCGCCTCTAGAACTAGATGTAGAATTAACACTTAGGAGACTAGGCATAATATCCGATGGATGCATTTGTATATGGTTTGGATTTCCTTGGAAATTCCTCAGATTTACTGCAACTATGGAGGCCTATATATTCGGTTCAGAAGAAGGATGTGATTCTGTGGATTGTATTGTATGTATTCTACTGCTACTTTTACTTGTAAACTGGAACCTTGTCTTTGTTTTAGTGTAATCTATGCATAACAATTGTTGCTTAACATGTATGAGATGATGCCTGCAGAATGTTTCCCATTTTTGAAACCTGTCTTTATAGAAGTGAGTCACAAAGGAAGGAAAATGTTTTGATAACCTCAAGCTATGATCATTCCATTCGTCTGTGGTGGAAGGTAGTGCATGAATTACTGTTTTCTATCCCTTAACATTTCTATACACTTGCTACTTTTTCTTTTACCTTTCTTCTCCCCTTTTGGGTATTTTGTATTTGCTTCTCCTCAACGTGAATCATTAAAAGAGTCTACATTATGAGTTAGTTTTTATAGTATTTTGTTAAAACTTAAAAATTTGTTCTTTTCTCAAAGAAAAAGTTTGTTCTTTTTCTATATGGTTGAGAACCTGAAGAGTGACTTTTTTTTTATTTCCTTCGTTGTTAATATCATTTTTGAACTCACTCGAAGATTTAATTGTGTCATGCTTTGTTTTAGGGTTCTTGCCAACGTTGTTTTAGAGGTCATAATGGGCCTGTTTCAACACTGTCAGATAAATTGTTGGGTAATGGTGATGCTAAAGTATTGGCAAGTGGCGGGCAGGATGGTACAGTTCGCCTTTGGTCCCTTATCTCAAGTCAAAAGCGTGGCCAGCATGCTTTGAAGGCTACGCTTCATGGACATGAGAAACCGATTAAATTGATGTCCATTTCAGGGTATGAAATGGTTTCTTGCAGAACAGCTTTATTTGTCTTCACAAATACTTGAAGAGCTTGCATACAGCATATTTGGCTTTTTAACTGTTTGGATTAATATGGTTTAATTCTTATACTGTAACATTGAATATGTTCTGCTGGCGATACACTTTCTGCTTTTCATAGTATTGCGTGACATTGACCTCATCAGATGATTAACTTCTTGATGTAGGTGATAGGCTTCTCCATGTGAATTTCATTTTGATTCTTGATATATCACCTTCTAATACACTCTCAAGTCGAAAAAAAGGGATGCACGTATGCATGCACACACATAAAAGAAAAGACAGCATAAGAGAGAGTGCCTAGAATGGCCCAAGGGCTAACTTCTTAGAGTCGCATTTGTTTAAGATGTTGATTATTTGTAACTTTGGCAGTCTACATCCATTGTCTGCAAGGGAAAAGTTGGATTTATTAATTCACGTTCATTCTATCCATCTTAGGGTAACGTATTATGGATATGGATGAGTCCAATGAGCTGTAGATAGCTATCATGATATACTCATGAGGAAAATTTTGTAACGAGTCACTGTAAGGGTTTGCTATATGCTGGCTACTCTTTAGAATTATTGATATGGCCAAGTGCTTCAAATGATGTCTAGGTTCATGTGGTAATTAGGATTCTTGTTCCTTGAGGTTTATATCTTTTCCCTGATGATCGTAATCTAAATTTCATCCTCTCTTCTTTCAGGCACAGAAATTCACTTTTGATAACCATCTCAACAGACTCCAAGGTACCTGTATCCATCATTTTGTGTATTGAGCGCTGCATTGTCATAAAGTTTTTTGGACTAATAAAGATGGTATTTTTATGAGGTGACAATCAGAAAAATGTTTTTTTATTTGGTACCTAAAAAAGGTCCATAAACAGAGGTGTTTGGTGGGTGTGGTTGGAGGGAGCGGGATTTTGCTGAACTTTTATCTACTCTTAGGTTGTTAGATGATCAATGCGTGAAACTTGGGATTGACATAAAGTTCTGAAATTTGTCAGCCAAGGTTGTAATGTGGAAATATCCTATACTTTGATTTAATAGAGAAATTTCCAATTTAATTGATTTCCTATAATGCTTATTTTCAATCAGGATTTCTTTGCCACTTACAGGTTAGGTTATGGGATACAACTATAGCATCCACTGCTCGGTCTTCATGCTGTGTGGGAATGTCATCTGTGCCTGGTACACCTGTAGCTATGAGATGCTATGAATCGCTACTTTATGTTGCTGCTGGTTCCTCAGTTATTGCAGTTGATTTGAGGACAATGCAAAAAGTTATCACTGCTGCTATAGATCAACCTAAATTGTTTTCTTTTGCAATAATGCCATCAAAATCCTTGATTTGCACCGGCGGGAACCACAAGTAAGATGCTTTGTGGAAATTTGGAGGTTTTTTTTTTTTTACCTTTCTTTGTATATGCTGCAAGTATCCAGAAATGAAAACATGGTTGGATGAACGAACGAAAATCAAAGTGCCACTTGCA
Organism: Euphorbia tirucalli; assembly: GCA_039660915.1. NCBI lineage: Eukaryota > Viridiplantae > Streptophyta > Magnoliopsida > Malpighiales > Euphorbiaceae > Euphorbia > Euphorbia tirucalli. The sequence continues at coordinate 15,750,355 of CM077638.1, read as the reverse complement.
CTGTAATGGATTGGTTCAATTTTCAAGGATGTCCAAGGGTTGCATATCTAGATAATTATATGGTTATCCTGTTACAGTTCAACCTCATTTGCATAATTAGCTTTCAACGCAGACGAGTCCATAGGAATGAGTTGGTTGGAATCAACTGTTAATGTCAGTGAACGTTTTTTTTTTTTTTTTTTTTTTAGAAAGTCAGTTAACTTCTTAGTTTGTTTGATTTGTCTACTACATACGCTATGTTTTAAATGTTAGCTTTTACTATTGCTCTTGTTTTATATATGACTTCAATGTTTTTGCTAAACAGAGTCAATCTCTTTTTATATCTTACAGAGCTATGCTTTGGGATATAAGGAGAAACCAGGAGATGGTGAAACTTGAACCCATAGCTGAGTTGGATGGACATACAAGTCCTGTGACGCTATTGAACATGGATCCATATAAAATTGTGACAGGAGGACCCAAGGATCTATATGTTAATGTGTGGGAGACTGATACTGGTATACAAACAAATTCATTGATGTCCTGTTCTCCTGAGGTTGCAACCACTAGTTTTGGGTGTTCAGCCATGGCAGTGAATGGGACCCAAATTGTTACTGCTACCTATGGTGAACAAGAAGGAATTATACGCTTTAGAGACTACTTCAATGCTTCATGCCCTGTTGCGTTACATGATGATGAGTATGGTACCAAGTTCTGGAATCCACCATCTTATATTGAGAGCGAAACTGATAGCTTAGATAGTTGAATCAATTTTTTGATTCGTTTACACCTTGGATTTTGTATCATGCATTTTTTTTTTTTTGTTTATTGGTTACTGTTTTGTTGAAATCTCTTTAGCGAACAAACCAATTCAGTCTCCAGGATAGTTTTTTGTTTAGTTTCAGATTTAGAGTGAATTCTTTTGGGTGAGAAGTGAGAGATGCAGGTATGGAACATACATACATATGTAAACATGAGTTGTATAAGAATGTACAAATGATTTTGTAAATTACATAAAATTGATATCTTAACATTTAAGAAGCAATTGCCTGAGTAAGATTTATCATTTTCTTCACCATTTATGCCTTGTCTTTCGAGAAGTAAGCCTGTGCAAACGTTGATGTGTAAGGCAGGAAACGGGCTGAAGTCGAGTATGAATGGTAAAGCATTTGGCGACTGTTAAGCCATATATCCTAATTAAATTGGAGATTTCTGCTTCTTCCAAACCTTTTCAGGTTATCACTTTTTTTTTTTTTAATATTAATTTGCATTTTTTTAACAGTTTAATATCTGATATTAGTGAGACTCGGATCTTCAACCTCATATTTAAAAAAAAACTATAGCATTATAGACTAGGATTTAATTGTGAAACTTGTTAAAAAGAATGTCTTTTGTAAAAAGTTGGAGCACAAGTATAAATTGAATTGTCCTAGACTGCATTTTAGTAGCATTTCTTTTAATGAAAACCAAATCTGGTACGTATATTAGAATTTGAATCAGGTAACTGGAGTTTTCAAATCCCTCCCAATGCATCTCCATGAGCAGTAGTTCGGTACTTTTAGTTAATTTTAAGTCATATATTTTTAGTTTAATCCTTTTTATATGAGGTTGTTTCTTCCCCGGAGGTAAAATTAATATCTGTAAATTTTATGGATATTGTTACAAATTTGTCTTTTCTTGGACTAAGAATGGTAATGGGGGGGTATTAATGTTAAGTGTGTGAGTTGACTAATGACCACACTTAGAGCTACATGCTTGTTACAGAATTCGCCTTGTTCCATTCTAACCCTCTCTTCCTCCAGTTACTATTCAGTAACCTAACTTCTCCGAAATGCCCACCTCCGCCACAGCCACCGTCCTCCTCCTCCTCCTCCTCCTCCTTACCACCTCCACCATCTCAGCTCCAATTCCAGGTCTGGACACTTTTCTTTCTCAGCAATCTCACCTAGACCCTAAATGCACCAACGATTCTTTCAATTCCCTTCCTTCCTCTCTCAAAAAATCTCTCTCCTTGTCCTCTCCTCATCCTCATGTTCCTTCGTTGATCTCCTCTCTCCTCTCCCTTTCTCTCCCTCTTTCTCTCCATATCCGTCTTGTTGGCTCCTCTTTCCCTCCTGATTCCTCCTCTCTTCTCACTTCCTTCCTTTACGCCACTCAGACTTCCGATCATTTCCATGTCATCACCACTGATCCTCCCCCCGACCACCAGTCTCACCGTCTCGCTATCAAGCATTCTCTTCACCTCGATATTTCCCACTCCGGTCATTCGCTTTCTTCCCGTCTCTCTGATGCTCTTAAATCGGCTATTTCCTCCATCCCTTCTTCCCTCCGCTCGCCTCTTCTCTCCGTCCCTTATGATACGATCGATCAGATTATCAAGCAGGATTTTGACAAGGAGAAACCTGTCCAAGGGATTTATATTTACTTGCTTTCTTTAGGTTCTCAATCGAAAAAATATGCTTATAGTTATACGCCTGGCGATTCCTCTCCTGGATTTACTAAATGCTTGGGAACTATCTGGACTGGAAAAGAGAGATATCTCTGGATTGATCTCTCTGCTGGACCTGTGGATTACGGGCCTGCTTTATCTGGAGATGGAGTTCTTCCCAGAGGAGAGTTTCACCCTCTTGCAGCAATGCACGGGCGACCTAAGTCACAAAAGGCGCTGCTTGCTGATTTGGCTTCGTTAGTATCGAGTGCTTATCAGGTACTACTTGTGCCCTCCTTGAGAATTCCTGTGACTTTTGAGACTTCTTTGATAGTTGAGTTTATCCATATTTACGCATCTGAGAGTACTAAGGATTTGAGTGGATTGGATTGGAGAGCTATTGAGAGGACTTTTAGGGATGAGGCTGATGAGGGTGGATTGCTGTTAGGGGAGCAGTCTTTGATATTCAGGAATTATGGAATTAAATTTTCTGAGTGTTCCATTTGTTCCTTTGCTATTTCAAGGTCGATTAACTCGTACACTTCGAGGTTCTTGTTTGACAACTATACTTTGATTGTGAGTGAGTACATTGACTCAAAACGGTTGCATCAAATATTGTCTGATTCTGCTGATGAGTTTAGGAGAATTGCAGGAATCCCTGAGGAGGATTTTGGTAGAGTGCTTCCAGTTTATGTTTTTGATTTGGATTATAATACGCTATTGTTGCTTGATCGGTATCATCAAACAGTGGCATTTAGGGATATGGTTATTGCTGTGAGGACAAAAACTACACAGACTGTCAGTGATTACAGCTGCAATGGACGCCATGTGTTTACTCATACTAGGGAGCTTGAGCGACCGCTTGTTGGTTCAATTCTACAAAGCATGTGGGGAGTGTCACCAACCCATATGTCATGGAGTGCGAGGCATAATAATACTTTGATAGATTATACCTGGAGTGTCGGGCAGACTCCATTTGGGCCTTTCTCAGAGATTTCGTCACTGTCTTTTGTGCAAAGGGATGCAGCAAGGAGAAATGTTCTTTTGACTTCACTGAATTACAGTATAACAAGTGCTATCGATGTTCTTGAATCCATAGCAGTCCATGGTGGTGCCAGGAATCTTCTCAAACCAAACCAGCATGTTGAGTTCATTCAGAGATGGAACCTATTCAAGTACAAGCTGGACAAATTAATTTCTGCAATGTCTCGTTTGGATTTTGAGATGGCCTTGTATTATGTGAAGTCTTCAGACTATGATCTATATGCCATTCATTCTCTTGTTTATCATGCATCCCAGGAACTGGAGGCATCACTTGTTTGTTTCAAGGACCCCCCATTTCCATGGGGTTCAGTTTCAACATCTGTAATAGTTTTCTTTGTAATATTTTATGCCTATGCCAAAAGAGATAAACTTTTTAGAAATAAAAGAAAGCAGTTTTGATGCTCTCTATAGGAATATAATTTTGTATCATTTGAATTCGATACGGCACATGTATGTCTGTGAGAGAGATGAGCCTTTGAGTTGGAAATTAGTGTTCAATTGCTTAAATTTCTTATTGCAGTTTTATTTGAGTTGCTTTTCTCTGTCACTTGTTTAAACTCTATGCTCTTACATGCTTTATAAATGGATGCAAGCCCTGTTCAATTAAGGGAGTTTTTGGGCGTTGTTAATTGTTATGCAATTTATTTTGATTGTTTCAGTTGCTTGTTTAAAGTTTGTGCTGTGGATACCTTTTTCTTTAGATGGATGCGTCGTCTCCTATCCAGTGAAGCGAATTATTGGGTGCTTGTTATGCAATTGATTTGATTGTTTCAGTTGCCATTTTCTGTTCTTCGTACATCGTTCTCCTAGGAAATGAAGACCAGCTTTGTTCTTTTGAAGCTGAACTAATCGGTAACAGTTTTCAATGTTACATGAATTAATTTGATTTTATGTTTAACGAATGAAGCTGTTGATATAAACATATATTTTTAGATCTCTGGGACTGGTAACAATTTTGAGGTTTACACTTCACAACTCCACAAGCACATAACGTAGATCTCTAGAAAAGAGGTATAACCCACAACATTCTGCTTAACTTGATAGACTCTATCTTAGGTGTTCCCTATTCTAGGATTTCTGAATATTTTTTTTCTAGGTTTTGTGATTATTCTAAGGAACTGAACCAGTGTTTTTTCCCCTGGGGAATTCAATTATCAATCATCATGGTAAATGCTTGTTAGGTAATGCATAGAAGGCAATCATATGAGATGCATTTTTCTTTGTATCTCTGCATTTGTTGGGGTCCCTTGAATTAGTTTCGACTGTTCAGTTTGTCTAGAATATCTTACATATATTTCATTTTGACCTCCAATTTAACTACTAAGTACTTTGTTCCATACTTTCATTGTTTATGTTCATCATCAGTTGCCTGCAGATGACCGAGGAATGTTTACTTGAGCAATCTTCCTTGGCTTTGCTTGAGCGGTTACATACTTAAATAGGTAATGCTGCTGATTTTAGCTTCAAGAGTGAATAAGGATGCATCCTTTGCTTGGTTGCTTCAGAATTCATAGACTTCTCTTATCAAAAAGATTAAGACTGGATAGCTTTTTAACGCATAAGGAAATGGTTCCCTTATGTTTAATGGCACGAGTTCTGCACTGTTTATTGATCCAGGTTTGAAACTAGTAAGTGCGCTTGATTTGCAGTTGTTTAATAAAATTGAGTTGGATACTAGGTGGTCACAAGCATTAGTATCCGTTGTCTGGTATACCATTGGAGATCAGGCAACTTTGGTATCTGTATTCTGCTGCAGAGATTTTCATGGAAATGGCAACTTAAGCTGTGAAAGTTATCTTACAAATGTTCTATCATTACTATGGAGTTCTGCAATTAAGGTCGAGTTAAACAGGAGCAACCGCTATTGTTAACTATAGGCATGATGAAATGGTGGAAGGCTCTTGATTAGCTCTATGAATTCATGGAAGTTCAAAAATCTGAGACGGATGGGACCATTCTGCTGTGTGCAATGGTAGGAAGTACATATTTATTCCGAGAACCTTGTTTACAAATATGAACAGAACAAAGAGGGAAAAAGTAAAAGTAAAAAGGTCATACATATTAACACAATGTACTCCACAAATTTTAGAAAGCACTGCAGATTTTTGAAGCCCCTGCAAATACCTAACTGACAAAATGAAGGATATACACATTGTTGTATGGTTTCTTAATAGTTGTATCATCAAAGAACAAAGTGAAATTCTCTTTCTTGCAACTCCAAACTGTCTTTGTTGGAAGAGAATGGGAACGACATGTCGCCAATTTCATCGTAAAACATACCTCCAAACTCATCATCGTTGCCTACTTGTGGCTCGTTCTGTGCCTCTTCTCCTTCATTTTCATCCTCGGAGACATTAGAATTCTTCTCAACTAGTTCCCTAAATATGGATGATCGAAGGAGGAGGCTAAGGGCAGTCGGTGAAGATGTCTTGCTGCTAGGGCTTACAGGGACTTTGCTTTGGAAAGATTCTTGTTTCTGAGGGGAGTCGAGATAATCGGCACCGAACTGAATTGTGCTGAGAAATGAGGGTTTGGATTCTTCTCTTAGAAAATAGTTATTGGTCGACAGCACCTGAGGTTCTGCAACTGTCTGTGATTCAGTTGCAGCAACTTGGGCAGCTACTCCTGGCTTTAGCCATCTGATATAAGTACTCAAATCAAAATTGGTAACTGCATTGATCCCTCTGTATTCGATTGCAGCAATATCATAGGCTCGAGCAGCCTCTTCTTGTGTGCCTGATACAGAAAAGTGCAGATACTGTTAACTCCAACTTTCACTTGACATTGCTGCTTGAATTTGGAATAGGTGTGTCAAATTTTGCTCAAGCTGGGTCTGAAAATATTCAGTTGCAAGAAATAAAAAAAAAAAGGGTTTAGATTTGCACATACTGTAGGTGCCAAGGTAAAGGTATTTGTTTCCGAAAACTCTTCCAATTCTTGCTTCCCATCTCCCATTGTGGTGGTGCCTGTATATATTTCCCCAAAAAACAATATTACATATTCTGCTAGATATCTGTTATGTTTGAATTTTTCAGGCCAGAAAGATACCTTGCAACTCCTCTGTACTTAGATACGCCTCTCGAAAAGCCACTGCTCTTTCTGCAAAAATATATTTAAGGGAATGTCAGTGAAGCAAATTTTGATTATTAGCAACATGAAGATACATACGTAATGGATGAAACTTTACCTTCTTAATGAGGCCAGGTATTCCTCTTTCGTGACAGTTTGCATTATCTCAATCTCTTTCTCATAATCTGATATCTGCAGAGTATGCATTTACGGTGTTATATTGTGTAATGTACTTTGATGCAAATGTATGAACTTTCATAGTTGTCGAAAAAACACTGATGATCTACCGGAAAATTGGTAAAAGTTGATGGCCCCCAGTATTTCAATGCTGCTAGATCATATGCTCTTGCTGCAGATTCTTCTTCATCATAAGCTCCTGAGAGATTCAAAACAAAATTCTCACTATAAGCTCCTGAGAGATTCAAAACAAAATTCTCACTATCTCCTTTGAATAGCCAACCAACTAAAGAGTACGATTCTTGTTAAGATTTACTCACCAAGATAAACTGTTGAGTTCCCCAGAATCAATTTGAATTGAAGAACGTAAAAATCAAATAAATTGTGTTAGCATCCGGAAATGAAAACAAAAATAGAGTAGCGAAAGCCGAAAAGTGAATAAGAGAAGGTAGAGTTATCAAACCTTGTTTTCCTTTCTTCTTTTGTGTTACATTCCATGAGAGTTTATCCCATAGGTGAGCTTCAAATCTACCTGTCCATCTATGTCTGTTCAATTCCGAACCGATAACTATTATTATATGAACAAGAAGAAAAGATAGGCGAAAACAAAATACGTTTCTCAGAGAGAATAACGTATTGACCTGCTAACACCGCGAAATCTTGAACTTCTTTTGACAGTGGTAGCAGCAGTAGTTTGATCAGTTTGCTGATTGTCTTCAGCACCAGCTGCAATGACTGCTGGATCTCTGCGTCGTCTTTTAACACAACGAGTTGCTTGAACCTCGCCTTCTGTTGAGCAAACACGTCGCCTTCCCAGGTTCTGTTCATTCTTTACCATCACCATTTCCATTTTCTTTGGTTTTTCTTTCTGCTGCAGTAGATAGATGTTCCGGTATAGATTGTGATGATTGTATCAATGTACTTGTATATAAATTGTGTGCCTTTTTGGCCTTTAGTTAAGTTTGTTTTTTAGCTGTAATAACAACGTTCTAAGTCAAAAACAAGGGATTCGATTATTTCAAGGCAATGTGAGACAATATAATGTCCATATTCTGTCCATCACCTTTGTGATCTAAAAGACCATGCTTTTTGTTTTGTTTTTTTTTTTTTAAATATAATTTTCTTAATCGCTTCTGCTGATTAATTGGTTATTATGTTAAATGTGGTTGTTACCGTTGTAACCTAACAAGTAATGGACATATTTCTGTCATAAAATTGCATGCTTCTTCTGATCCTTTATATGGCAAGGTTAAAACTTCTTCGTTGGATTTGTTTAAATTTGATTATAATAAATGAGCAACTTTAATGCTCGTCCTGGTGGCGAAAGCATCTCGCTCTTTATATGAGATTCGGTGTGCGAGTCTTGTTTATAGCAAATACTCAATTCTATGAAGTATAATATGAGCAAAAATATTTCACCTCTGTAACTAACAAAATTTCAAGTTTTGGTCCCTATGGTGTGATTTAACTTGTGAATTTTGATTTTTGTTAAAATGTACATCTTGTGGATACGACATCAAATTTCTTCATTCAACTCGGAGATCACTATTTGTGGCATTTAAGTGAATTTTGTACATAAAATGTTACATATCAGTGAACATCAAAGTGCAACTATATCAAGATTGGACTAAGCATAAGGGCCAAAAATAAAGTTTTGCCATTTACTTGACAATATTTATTCAGCTTTTTACATTTCATTAAGACTGTGTCTTACAATTATTTTGACAATTTCCTTCAAAGCAGGCAGACAGACAACAATGGAAGAAATCATGAAAAGGCTAAACAGAAGAAAACATTTTGAAGATTGGAGCATTAAAAACAAAACTACGAAAGAAATCAAAAAATATTTGTAGTATCCTGGACCAGAATGCTCCAGATTGATCCAAAATATATGCAGCTTGGAGTTGGAATTTAAGCAACTATATGGTACAACTAAACCGTGCAAATTATGTTTTAGCTTCGGCTCATTCTTGAATTCATCGGTAAGCATCATCTTGTATTCTTCGCCTGATTTTCCTCCCTTTACATGAAACTTTAAATTCTTACGGTATTTCCTATGGAATCAAATTACATAATATTCTTCTTATAAAGAAAATGAAAATTACATGATATTCTTGTATCAGTCCATTTAAGACAGATAGGAGGAATCGCCTCACTGACATTTTTTTTTTTTTTTTAAATTTTAGGGAAGCAAATGTAAGTACAAACAATGCATGATTAGTTACAGGAACTTAACACTTGGCTTTCAGTTTTATAGATTCTGTGTGGTACACAGAAATTACAAACAACCCACTTTATATGATCACTTCAAATATCCATGATTGAAAAAATGCTAATTATTGGCTGCATCTGTTATGATGGATTGCAGTGAGAAAACTACACATAATTGATTGCATACTTTTTATGGTTTTGTTTTTTTTTGAGAATAGAAAGAATTGAAGGGTTATAGTTGATGATATTGACATTGACATAATTAAATGTAGGGTAGGTAGGGTTCATTCAATAGATGGCAAATTAAATTAATTCCAATATTTGTTTAGCCTTTAGCTACCTCAACATTTGTTTTTGTTCATATATTATACTATTCAAACTCAATTTAGTCAGGAATTAATTTGTTATCAACAACTGCTTTTCCTTCCAGTTTTATTGAATGCTCAATAATTGAGTATTTATTTCCTCTTTGATTTCTCTCATGTCCCCACCTTTACAACCTATTGCTTATTTGATTAAGCTTCTAAACTTCCATCAAACTGTAAATGAACCATTGTAAAAAGATATAAGAGTATATCACTTCTTTTATGAAATTTCTCGTTTGAAAAGACATCAAGAGAAAGTATCAAATTATTTAAATAATTGTAAATATGTAGAAAGCTAATTATACTCATTCATTTCGAATTATGAATCCTAAAAAGAAAACAATAATAATAATAATAATAATAATAATAATAAAGACAAAAGAGATTTTTCTTTTCTAAGTAGAAACAAATGTAATAACTGTTTTCGTTTTAATCTATAAATATGAGAGTTGAAGAGGCTAGGACTTGACCTTTCGACCTTTCATCTATACCTTGTAAAAATGTATTTATTAAACTATGCTTAAATTATTATGTTGCTACTAATGTTTCAGTTTGTTTTTTTTTATCCAATAACAATTCTCAATCGCTAAAATTGGCAAATGAGTTTAGAATTAACTGTAACTTTTAGTACATGATTCAAATTACGTGCCTAATTAAAGTGTGTAGGAGCATATTCCTCCTCGTTTATCTATGATATTTTAATCCTGGATGTTTAATAGGAGTTTTCTTCTGTTAAAGAAAAAGTGCTACCATAGTTGAAGTTAATTAAAGTAATATGGAGGCCTTGGTGAAGTATCACCCAAAGTTAAGACATATCGGTGATTCAACCAAATTTTGAACATGTATGTTTTTCCCATTTTTAGGATCCATTTTTATTTCAACTTTGTCTTATTCCATTTTAAATTATTTAAGTTTTCCATTCCTCTCCTTCAAAAAGAATAATATAATGAGGGCCCATATAAACTAATGGGCTTCAGTTCAAAATACTATAATCATAGCCCTAATATTTGAAGGACATTTTAGAAACTTCACCATTAAAAACTATAAATACCATAGTTTTTATTAAAAACTGTCAAATCATAGCTTTTAGAACCAACCCGATCATCGAACCGATGAAAAACATAGAGCCAATGGTTAGAAAATTTAACTAGAATCAAATCAGGATCAAACCAATTTTAAAAATATATTAAATTAATAATATATTTATTCATATAAGTTTACAGCATGTTAAAATTCAATTTTTCAATAACAATTTTATAAAACTACATATTTCAAACATAATATATTAACTAAAAATCTAAGTATAGTTAGAATTAAATGTCAAATTTATTTAAAGTGATTAAAAAATAATTTGAATTTTTTTAAATAATAATGTATTTGATAAGCAAAATTAATCGTTTAATCCTAAATTTTTTAATTAAAATAATATAATTTTTTATGCTAAATCCAATCTGGTTGAATATAAAAATCTAACTGGTTCATGATTTATCGGTTCGAGCAAACAGTTTGACTGGTCCTTAATTCGGTTAGAGTGAATTGGTTGAAAACTGACCATATTGTCCTCCGCTTCCGGTCAAATCGGGAGTTTATTTTTCAAAACCGGGAAAAAAAAATACTCTAATAGTTCACACCACTTATTCGAGATAGAGTATATCTTTGCTTAACTGAATTGGTTATTGGTTATTAAGTTTGACTTAGTTTAGAATTAGCTAGCTGTATATTGGTTACTTAACTGAATTGGTTATTGAGTTTGACTTGGTTTAGAATTAGCTAGCTGTATATTGGTTAGTTTGTTGTATGAGATATATCTTCAGCTGTATTTGAATATCTGAATTTGTATATATAGCCCTAACGGGTGATCAATGAAAGATCATATCAGTCATAAGTTTCAGCTTAAACTTAGCATGGTACTAGAGCTATCAGATCTCTGATTGGATTTTTTTTTTAAAGGAGGAAAATGTAAGAAAAAAATACATCAATAGCAGGTGAAAGCAAGAAATCCGTATGCACCTTGTCATCAAATGATAATCCTGGAAATATAATAACCCAGGTGTAATTGAAGGAAGATAATTATGATGAATGGGCTCATTCAATACGAACTGCATTGCGAGCAAAGAAAAAATTTGGTTTTATTGATGGAACCGTGACCGAACCTGATGAAGATAACGAAAACTTGGAAGATTGGTGGACTGTGAATTCCATGATTGTATCATTGCTATTGAACATAATCAGTCCAATAGTGAGATCTACTTCGACTCACCTGGAGATTGCAAAAGATCTGTGGGATGATATTAAAGACTGCTTTTCAGCAACTGATGGCGCAAGAATACAACAGCTGAAAGTAGAACTTGCTAATTGCAAACAGCAAAGATCATCACCCGTGAATTATTATGCCAAGTTGAAGCAATTATGGGAAAAGCTAACCAATTATGACGTGATTTCCGTATGCAAGTGTGGGGGTTGTAAGTGCAACATTGAAGCTGAATTAACTAAGAAACGAGAAGAAGAAAAACCCCATTAATTCCTGATGGGGTTGGATGATGTATATGGGACAGTCCATTCAAATATTCTGAGTTCTACTCTATTGCTTGGTGTGAGTAAAGCTTATTCTTTGATGTGTCAAGAGGAAAGAGTTCGATATGTCTCAAAAGGCAAGGAGAACAAAAGCGAGACAGTCAGCTTTATGGTCCAAACTAAAGATAAAAGTGTTGTTTGCACATATTGCAATTGAGAAGGGCATGATGCTGAGGGTTGTTTTCAATTAATTGGATACCGAGAATGGTGGGGTGATCGACCAAAAACACCTGGTCGAGGTCGACGTAGACAAAATGGAGGAAGAGGTCGTGGCAAGTTTGCAGGAAAAGGAAGAGCTGGAGCTAGGGGTGAGCATAGACCGGTTAGGTTCAAAAACCGAACCGAACAAAAAAAAAACCGATCCAAAAAACACTGTATTTTATAAACCAATCCGATCCAAACTAAATTTTGGTTCGATTCTGTCCAAACCGAATTTTGGTTTGGTTCTGTCCAAACCAAACCAGTTCGGTTCGATTCGGTTTGGACTAGGTCGAACCAAAAACAATCAACTTCTTAAAAAAAACAATCAAAATAAAAATTTTATATAAGTAGTTTGTTTAAAAAAAAAAAAAAAGAAATACAAAAAAATTAACTTAAAAAATAAGTAATACTAAATAATACTATTACATCACAATAAAATACTAAAATTCTCTACTCTTTTTTTTTTCAACTCTCAAGTTTTAATAACTATAAATTAGCATCCAAAAATCACAATATAAAACTATAAAATAATATAATGTCTAAAATTCTCTACAATTAGTATATATTAATTTTATAATTAATTTTAGTATTTTACCAATTATTCGGTTTTTCGATTTGTTCGGTTTTAAACCGAACCGAACTAAAGTCTAAACTTGTTAACAACTTAAAACCAAACCGAACCAAACTATAAAATGGATCGGTTTGGTTTGGTTCGATTCGGTTTGGATTTTTGGTTTTTAGACATTGGTTCGGTTTTGCTCACCCCTAGCTGGAGCGAGAGTTAATGCTGCACATGCTATTAGGCAATCTGCTGAAGAAACAAAGAATCCTGCAACTCTTAGAGATTTGACAAGTGAACAATGGGCAACCATTCTCAGTTTGGTGAACTCATGCAAACCAGGGACTGATGAGAAGATGACTGGTAAGAAAAATCTTACTTGGATAATTCATTCCGGGGCTACTCAACATATGACAGGAAATTCAGGCAATCTAACTAGCTTAAAGAGGATATTAGGTTGCCCTATTGGTTTACTTAATGGGAATCAAGTGCTAGCATTGCAAGAGGGAACACTTCGCATGGGAAAACATATGGAGTTAGAAAATGTTCTTTATGCTCTAGGACTACATTGCAATATGATTTCTGTGTCACAGATAGTTGATGACTTAAAATGTGATGTGTTATTCACTAATGAGATTTGTTTAATACAGGACCGCACTTCGAGGACGGTGATTGGAGTGGGTGACTGACGCAAGTGGCTTTATTACTTCAAGAAGGAGTTACCAGCTCAAGCTCTCGGTTGATGAATTCATACGACCAGTGGTATAAAAGGATGGGACATCCATCTTCAAAGATAATAGGATTAATTCCTGGCATTAAGAATAATTTGGGTTCGAATAAAAATTGTGATACTTGTTTCAAAGCTAAACAAACTAGGGAAGTATTTTGTTCTGGTGGGAATAAAGCTAGTGAAACATTTGAACTTGTTCATTATGATTTGTGGGGACCTTATAGAGTCTCAAGTTCTTGTAATGCATCTTATTTTCTTACGATTGTCAATGATTTTTTCAGATGTGTGTGGATATATTTAATGATAGATAAAACTGAAGTAGGACATATATTGCAAAATTATATTGCCATGGTTCACAGACAATTTGACAAGAATGTTAAAATAGTCAGAAGCGATAATGGAACTGAGTTCATAAGTTTGAAAAATTATTTCTCTACTAATGGAATCATTCATCAAACTTCATGTGTGGGAACTCCATAACAGAATGGATGAATGAAAAGGAAGTATCGTCATACACTCAATGTGGCAAGAGCTTTGAAGTTTTAAGCAAACTTACCAATTGAGTTTTGGGGCAAATGTATGTTGACTGCTGGATACTTGATCAACCAAACTCCCTCTCAACTTCTAGGAGGAAAAACGCCTTATAAACCATTGCATGGTAAGCCTCCTAATTATAACTACATTCTTACTTTTGGGTGTTTGTGTTATGTAAAGAACTTGAACAGGAACAAAGATAAATTTGCTAGTAGAAGTACATGGTGTGTTTTCGTGGGACATTCATTTGGTCATAAGGGATGGCGATTGTATGATTTAGAAACACGGAAATTTTTTGTATCACATGATGTTATGTTCTGTGAAGAAGAATTTTCAGATATGCAGCTGATCATGTTCAAGTCAGTAAGCATAAAATCTCATCTGAGCAAGTTCAAGCAAATGAATGTTTTAACGATGAGGTGGAAGGAGATGGAATTGGACAAAATGATCTTGGTGCTTCAGAAGACAAGGACCTAGAATGTGCTGATGATGAAGGTGTTGAATTGAGGAAGGGAATTACAGATAAAAAGCCTAGGTTAGAACTTATAGCTGAAGTAGAAGGCGAGGAAGAACTTGGGCGTGGTCTTCTATCAAATCAACAATTTACACTATTGAAGGATTTTGTAACTTATTTAGCACAATGCAAAGGCACTAGCTCCTCTGTAAGTTCATCCAAACTTGCACCGTCCTCAGGTATGTCCTACGACTTGGCTAAATTTGTGTATTACATTAATTTTTCACCTAAGCATCAAGCTTTCTTAGCAGCCATAACAGCCAATGCGGAGTCCAAATTTTATCATCAAGCAGTGAAAGATGCTCGATGGAGAGAAGCTATGAGACATAAAATTGCTGCACTTAAAAAAAATGAAACTTAGACACTTGTTGATTTGCCACAAGGAAAGAAAGCGATAGGAAGTAAATGGGTATACAAGATTAAGTACAACTCAAATGGAACTATTGAGCGATATAAGGCACGATTGGTGATTCTTGGCAACAATCAAGTAGAAGGGATCGACTGCAATGAAACATTTGCACCAGTGGCCAAGATGGTTACAATGTGTACATTCCTTTCGGTGGTAGCAGCTCAAGGATGGGAACTTCACCAAATGGATGTTTATAATGCCTTTCTTCTTAGAGATTTGGTAGAGAAGGTTTATATGAGGCTGCCTTTTGGTTTTCACACTCAGCATCCAGGAAAAGTGTGTCGCTTGCGTAAGTCTCTTTATGGATTGAGACAAGCACCTCGTTGTTGGTTTGCCAAACTCGCTGAAGCGCTGAAATTGTATGGATTTGTACAATCACATTCAGATTATTCTTTGTTTACCTTGATTCGAAATGATACGCAATTGGTTGTGCTAGTATATGTCGATGATCTTATCATTGCTGGCAATAAGAGAGAATTCATCAGTGCATTTAAATCATATTTGAGTCAATGTTTTCACATGAAGGATTTGGGTGCTTTGAAATATTTTTTGGATGTTGAAGTAGCCAGAAATGATGAAGGGATCTTCCTATGCCAATAAAAATATGCATTGGACATAATTAGTGAAACCAGCTTGTTGGGGGCACGACCATCGAATTTTCCCATGGAGCAGAACCATCATGTTGCACTTGCTAAAGGAGAGTTAATGGCAGATCCTAAACAATATCGGAGACTGGTGGGCTGTTTAATTTATTTGAGTTTGACTCGTCCTGAGTTGTGATATGCTATTCACATTCTAGCACAGTTTATGCATCATCCCCGGAAGGAACATTGGGAAGCAGCTTTACGTGTTGTACGTTACTTGAAAGGCAACCTTGGGCAAGGAATTCTTCTCCAAGCTAATTGCACTTTACATCTCAATGCTTACTGTGATTCCTATTGGGGTGGTTGTCCACTAACTCGACGATCACTCACAAGGTACTTTATACTTCTTGGTGGATCACCCATCTCTTAGAATATGAAGAAACAACACACAATATCTTGTTCGTCGGTAGAGGCAAAATATCGATCTATGGCTGCCACGGTTTGTGAACTCAAATGGCTTAAGGGACTATTGTTGTCCTTGGAAGTAAATCACTTTAGCTCAGCAAAAGTGTTTTGTGACAGACAAGCAGTAATGCATATTGTTGCCAATCCTGTCTTCCACGAACGCACAAAACATATAGAAGTGGACTGTCATTTCGTGCGTGATGAGATACAGAAGGGTGTCATTGATACATTGTATGTTCGCAGTGGTGAGCAATTGGCAGACTTTTTAACCAAGGCTTTAGGCCAAGATCAGTTTGCATTTCTACTTAGCAAGTTGGGTATTCGTAATCCTCACGCACCAACTTGAGGGAGGGTATTCGAGATAGAGTATATCTTTGCTTAACTGAATTGGTTATTGGTTATTGAGTTTGACTTGGTTTAGAATTAGCTAGCTGTATATTGGTTACTTAACTGAATTGATTATTGGCTATTAAGTTTAACTTGGTTTAGAATTAGCTAGTTGAATATTGGTTAGTTTGTTGTATGAGATATATCTTTAGCTGTATTTGAATATCTGAATTTGTATATAAAAGGTGATCAATGAAAGATCATGAATTGGTTATTGGTTATTGAGTTTGACTTGATTTAGAATTAGCTAGCTGTATATTGGTTAGTTTGTTGTATGGGATATATCTTCAGTTGTATTCGAATATCTGAATTTGTATATATAGCCCTAACGGGTGATCAATGAAAGATCAAATCAATCATAAGTTTCAGCTTAAACTTATCACCACTATTGATCTATGTACACCATGTATCTTTCACTTTCAAATTCACTTGGCATAATCAATATTTTTATAGTTATAATTATTGTTTTTGTTGCAATTTAGAAAAAGAAATTTACATTCGACCATGTTAGGTTAGATTCTTGTTATTCAATTAGAGTCTTTATAAGAAGCAATATGTAAATCTTTTCATAAGTCACTTTGTGACTTTGAGGATATCTAATTTTAAGCTATAATACTCTTTTCTTAAGTTTTTGTTAAAAAAAAAAAATTCCACTTGAAAAAACTAGTGAGTAGCATGTACATCAATAAGTCCATGGAAAAAAAATGGCGGCAATAAGTGATAATAGAGGAGGTGGTGGTGGAGTTGCAGGGCAGAGATTGTCCATCAGAAAAGAAGACCCACTGTATTCTTTTTGTTAATTCTAATGTTGTTTTGCTCTTCTTAAAAATTCCTAGTCGATCACTAATGAAAGTTAAGTCTAACATGGAGCGACTTGCTTTGAGGGGTGCAATTTTGTGGCATTTTTTCATATCAAGTTCAATTACTATTGTAGCACTTTTTGCATATTTTAGTATTTTTCTTAAAATTGTACAAGTAAAGTTTGTATAAGGTTCAAAGGAGTAAAAATATCAAGGGTCTTCACTACTAAAATGACTTAACAAGTCATAGAATTGAAAATAAATACCAAAATAAAGAAAAATACGGCGAAAAGGTGAGGATAATAATGATAAGAGGATAAAGAAATTTGGCAAATTAGCACAAATCAAACTCAAAATAGTGGATCAAATAAAGACAACATACTCCTCCACTACAACCTCTTTTCTATTCATTTGGACTTCCTCATATTTCGATAATGATACCTAATTAAAAATAATTTACGCCTTATTTTATTACTTTTATTTCCCCATTTTCATTATTGTTTCGATAAAAATCAAAATTTCTCCAACTTCAATTTTTTAATTAAAATAATAAATGATGATGTCATTGGTAAAGGACACTGTTTCACTCGCCGGATCTATATTGAGGATGGCTTCCCTTCAGGAACTTCGACCATCAAGTTAGTATAAGAGGTTTCTAGAGAAAAAAAAAAAAAAAGAAAAAGAAAAAAGTGAGAGAGTACCGGAGTTATTAATGATTACCTGTCCCAAGTGGTTGAATGCCAATATCTTCTTATAAATTGTAGCAAGTGTCATTATTATTAGCTGACCGAGACAAACTTCTCCCATGGAATCGACATTTCATGGGTCGGATATTGGAGCTTTGTTTATTCTACTTTTATTGGTTATTTGTGATGATAAATATGAGCTTGAGACTATTGAACCCGTAGTGTATCAATAAATATTGTTTTATTCCATATTCATATTAGTACATTAATCGAGGAAAACAAATGTTCCCCTCGATACAAAAGCACTAATTACATATTTTCTTAAAAACTTTTTTATTTGACATAAAAATAAGTATTTCGTAAATTTAAAATAGATGATATATTTTTCAACTTTTTCGTGATATATAAGAATTTATTTATAGCTAAAAGTGGGAAAGAAAAAGAAAACAGTTGCTAATGTTATGTAGCGCATAAAATGAAAAAGACAGAAAGTGTTTTTTTTTTTTTTTAAATTTAATCTTTGGGTTGAAAAATGTTATAATATAGAGGAAAACAAGTGATAAGAGAGCAGTATTTGGTAGCTAAATAATTTAGAGGAAGTGGAAATGTGGCGAAAGCTGAATGGTAGCAACTCTTTTCAGTCCTAAAATGGAGACTGTTACACAAAGTTCTTTGGTGGTTAAATTATGATAGAAAATAATATTATATTTGATTAAATTTATTATCCAATTTTTTTTCTTATCATATGATTTCTTGTCCGGAATATGCCAAGGTTACTGTTATGACCAATCTTGGTGTCTCTCTTGCCCGACCTGCCCCTCTTTTCTTCTGTTTCAAACTGCCCATCCTGCCCGTTGTTCAACACTTTCCCTCTTTCTCAAGCACCTTCTTTCTCTCTCTAACCTCCTTTTGACTAAACTTCACAACTTGGGTATCACTGGTTTCAACTTTTGATCCATTGTTTGTTTGTTTGTTTTTCTTTTATGGGTTTATATGATTAAAAGTTGGATGCTTTGAGATGGGTTCTCCTTGTTGGGATTTAATTTTGTAGCTTTCTTTTGTGTTTGTTTTTTTTTTCTGACGATGGGTTTAGGACCTGATTCTCTAAAGGTAAAGAGTTTTGAAGAAAAATCAAAGACTAATAAGAAGAAGAAAGATGACCAAAAGGGAAAGAAGGAAGATGAGATTGGCTGCTGGGCTAAATTCAAGTTGATTGGCAACTGCATGCCTTCAAGATCAAAAGTTGATACCTCTTTAAGCGGCATCACAGCTCAGTATGGTAATAAAAATCATCTCTTTGTAGTTAATTTCTTGATGATTTTGGGTTTAAGTTATGTTTAAGAAAGGATATTAATGGTTTTGGTGTTATAAGTAGTTTTCCTCTTAACGTTATTGTAGTTTAGTTTTAGCTAAATCAGGTAAAGAGAAACCATAAGTTCTTCCAATTGGAGAATTGATTGTATAATATATTCATTCTTACATCAGGGCCCCAATTCATTCCTCTTTTTTCTTCTTGTGATTGCTGGTTGGAGAATTGAACCAACCCGGCTTTGGAGCTCACGCTTGTGGACCTGTACTAAATTTTCTAAATTGATGGCCTTTGAATGTTTTATAGCTGTCAATGATTGTGACCATAAAGGGAAAAGTGTTCCAGAACTTGGGCTATTATATGTTGAAGAGTTATTTAAGTCTATGCTCAAATTAGGGGAGCTTTACTGAAGATTGGTGAGCTTTGTGAATTATGATATAAACTCATGATTAAGTCTTAATTGATGCAACGGCTTCTCCATGATCATGTATTATATATCGTCTATGCGAAATTACTTGGCTCTCTTGTATTGAAATTGCTATAGTCAATGAATTGGTATATGTAATAACAGCTTTACTCGTGTAAAATTGTTTTGGATGTTCTGTATATGAATAGTCAATTTAAATATTTTGCTATGCATTATCTGTTCAGTGGAAAGTAAATCTACTGATGAGAAGAGCAAAGACCAACCACTTGTTCCAGTAATTTCCTCTACAACCACGAGTAATGGAGAAAGTGCCTCATCTACACCGAAATTTAGTGAGGAACTGAAGCTTGCTTCTCAGCTTCGGAAGTTTGCATTCAATGACCTTAAATTGGCAACTAGGAATTTCAGGCCTGAAAGTCTTCTTGGGGAGGGTGGTTTTGGCTGTGTCTTCAAAGGTTGGATTGAGGAGAATGGAACTGGCCCTGTGAAACCTGGAACAGGGCTGACTGTTGCAGTCAAAACTCTTAATCATGATGGACTTCAAGGTCATAAAGAGTGGCTTGTAAGTAAAACTTTGTATTTTTGACCCTTCTTGTTCGTTTTTGTGTAATGATTCTTTTAGTTTCATAAGATTAATGTATTTCAACATTTTCCAGGCTGAAGTTAGTTTTCTTGGAAATCTTCTCCATCCCAATTTGGTTAAATTGATTGGATATTGCATTGAAGATGATCAGAGGTTGCTTGTGTATGAGTTTATGCCTAGAGGAAGTTTGGAGAACCACCTCTTCAGAAGTATGTAACAAAAGATACTTATGCGTTCAATTTTTCTTATTATATTGGAATTATAGTTCAATCAGTTGTGACTCAGAAACCTTGGTGATTTAACTAGGATGATGTATTTAGTGACCTATACATATACACGTTTGGGCTCCTTGGATTTTGCTATATTAAGGCTACTAGAATTTGGCAGATATTAGATCTTCGACCTATTTCATTTAGGAATGCTGCATTTTGTACTTGAACATTTTCGTTTTCGCAAAGTAGAGGATGTAACATTCATCAAAATCAACAGTTTGACTCGTCTAATCTATGGAAGAGTTCTGCTTTCTATTTAGGCTGTCTCATGAACATGACTTTATATATTGATCCTTAATACTTTCTACTAATGAATTCCTTTAAGAGATTGGTGTGCTTGAGAAATGTGATTTAAGTTGAAATTGTGGAATCAATTATCTGCACCAAAAAGGAGAGAAGTAATGTGCTATACCTTTGGCTAGATGCAGGAATTAAGTTCGTTCAGATGCAAAGTTTGTTCCTTTAAGAAACAGCCATATAACTATAGTGGTGATGCAAATCTTGTGATTGGTTTTGTCTGCTAATGGAAATCATGTTTGGCCATCATCGTCTGATATCAATGGATTTGAGATAAAGAACAGTGTTTTAACTATTATGAAACTTATTGGATAAGAGCATCATATTAATTAAGTTTAAGACTATGCAGACATCAGTTACAAAGGTGTATAACTTGTTGTATCTGGAGAGTGTACTGTCATACAATGCTGAAGTTGATTTTGTTTGAAATGAAGAAATAAGACTATGTAAAGGCTTTATTGGGTTCATCGAGCTATGAAAAAAGGTGGGAAGAGTTATTACTCATTATATTTTTAAGTTTCAGCCTAGGTATCACCAAAAGATTTGAATATGAAACTCTATATTATGTTGATTTTAATGTTATATCATAAAGATTACATTCCGTGGATGAAAGCATTGTTACATTGAGAATTAGTTCACTGGATTAATTGAAATTCTTTTGTTTGGATCTCTCTAGGATAACTATGTCTTACCTGACAGCTTAATATATGCACAAGAGTAAAGTGAAGAACTAGGAATGGATTTACAGCTTTTGTGTTTTAACTGTTTACATTTCTGTGTGGCTGGCTGCTTTAAGATCTCATTACTCACTCAAAATTCATTTCCTTTTCAATGAGCAAGCGTGTTTGTTCTAATTTTTAAAATATGCATGTTCATGATTGATGTTTAATGTTCTCTGGTAACAACCATTTTGCATGCAGAAGGGTCCTTGCCTCTACCTTGGTCTATCAGAATGAAGATTGCACTTGGTGCTGCTAAGGGTCTTGCTTTTCTTCATGAGGAAGCTGAAAGATCAGTGATATATCGTGATTTTAAAACATCTAATATCTTATTAGATTCGGTATGCTGCTCATAAAGGCATCTATTGTGAACTTTTTCCTAATATACTTTGTTTCCTTTATTATTCTGAGCAATGCTTGTTTCTATTATAGGAATACAATTCCAAACTCTCTGATTTTGGACTTGCCAAAGATGGTCCTGAAAGTGGTAAAACTCATGTATCTACTCGAGTGATGGGAACATATGGTTATGCTGCTCCTGAATATGTTATGACTGGTGAGTGGCAATCATTTACTTTTCATATGCTTAATAAAAATTGTTTAGATTGAGTGTTAAAATTGTTAATGTTGAAAATTCCCTGCGATCCTTGGTGATTGAACAATTCAACTGTCATAAAGTTAAAGTTTTTATATCACTTGAAACCGGTTACTAAATTGCAGCATATTTCCATAATTGTTCAGGATTGAGCTGGTATTAAGATGAGAATATGGCCATATCTTGTGGATGAGATGCTTTTTGTTTAGGTCTGTGAATGACCTGAACAATTTTATGGCTCAATAAGAGCTTGATTAAGATTCATATACGAGGATAGGAAGTGAAGCTCAAGTGTCAGCTTGAGTCAGTTAGGTTCGTCTTTTTGAAGTCGCCCTAACTGATTTGAAAAAGTACCAGGCTTTAACTATTTGTTAACGCATGTGAAAATTAGTCATATGTCTCTTCATGTGATTCTTCTGTTTCTTCATATGCCACAACCACCATCTCTATGAAATGGAGGAAAGAGATGAGATCTTTAGAAGAAACTGGCTTTTACATAATGTTTGTGGTCTAATGCTGAAAATCCTTTTTCGGCTAGTAGAGGAGCTCACTAGCACTAAGGCAGGCAACTGACATCCCAGCATAAATACACCCTAAAAGCATTCAAACCTGATATGCAGCCATCATCAGTTCTCATTTCTTGTACACATAGGTTTCTTGAGTTTGTTGTGCACCTGCCTTGCCTATCTTTTATTGATTATTTTTGCTAGTCTAATGTGCATCACTATACTCAAAAGTGGCAAAGTAGAAATAAGAATAGTAGGTATGAACATGTAACACTTCAGGCTCAGCCAATAAGGAAAAGAAAAAGGCTATTTGCAATTTGCTGTGGGGTGGAAGCTAGCTCAAGGCAGGATCGAAGATGGAATTTTGGCTGAGTACATTTCTGGCCTTCAGCTCTTTTCCAAGATTAAGTGAGTCAATGCTCTTGAGTTTTGGCTTTGGCTGGCTTTTTGCAACCCATGAAATTGCTCCTCAGGTCCAGAGGTGGGATCCTAGATGAGACCATGAAACTAGTGTTTATCATATTTTTGTATACGCAGCACGAATTGTTTTCTAAACAAAAACTTGGTACAATTATTTAACATGCTGTGAGTGAGCCACAATATTAAGTACTGCGTTTTGACTTTTTGTGTTTACAAGTGTTCAATTGGTAGTAGTTGAACTTAAGTATTGTAGTTGTGGGGAAGTACTTTGACCATCAAAACTTGTCGATACAAGGATCATCTATTCGCTGTTTACTGATATTGTGATGCTTTACTCTTGATGCACATTGGCTTAGGACATTTGACGGCAAAGAGTGATGTCTACAGTTTTGGAGTAGTTTTGCTTGAAATGTTGACTGGCAGAAGATCCATGGATAAAAACCGTCCAAATGGGGAGCACAACCTAGTAGAATGGGCGAGACCTCATTTTGGAGATAGGAGAAGGTTCTACCGGTTACTAGACCCTCGCCTGGAAGGTCACTTTTCAATCAAAGGTGCCCAGAAAGCTATACAGCTTGCTTCCCAGTGTCTTAGCCGTGACCCCAAAGCCAGACCGCGTATGAGTGAAGTTGTCGAAACACTGAAGCCTTTGCCTAACTTGAAGGATATGGCCAGCTCTTCCTATTATTTCCAAACCATGCAGGCAGAACGAAACAAGTCAAATACGCATACTAAAAATGGCATCAAAACACAAGGTGGATTCATAACGAGGAATGGACAGCCACTGAGGAGCTTATCCAGTCTAAGTGATACGCGTGCTTCTCCATATAACCAGCCTTACCAGTCGCCAAAACCTAATGGCAAAAAATCATAGCACTGAAGTTGTTTGTGTGTAAATTCAAGTTAAAAGTAAAAGAAATAGCATCCGGGGTAGTTCCATCATTCTCGAAGGAGGTATGACTTTCTTTTTGTTATTCGTCGGTTGCGCTATTGTTCAAAAATCAGAACAAGGCTCCTCAAGTTACGTGGCGCCATTGAGGTTCGTAAATATGGATTCTCAGTAGGCCATGATAGCTTTTCTCCCAGTTTCATTATTCTCTCATATGCATTGTCTATTGAGAAAGGAGAAAAGGGGAATATTGGTGTGGTAATAGTAGTGGGGAAGGTGAAAGTATGGCAAGCCATTGGAAAAGCTCTTTGACTATTAGTAGATGAGAAAGAAATTAAGAGATCAAAATTGATGTGCCTTTTTTGTGTTGTATTTTGTTCTAATGCTCTTTCATCCATTGAGGTAGCTTTCACACACCCTTCTACTTTTACATTTAACCTTTCTTTGTAATTCTATTGTTAAGCACATTAATTTTTTTTGATCTTTTTCTGCATATGGACTGGACCTCTTTAATGTATATAAATAGAGAATATTGTTGAAATATTAGTCCTGTCTGCTATAATAATAATAATAATAATAATAATAATAATAATAATAATAATAATGCTTTAGAGTAATATACTATGAAAAGGAAGGGATAAGGTGATGTATAATTTTCCTTGTTTAAATGACAGCTACCTTTCCTTTTCTATATTTCTGTTATTGGGTTTGGTTATATAATTCAGGGAATGTTTGGTAACAAGCCTGTAGGAGTATTTGTTGCATGAGAAGTCATAGGTTATGTCTCAAGTACCATGTCATCCGTGTGTCAAACTAATAGCATTATACTTTAACCAATAGAAACTTGACATGATATGGTGTAATTAATTAATTATTTATTTAATAGTTGATTATTTAAATAAAATTCTGGCTCCTAAAATAAAAATTCTAGACATTAAAATATAAATCCTAGATACTAATTTGTCAATCTTAGACTCTAAAATATATTACGTGGTGTGATTTTATTAGATTATCATACGGATGACATGGTGTGCCAGACATATTCTATAATTTCTCTTTATCTTGTTGCATGGAAATCTTGATTTCAAAAATACTTGGAAACTGAAATTTTAATTATTAAAATACAATCCTATGAAGAGGGGACACATTATTAAATCTACTAATCAGTTAATTATATTTCTCATGTTTCTATTTTATATATATATATATATATATATATATATATATATATGGTTGCTTGTTATCCGTTTAGTACAAGATACGTAGGAGTATGCATTTGATTCCATTCAAACCCAAAAATTGGATGTTTTATTATTTATATATTTCTCCAGTTTCTTTCATTGCATTGTATGTGAATGGGATTTCCCTCAGGCAAACTTGGTTTTCCTTTTTTTTTTTTTTTTTCTTAATGATTTTTCTTATATCAATGCTTGTTGAGGAAGCTAAACATTTTGTTATTTATTTATTTTTTTTTTTCCCTATCTAATCTTTTATTATTTTATGTGGAGAAAGTTGGTAGATGAATCATCCACTTTTCATTGTAATGTAATCAAATAATTTTTTTCCTTTTTTTTTTTTTATCCGGTGAAGCATGATTTTTTCCATGAAAATGGTGTGAAAAAACTACATTATTGGTCTTTAATTTTTCTAGTACCAAGTTACTGACTTAAAATGTTACAAAAACCTTCATATGTAATTTACTGATTTTACATTTACATTAATTAACATATAAATTCAGAAAAGAATATTGTAATTCTTTTTAGAAATTTTGGCAAAGTCCCAACTAGCCTTTAATGCATTGCAGTACATAATTAATTACTTGTGCAACATAGGAATTGAGCGTAATTCAGTTGCGAGTAAATGATGTACCAAATAGGAAATATTAGTTAGTTAATTTTATTAAAAATGTTATCCAATTACCGGTTCAAGCAGTTCGATTCTCTAGTTCAATCAGTTCGATTTGTTAGTTCGATCAGTATTTTGCTGATCAAACCAGTTAGTACTTGTTTTCTCCACAAATTAGGACTTTATATCAAACAATAACAGATTTATAGTTAAATCAGTTGAACCAACCGTTTAGTCCGATTTTAATAACATCTGGATATTTCTTTTTCATTTTGGTCCAATGAATAAGTCGTACTCGTACATTGCAATATATAACTTTGTTGCTTTATTATTTATTCTCTAAAAAAAAATATCTAAGTGAGCTTTCTTACTCCCTCCCTCTCTCTTCCAGTCGCCATCATCCTTTTCTCCTTCGTCTTCTTTTCAAGGTACCTAATTTCTGTAATCTTCTGTTTTCTTCCATTTCCTTTGTTTAGATTCTCATAAAAATGAATGAAAAAAAAAAAAAAAAGAGAAATCTTGAAACAACCCAAACAATATGAGTTTTCCTTTAAAAGTTTTGTTTTAGTTATAATTTTCAAGTCCAAGTCCATTTTCTATTTTTACAGCCAGAAAATTTCTACTGGCCTTCTCAAATTTATACAACATAGAATATGTCAGAAAGCAAGGCAAATAAATATATATTTAAAACTAGATATCTTAAGATCAACACTATAACTAAAGTTGCTTGGTCCTGCTCTACGTTTGAATTATGCCAAGGTTATTGCTTTTTTTTTTTTTTTTTTTTTTCTTCTTTCTTTTAATTTGTAAAATAATACCTTTGTCCCTCAAAGAGAATAAATACATCATTTAATTCAGATCTACCGATAACTAGGTCAAAACAAATTTTTGGTTGACATCAAGAATGTCACATCTTAATCTTATGCTTGCTGGAATTTATTTCCAGCAGAATTGTTTAGATAGGATATGCAGATATCAGATTAATTCTCCAATTGGGAACTTCAAATATTGTTTAGCAATATGTTATCATTAAAAACCAACTCAAACTTCACTCATTTGTTATCAATCTTTACGCTTAGCTGGAATTTAAACAAAATATCCCTTGTGTCGATATCAAGTAAGATGCTTTGCAACTTCTTCTCCTTGATTTTTTGTGCATACTTTATTAAAATAAATTGACTTGATATTTTGACTACGTTTCATAACTACAGTTACAATGACGTTCATCCCATCCCATTGACTTCTACATAGATACCATACACGTCTTCATCAAAACATTTCATAGAAATCTCTTCATCTATTAATTATTCCCAAGTTGATTCTTAATTATTATGATAATTATAAATTCTGCCCTCTAGTATGCACTCAATCACCAGCCTATAAATAATCTGCTTAGAATTTGGATGCGAAAGACATCAACTAATTTCAAATTCAACGGTGGGTTTTTGCTGGTGTTTGATATTTTCTCTGTTGTTTTGTTCATTCTTTAGAGACCAGTAGATCAGACAGAAATGGGAAACCTGTTGTGCTGCGTACAAGTGGACCAATCCACAGTTGCCATCAAGGAGAGGTTTGGCAGGTATAATGATGTCCTCCAGCCTGGATGCCATTGCATGCCCTGGTTCCTCGGGAGTCGGGTGGCTGGCCATCTCTCCCTCCGGTTGCAGCAGCTGGATGTCCGTTGCGAAACTAAGACAAAGGCAGGTTCTACTTGATCATTATATGATTAAACGACATGAACGAATTAACACTAATTGTGCATATTTTCAGGATAACGTGTTTGTGAATGTTGTGGCCTCGGTTCAATATCGCCCTCTTGCTCATAAAGAGAGTGATGCTTTCTACAAACTCACCAATACCAGAACCCAAATTCAAGCCTATGTTTTTGATGGTAAGAGCGTGAATGATTTCATCATAGATTTTATGTACAAGAACTACCAACGGAAGTTATTTATGCAATTGTGTAGTGATCAGGGCAAGCGTACCAAAACTTAACTTGGATGATGCCTTTGAGCAAAAGAATGATATTGCAAGGGCTGTTGAGGATGAGCTTGAGAAGGTATGACATCACACTCACCACTTCTCCTGATAAAACCTGATTTAAGGTTCTGGTGTGTTAATGTTTTTACAGGCTATGTCTGCTTACGGATATGAAATTGTTCAAACACTTATCGTCGATATTGAACCCGATGAGCATGTGAAACGAGCCATGAACGAAATCAACGCTGGTACGATATCTATAATCTTTTCAAAACAAACAAGGAAAAGTGAGACAGTTTTCTCTGAAAAATTAAAATTCTTGAAACTTTGGCAGCTGCAAGGTTGAGGGTAGCAGCAAATGAGAAAGCAGAAGCTGAGAAGATCGTTCAGATCAAGCGAGCAGAGGGTGAAGCTGAATCCAAGTATCTGTCAGGAGTTGGAATTGCCAGGCAGCGCCAGGCGATTGTGGATGGTCTAAGAGACAGTGTGCTTGGATTCTCTGTTAATGTTCCGGGGACTACTGCTAAGGATGTTTTGGACATGGTGCTTATCACACAGTATTTCGATACTATGAAAGAAATCGGTGCTGCCAGTAAATCATCGGCAGTGTTCATCCCACACGGGCCTGGTGCTGTCAATGACGTTGCCACCCAAATTCGGAATGGGTTACTTCAGGCAGCCACTCACCATTGATCATGTTAATATGGAAGTATCAAGCCTAAAATACATCAGATAAAATGTCCCAAACTGAATGAATGTGTGATGATAAGAAATAGATGGTAATGTTGTGCTTCTATGATTGTCAGTTGAGTTGCCAGATTGTAGTCCTGCTATGCTTATATTTATCTCTCTTGAAATTTGTATCTTGCCTTTCTATCAACTGCTTGTTAGGGTAGGGAAAGAAACAAAAATAAAAAAATAAATCCCCAAATCTCATAAGAGATTGAAATAATACAGAATCGAGATGGAACCTAAGCTTCAATAACCGCAGCCTGGACAAATTTTCTAGTAAAATCTCAATCCTGATTCATTATCAGTACAATCAAAGTTGTTCTCATTTTATGTTGATACTGGACATTACAAAACAGAACACAATTGCAATTGTCAATAGGACATATTTTCTCTCCAAAATTTTGTTTTAAACCTCAATCCCAACACATCACCGATTAGGATAAGACCATTGGCTTGAAGAATATGGGAATAACTCGCAAACATCCAAATCCAAGCATACCCCACAATTATCAAAGCATCACCAGTATAAGACACAAAGTAACTAAAACCCTGCTGTGAACCATAAAGACAGGTATGTGAACCATAAAGACAGGTATGTCAAAGGTGTTGGGGAAAAATTTTAAAAGTAAACCCTCTAAAAACAAGGACATAGTTTCACAGTTTAATTTTGGTTGATTGAAGATTGTTGAAACTAAAAATGGAATGACATGGTTCATGACACCACTTAATTTTTTTTTTTATTTTACATCCAAAACAAAACCATACCAGAAAGGATGAGGCATGACTATAAGAACTCAGACCAAAGGTTGCAACCAACCTCTAGAAACAGCAAAAAAAGTTAGTCCAGACAGAATATACTGCACTTCAAAACGGACCTACTTCCCTCAATACCAACAAGGCTGCTTGCTCATGGCTTGAGAGCAAGAGCCAATCCAATCTTAGCACTCTTTTCAATAGCCTTGCTATCCACCTCCCCGGAAATGGTGAAGAATGACTTGGGACGCCACTCATGCTGGAGAAGAAGAGATGCCTTGCCAGAGTTGTTCACTCTTGTCTTCACGGTGGTCAATGGATCCCATTGGTGCTGGGAACCAGCAGTAATAGTGTTCTCGTTGGTCGAGAATGAATGGCTGACCTCCGCACCAACAGCATGCAGAGGGTCCACAATATGATAATAGGAAGCTTTCAAAGAATCACCCTTGTCATTCCTGTAACAAGAACATATATTCATAATGTGTGCAAAGTAGAGAATGATTACTAATTCAAAGAGAAGCTTATCCTAAACTTAGGATTGAAAGGTACAAATTATTAATAATGACAATAGGAAGCTTTCAGGGAATCACTATTGTTGTGTACCAAGATCATATATTAGAATGATCAACTACAAATTGGAAGATAAGCTTATCCTAAGACTTAGCTGAATGGGGACTAAAAAATACTATATGTTCTTTGATGAAACATCCTACACTTTGCTGGTACAGTGTCAAAGTGTTCCCATCATGAATGGTTCAAGAGTGGCAAGGAAAAATGGTAATGTTATTTGGTGTCAAAGAACGCGTAATCATCGCTAGGGAACCAAAAAGGAAGACGAAAAGAAATTATCGCCGAACGAACCACCTAACTGTTGGAAAGTTATTTTTGCTGCTTAAACAAAATGTTTTGTGAATACTCAGTAGTGATGTTGATTAATCGATGGTAACAAATAGGACATGGATGATATTGCGTGCAATTACTCATAAAGAAAATGGGTGTGCAGGGACCTAGGTTTAACGAGGAAAAAACAACTCACAGTGTCAAAGAAGCCACTAGATCTGCATTTGAATAGCTGGCACCAGCATTACATTTTGTAAAGTTTCCAGTCTTGGTGTCAAATGATACTTCAGTACCAAGTGAGAAGATTTTGGATCCAATCACACCAGAGAAGTTAACAATAGGATTAGGTGTCAACCCAATACTTGAACTTACAGCTGCATAGTCATGCAGATATTGAAGCTCCACCTATTACAAGATCATAAACAGATTAGGCAGCAGACACAATGGATAGATAATGGAATGAGAAGCCAAGTTTGTAACTTGTCAACAGAGGGAAGGGTCCAGAATATTGGAATTTTTCCTTGTAAATTTGAATAAAATAGAAGATTTTTTTTTTATATAAGAACCAATCCTACCTTGCCAGACCTTTGATCTGGAACTCTGAAGCTAAAAATAGCCTTCGCACCAGGAGCAGGTTCATCAACAGTTATGGTTGTGAAAAGCTGAACAACAATGCAGATTTGAAGTAAGATATCATTCATTAGAAGTAAAAGTTAATGGAATAGCACAAAAGCAAGAGTACAAAATGATATCAGCAAATATGTAACTTCTTAGTCCTCAAGAAGATGAGCCACATTGTTTGACATGGAACACCATAACAAAACAGTAAAACATAGGCTGCATACAGAACTGGCACCAAGAAAAGGATGCTCCATCACATTCTACTTCACCTTCATATTTTCAAATTTTAAGCAGAATAGATATAGGGGAATCAATAATGCTAACACCACCGCAAAACACAAAGAAATAAGAGAAATTCCATATATTTGTTTAGAGTTGGTTGTAACTTTTTTCTCGTATCTATGGAAGTCCCTAAATTTCTATGTATGATCCACAATCATAACTTGGATACTCTAATTCGCATTACGATGGAATTTTAGATTCTAACGGCATACTTCTTTTGAGATGCATCATACAAAGACAGAATAGAATTATCACAACTCCAGGTTTCCAGTCCAATTCTGGCAAAAATAATTTTCAAGATGGACAGCAATAATCAGTGATAACAAAAAAAAAAAAAAAAATAATCCAGTCCACATATGTATAGCATGTGAAACAACTTAAGAACTTATGGACGGAAAGAAGCTGGAGTATGAGCGATTGCTAACACAATCAAAAAATTATGCTTTGAAAGAACAAAACAAAACAAACATGTACATATCTTACATTAGAGTCCGTGTCCACTTTAATGTCAGTTGTGATATTCTTTTTCTTCAGCTGAGTGTTGACATCAGCGAGAAAAAGGTCACCTTTCTTTAAACCTGTGGAAGTAATGGCCTGCCATAATTCATATCAATAGAAAGATTAGGCATCAAGGCTATATAGGGCAATTTAAGTAATGTCACGAAACATGAAAACCCAATTTTAGAAAGGCCATATATAGCATCGATTGTTTCGATAAAAGAGGCAATTAGAGTTTGGGTTCAAATGAAAAGTTCGTTAATGAAAGATTATGCTAAGCAAGAAAAAAAAAACACTTACAATTAAAAAAATGATTACACCATCAAACTTTGGCATAAAAATTTAGCTTGTTCTACTCAAAATTCAAGCATAATTTAAACAAATGTAAAAGATAATATGGATATTTAAGGAAAAATAACGGCAATAAAGAAACTCACAACTCCAGTTGGAGAATAAGTGGTGAAGGAGAACTTCTGATCCGTCTGGTAGTCTTTGTACAGCAAATCTATTCCCAAGAAAGAAAAAACAAATTATCATGTACAATTTTAAAATTAATATACGAAATGACAAACCTAAGAAGAGATAGAGAAATGGGGTAATATACCTCTGGCTTCTTTGCCGATTGAAGTGTAAAGACCAGGGCCCTTTCCCATGACTGGATTGAAAACACAACAGTCTAACTACAGAATCAGAGCTGCCGGTAAGGCCAGTGAAGCTTACAATGTGAGCTGAAATTTGGGGCTGGGGATGATTTATACTCACCGAAAAACCCTAATATCAACTTTCTTATCGAATCGGTGGTTTTTTTTTTTTTTTTTTTTGTATTATTTTAATTTTTCATCGGTGTGCTTTTGGCCAGTAAGAAAACATGGTAGCGGTTGGATGTATTGAGAAGTGGGTATATGCCGTCGATTTGTATTTTGGTTAATTAGGATTTATTTAGGTGATTTTTCTTATCGTTCACGTCCTGAGCTTTTTTTTTTTTTTTTTTTTGTCTCCCCAAGCATTGGATTTTTTTTATTATTATTAGTTTTGCCCCTCTATCTATTATTTTGGAATGATTTCTGACCACATTATCCAAAAATGAAATTTAATGCTTATTTTTATCATTATTTAAATTTAATTATTGTTATACTTTTAATATACTTTATCTTTCTTATTGACTTGTTTAATTATTTTTTGATATAATGAAGACTTGTTTTCATTATTAAGGCAAAAAAAAAAAAAAAAGAAGGGAAGAAATGTGTTAAATTTGAATTTTCTTTTATTTTGAACTTCACAAAATGATCTATGCACATATCACATGCCTTTTTTGGTTATTTGAAACATTGAACTATTATTGTTTCTGATGGCTGAAGGGAATAACCGATATTATCCCCTACGGAGATGGGGGTAGAGATTATTTTATCCCCAGTATTTAAACGGGCATAGGGGTGGGGAGTATTATCCTCGTCCCGCTCCCGAATAAATCCTCGTATATATATATATATATATATATATATATATTAATTAATTAATTCCTATTTAGTGCCAAGCTCATCTCTGTTTTTTTTAAATGATTGGACTTCAATTTCAAGTTGTTCAAAGGAAGTTCACTTGGAACTTAAATATTTGTAATATTGGATATATTTTGTAATTTGGATATTTAATGTTAAACCACATTTATAATGTGGTAGAATTTGTATTTTGGATATTGAACGTTAAAATGGCTATTAAAATAATGAAATATTAATTTATTTTATTTATTGGATATGGACGGGGATTCACCGATACCCGTAGGTACCCGCACGGGGAGGGGATGGGGGTGAAAAAATCCCCGAAATATTAAATGGGGAATCACCGAAACCGCCCCCGCAATCATTTTGGGCGGAGTGGGGAATGCACCCCGCCCCCACACTCACACCGTTGCCACCCCTACACAAAACATGGTTTTTAGACCCGGACCGGTCATCGAACCGGTGAAGGAATGGATTCATGGATTTTGGATTAAACCGGAATAAACTGGAATCGAACCGCATTTAATAAATATATTAAAATATTAAAATATTTTTATTTTTATATTTATAATATATGAAAAATTGAACATTTTTATTATAATTTTTTAAGTTTAAGCATTTCAAACACAATATAGCAATTAAAAAGCTTAATTTATGGTATATCGTTACAATTAAATGTCAATTTAATTTAAAATAATATAAAAATACAACTTATATTTTATTTTAATTAAAAACACCTCAAAATAATAAATTAAATTTTTAATTCAAATATTTTTTTTTTGAAAAAACAGTCTGGTCGAACCAGAAAACCGGTCCGATTCATGGTTTTCCGGTTTGATTGACCGGTTAGATTGAAAATTGACCGGTTGTTGATCAGAGTGAAAACCGGATACAAACCGACTAGACAGACCTCCAGTTCTTGTCAAACCGAGTCCGACCGGCCTGTCCGGTTTTCACAACTATGCACAAAACGACTAATTAATTATTAATGAACTCTTAACCTTTTCCTTTTCTTTTTAATAATAATAAAAAACAAAACTTTTCTTGTGTTTCTATAACACCTAAAGTGGGAGAAGTTATATTAATCTCTAACGACACAGCTTAAAACTAAAAATGATTAATTGATGTGGAAAAAAAAAAAAAAAGAAGACAACGTATTAGCTTTTGTCATAAATTATTAATTAACATTTTTTTTTTATTTATAATAAAAACTTGAAGAGAAATGACACAGAATCAATTTACATTCATCCTTTTTTTTGTTTTTTACTAGATCTTATTCATAATTCACTGATTCATAATTCACTGGTACGAAGGTTTATAACCGCCAACATATCCATGAGAGGAGAACTAGGGCTTAATTTCACTTAGAGTATACCAACTATCACATATTTTACGTTTGGTATGCCAACTACGATTTTACACATAAACAAATATCAATTTATAGATGACCTCCCACTATAGTATATATGATCTACTCTCGTAGGTTATTAATGAAATATCAATATTTTGACATTTCTTAATATAAAAATATTGGGCCCACTATATTAACAAGACAAATTCAACCTTATTTACTAATTTACACAAAAAAAAAAAAAAAATAAAAAATAAAAACATAGTTTTTTTTGGGCAAATTACAAAAAAAAAACCCCGTGGTTTCACTTTTTTGCAAATAAAGGACTGTGGTTTTTTTGTTTAAAAAAGAGGATTGTGTTTTAAAATATTAACAAAAAAAGGATGACTAACATTTTTCCCTTAAAAATGATGATACAGCGGAGGGTATTTTTAGTTATTTAACAAACCAATAATTTATGTATATTATTTAAGAATTTTATATCAAAATTTGAATATTTTTCAAAGATTTTTCAATTTGTTATATTTTTTTTAAATCTATTATCATTATTTAATTTATAAAAATATTTGCGTTTTTCAAAAATTTTCAAAATTTATCATTCATTTATATTGTATTTTTATTAATCAACTTGAAAATTTTGAGTTCAAAATGAACAAGAATACCATATGTAATGTCATAATTTAATTTTAGTTATCCTTTTTTTGTTAACATTTTAAAACACAATCCTCTTTTTTAAACAAAAAAAACCACAGTCCTTTATTTACAAAAAAATGAAACCACAAGTTTTTTTTTTTTGTAATTTGCCCTTTTTTGTTCATATTTTTTATTCTCTCCCTCCCAATCTTCTTCCCTTCACTCTTCCTCTCTCTGTACAACCCTAGCCATGTTCATCTCGTCACTAAGCCCACTGCCGCCTTTGCTGCAGCAGCTACCACAACACCACACCCTTTTACTTATATCATCGATTTACCGCTTGCACCATTTTTTATTCTGGATCGTGTCTTAATATTGATTTGCAACCCGTCGTTCTACATGCAAAACAAATCTCGTCGTTTTTGTTGTAGACCTTGCATCCTCATGCGATTTTTCCAATCGCTACCCCCTTGCGTCATGTTTTGTTCCATTTCGTTCCGGATCACGAATTGCAGCCCGCCAAACACATCAGTTCCTTTCACTACCTTCATCTCTTGCCTCTCCTCAACGGCTTAGATTAGATTCTCGAAGTTGTTGACCTGAGAAGCTTCTGCAAGAAAACAACAGAGACATTTCAGTTTGTTTTTTCCTCCTCTGTCATAGTAGCTACTGCAATTTACTCTACAGAAGAGGTGATTGTGATTGATTTTGTTGATCACTTGTACGACTTCTCTCATCGACCATTCTAGCACTTGATTCCTTCTATTATTCACATCTGGTTTTTTATTTCCTCTCCAATTTTGTACTCTAAACAACAGGTTTGAATTTAGCAGGGAATTAGTTAATTATTTTCCCGAAAGTGGATTTTGAAAATTTAACTTAATTTGATAAAAAAAAATGGACATGGACGAATGATATGCATTGAAAAGGAGAAATTGGCACATGTGATATTAATTATAATGTGTTTTGTGTGGCAAAAGCTTTGGGCGGTGGTATTGAAATTGGGAGTTGGAAAGCTCTCTGAGTTGCCGTAA
This sequence comes from Euphorbia tirucalli, assembly GCA_039660915.1. Taxonomy (NCBI): domain Eukaryota; kingdom Viridiplantae; phylum Streptophyta; class Magnoliopsida; order Malpighiales; family Euphorbiaceae; genus Euphorbia; species Euphorbia tirucalli. The sequence continues at coordinate 15,714,557 of CM077638.1, read as the reverse complement.
TTTTGTACCAGTTTGTATTCTTTTATGAAATTAAAATTAATTTTAGCCGAATTTTGAAGAACTAAGTGTAGTTTGCATTTGATTATAAAGTTGTTTAAATATTTTGGTAGTGTTTCGATGATATTCAACAAATTGCAAGGGTTGGATTTTTGTTCATAATTTTGATATCAACTGAGACTTTTTTGGACTTTAATTATAAAAAAATAATGATTTTATTATTGAGAGAGAGTTAAAGAGCATTAGAATTAGAGAGAGGGGGTGAGAAAATTAAAGAGAGAGAAAAGTGATTTGAGAAATGAGAAAAAAGAGCGATGACAAGGAAAATTAAAAGTTAGAGGGTATAAGAGTCATTTTGAAAAGTGTGGAGCCCACTACCTTCTTTAAATATGCCAAAATGTTGATGTGACACTAATAACCTGTAAATAGCAGGTCATGTACACCATAGCGGGAAGTCATCTACAAGTTGGTGTATTTTTATATGTAAAATCGTAGTTGGTATACCAAAATGTAAAACATGTGAAAGTTGGTATACTATTAGTGAAATTAAGCCGGAGAACTATACATAAATAACATAACATTGCTAAAATTTATTCTACTTTATAACATATCAATCAAGTATTTTTGCAACTTTTATTTCTTCAATTCAATCTCTATCTCTCAAAAACCAATTAATTGAACAAATTTGTAATTTCTTGTTCTCTATTAATAGAATAATAGGTATAATTCGTACAACCTTTTATAAGGAGAAATTATATAATATGTCTGGCACAACACATCATCCATTATAATTAATGTACTACATTTCCAGCATGTATTAGAATTTTCACTATCGTGAATCTAACGTTACTAATGATGTTGAATTATATCTTTGTAAATGTCGCATGCATTAAATGATGGTTGCGCCTACTACCATTTTCATTTTTATACGTATTATGAGCCTCCAACCGGTTAAATTTTAAAAATTTTCGTTTGAGATTAATTAACAGGATTTTTAAAAGTGAAAACCGAAGAAGGAATTGAAGCGAAGAAATTTGAAAACATGGTTGTGGCTTCCTGTTTCATTAGATGTAGGCTTGTGTATGAATTAACAAATCAAAGTTTGGCATCATATATATATAGAATTAGCATTGGTTTGTTAAACATTCCTAGCTGATGGGTGCATTTTAAATATTTATGTATATTACATTTCACATTTTTCAAAGGAAAAATCAGACTCTATTTTTTTTTTTTTTAAAAAAAAGGGAATGAATTTTCTGAATGAAAAGTGAACATCTCTACCCTTTGATGCTGTCAATTTCACAGTGCTAAAAGCGAGTAGTAACCCAATGCTATTGGCAGTGCAATTAGCATTCCAAAAATTACCCTGTCACAACAAAACTTGCATATATAAGCCAAATATACAAATTTCAAATTACAAGTTATATAATGTAAAAAAAAAAAAAAAATTACCCTGTGCTCAGTATGTCTGGATGTATATTATATTCTTTAGCAAACACAAATGGGACAATCCCTTGAGGTAGAGCTGCCTGCAATTTCAGATATAAATCCTTGTAATTTGGCACCATTGCAAATCAAGTATGCATAGTAAACACTAAACAAATGAATACAAGAAAATACAACTTTAGTCTGTTGATGTGGCACTTGACATGCACGTCATTCAATTGAACTGCCACATTGGCAACTCCACGTGTCATTTTAGTGAAAATTGGTAATTATTTTATGTGTTCTAATGCTTTTCCCAAATATGAATGCACCTCACCTGGACAATTCCTACTTTCAGCACTGTGCCTTTTATAGTAATGGCAAAAGAAGCAATAGCCATTAAGGCAGGGCCTGCAATGAATTTGATGGCCATGGATATCACAGCCATTTTGATCCCACATGCTATTATACTGGGCCTTGATGCCATGAATAGACCTTTTATTGGAATCCAATGAAATTCAAAATCAATTGATGATCTAAAAATTCAGTCAAAAAAAAAAAAAAAAAAAGAAAAAAAAGAAAAAGATAAATTTAAGATGAAAGATACCTAAGCTGAACATTGCCATACCAAGGCCTCCTGTTGATAGTATCAATATAGATTTATCCACAATGTCTGGCAATTTTACATTCCACCTGCACAAACACATTCAACTTGTTCATTCATATGTATGATATGGTTTAATTAATTTTTTATTTATATATATTATGTTTGCAGATGATATACCTGAAGCGTATGCTAGCCCAAATTAGACCCACCAAAGTAGCATGAAAATTGGGATTTCTCAGTAGTTTCTTCCCTACTGTAATCAGAATCACCATTTTTTTTACTCTTTTTGTTGTTGTTGTTGTTGTTGTTGTAATTGTAGTGTTGGTGTGTACTTCCTCTTCTCCTTCTTTTGATTGTGTTTCCTCTTCTCCTAATTCTTTTGATTGTGCTTCCTCCAGGTCATCTAATTACATCACAAAAGCAAACCGTGCATATCTTTCAACTAATGAAGGTGAAACCCATAAACAAAATATATATTTTGCACTACATGTAACTAGTCATCCTCAGACGAATAGCCCGAGCGTGTAGCCCCTTAAAAGCATCACATAGGAATGAACTTAATCACGCATCGGAAATGGAAAAACAGTTAGTTGATTATATAATGCATTTTAATTTTAAATAATATCTACGTGGTATTTGGGTCAATTTGTTATAGCATATACACACATTATTATTAGTCCTTCCTTGAAAGGTTTATAGACTAATAATGTATACGTCTTTTAATTCTATGAAGATCCGAGGGGTGACACAGGTAGACCAAAGTAGGTGATATTTACATAGTATTGTCTAACTCTATTAGACTACTACATACACTACAAGGATTTCTAAATTTGGCCGCAAAATAGTTTGCAACAATAAATTTTTTGGCTAAAAAGTTCATTTACCAACAATATTCAAAAGTTGCTTAAAAAAACTCATTTAGCAGCAAAATTATATCACTTTTTTTGTTACATATACATGCACTCACAACTTTACAGTAGCAATATACAACAACTTCTGGATATTATTGACTAAAGTTATGGTAGTAAGTTTTTTATTGTCAAATTTTGAATTTCTTGTAGTAGTAGTAATATATACGTACATTATTACTATCGGTGTTTCAGAGAGATGTTTATGGGATATGAAGACATCTCCGATACAATTGGAATGAAAAAAAATTTCAAGTGACAAAAAAAAAAAGAGAAGGAATGGATAGATAATAACAATGTTTTGGGGTCTTGTATATAAAAAAAGAGTTGATTGAACAGATTTGAAATGGAAAAAATCATACCTGTGGCATCATAATCACTAGAGGGGGCAACTGGGGCAGCATAAGTAGCATTGAGCTCAAACAAGAAAAGCAACAAATTATACCAAACTAAGCTTTGTAAAACAACAATTTGAGAAAGTAGAGCTTCAGCTTCATTCCCATACATGGCCTTGACAAGTGGAATCCCCAGAATCAAAGTATTAGGCAATGTTGACAAAGATAGCCCTGTAATTACCCAATTCAACCTCCCTCTTGAGCTCATTTTTGTAATTCCCATCAGCACTAAAACAGCCAATAACTTTTGAAGAAAGTCAGCACAAATAAGTTTGAGATTCATGTCGTAAGGATTGTTGTTAGAGATAACTTGGAAAGACAGAAGAGGGATTGAAAATTTGGCAACAAACATGTTAATTCCTGCACACTGATCTGCTGTAAATAGTCTCCACCATTTCATTGAGATATAAGCCAACATCATTGAGAAATATAATGGAACTGTTGCAGCCACAACATGGTACACATCTTCTAATGAAATCATAGGCAAAAAAGAAAAAAAAAAAAAAAAACAAAATTTGAACAGATCTCTTATTGAATACTGCTTGTTAAATTCACAGATCTCTCTTATATGGTAGCTTTTTTTTTAAAAAAATATTTCTTATGCTTTGGCATATTATGTAATTAAAGTTGATGTGCCAACTGAACTAATAAACAGAAGCTTCTGTTGAAATATACATTAATTTCTCAAATAATTCCAAGAGAGACCTTGTATTTGTCTGACTTATGTGTCAGAAGTTTGAAATAATTACAACCTTTAGATTTGTTTGATTTGATGGGTTTAAGTATCATTGTACAAATGGAGACCATACAATTATAAAGAAAAATCTTTCTCATAATTGAGAGGTAAGGGTATTTTTGTCATCTAATTATATAAAGCTAGATTCCAGCATTTTCTTCTTGTCATGTGTTGTGGTTCATGGGTTTCTTTAAGCAAAAGTGAGCTAGATAGGCTGACACATTAAACTCTAAAACTTGCCCACTACCCTTTAACTTTGATCTTCTATGTCTCCCACAAATTATATATTTCTTTTTCTTTAAGAAAAGTTGTTAATTGGTTCAAGATTGATGAAATACTGATATTTAATTAGGTACTCATAGAGTAGATCAGGAGTCGAACCCGGAACCTATAGCTTAAGCTAGTTAAGACTCTTAATTTGTTAACTGCACGAGACACGCTTAAACTAGCCATTGGTGCAATGGACACCTTTTTTTTTTTTTTTTTTTTGGGTTAAGAGAGGGAGGAATAAAGAAGTAAATTGCAAGAGAAGTAAGTGAAGTAGTGCAAAATGATTTATGACAGTGGTAAGGAAGATTTTTGTGCTAATAAGGGTCAAAAGTATGAGAATATGTGTAGTGGGGAATTCACTTTTATAAAAATGAAATTTTGCTTGAAAGACCTATTGTCTCTTTCTTCCAATTGCCTATATATTTTAACAGGAAAATCCAATATCTTTGCCTGGTGACTTAGTTGTGTAGAATTCCTTGCATTTTGTGTATTTACTTTATAAGATACTTTATGCATACCACAAATATTTCAAAAATCATTCTATATATATATATATATATATATATATTATATAAAAGGAGAGATAGATCTTCTTTATTGCTTGGCAATAAACAAGTGAAAATAAATAACAATAAACAATATTAGAAAACACAAATTTACATTCTTCATTCGATTCGACTAACGTTTTGAAGAGGCAAAAGAGATTTCTTATTCTTCAAGAAACTAATACGATCGTACATTGGAACCGGAACTCACAGTTTATATAACCAATCAAGTTAAATTGCTCAAGAAAATGTATAAATCGGCACTCGTCGACCGCTTCCACCACATATCTCACATTTTCTTTCTTATAAAATTTTAAGGTATCAAAGTTTGAGGTTGAGTCACAATTTGACAATCCATTAAAATTGAAAGCAACTCAACATTTACAAAAATAGAAGGGTGATTAATGAAAATATGAGATATGAAGAAGAACAGAATGATCTTTTTAAAGATTGGTTTGAAAGTGACTAAATGATCACAGCATAAAAGGCAAAAAGATGCTGGCATAAAGTATAAAATAGCAAGTTACAACACTATATATTTATACATGGGTCAGTTACTATATATATATATATATATATATATATATATATATATATATTTGTAATTTTAACCTTGAAGAGATTACTGTTTGATATATAGATTCTTGTTTAAGTATATATTTTTGGTGTAGTGTTAATGTTCCATATAATGAGATAAGGACAAGAAGGACTAAGGAAGAAACATGTCGGAAACATTGAGAATAACAAGTAGGTGCAAGTGGGTGATTTTTGCACACCAAAAGTCATGCAAGATTAACACTATTTACACTCCTACTGCAACCTATCACGTGCACTGTATGCTATCTATAATAAATACACCACTCTCTCATTCATACAAACATTTATCCAATAATTCAGCTGCTTCACCCTGTTAAAACATCCATTCCAACTAAAATCTAGATTCAATTAAATGGTTCAGACCAAAAAATAATGTAAATTTTAAAATCTAAATATATCTAAACACAATGCTGCCATGTTCTTATTTAATTTTTCTCTAAAAATCTCTCTTTTTTTGTGATTGATTGAATATAAATGAGAATGTAAAAGTTTTTTTTTTTTTAGAATTTATGAAATATTAATTCAAGAAACATAAACTCATGCCGAGAAGTGAAAGCTATAAAATGTTTAGGATATGTCAAGAGTAGACTATTTTAACCAATTGAAACATCCACGTTAGCACCTCATATTGACGTGAAATGCTTTAAACACAAAATGTCGGGCTTAATTTTGATTGTACGAACACTTAATCTGATTTATTAATCAATTTGATGTTGATTAATCATCATTTAGATTGTTTCTCTCTTAAAAAATTAAATTTAATTAAGATACAACTTAAGCAAATAATTACCTTTTTACTTGGCCTACAATTAATTCACTAATCTATACTCTAGAATTGAGGGAAAAAAGTTTTTTCTCAATATATATATATATATATATATATATATATTATAATTCGGATCACTTTTATTATTATTATTATTATTGTTTCTTTGCAAAGTAAAATTTAGTTTGTTGGATGCAGAATGTTGATAAAGTCTGTCAAAATTTTATGATCGATGTTTAAGATTAGCTAAAATTTTGTGATATAAAGAATAATTGGCGAGGAAAGATGATTAAGTTAATCGATAAGAATTGAAGAATAAAAAAAAAAAAAAAATTATTATGCATAAAACAGCTGAGTATCAAATCATTGTTTGCTATTAAAAGGCAGACCAAGTACTAAAAAAAAGGGGGTTAATTAAATCTCCAACACTTATTTTATTGAGCAACAATTTGTGTGGCAATAAACAAGTCTCCAATTAGAATCAAAAGATAATAACCATTAGCTAAACATGTCAAATATAGCAACTATAAGAGAGAATATGCAATTAATTTTAGTAAACAGGTTTCTTCAGAATAGCATTTAATCATAATCCACCTTTAATCACTTGTTCTCCAATTTTATCGTACCTAAGTTTAGAAAAATACCAAACAGCCTTGTATTTAAACATATTTTTGTTTTGGAAAGCAAAAATCAACAGGACCTTTAGAGAATTCAAAATTTTACTTAGGTCCAGTTCATTTTAATTAATTAATTCGGTCTAAAATGGTCTGAACCCATTTAATTTCTTGATTTAGAACTTAGGTTCAACCGTAGACCTGTCGGTTATACACCCCCAATTATCTAGGGAGGGCTTTCATTTTAATTTCTTTTTTGGCTTTTTGATGATTAGGGAAAAAATAAATAAACAAGGTGGAAAAGTAGAAGAAAAAGGAATATAAAATACCTGTTATTGTAGGAGAGAGAGAGAGTAGAAAAAAAAAAAAATGGATAAGTTAATGGTGATAATTGTGTTTTGTTTAGCATGGATTGTAAAAGCAGATATTGCTGTATATGATGACGTATGGGAACATCGAGCTGCAGAAGCCAAAAAGAACATGATGGATGCATATGTTAAAGACCCAATTCAAATCACTAAAGAATTCAACAATGAAGTTAGCCAGTAATTTTCTATTCTCCTTTTTATTTATTTTCTCTCAATTACACAATAATTATCCATTTATTTATAATTCATAGCCATATATTTATATTCGAAAATGTTCATTAATTGTACCATGATCACCACAAAACATCTCAGACCAATAGGAATGTCTTATTATGTTATAGTAGCAACATGTCTAAGAATAGGCCAACACACATACATAAATAAATATTAAGATTATATGTTTGATGCAATTAAAGTTTATGTCTATTGATATGGTGAATTCAGAGACAATGCTACAGATGATGCACTCTCTCCTGCTTATGCACCATCTGCTAGTTATGATGCACCCTCTCCTACCGACGCATTATCTCCTTATGGGGCAACAGAAGAGAATAATGATGACGACGACGACGTTGATGAACATGAACATGATGCAAATCATGATAATGATCATGGAGCAGAAACAAACAGCACAAGCAGAAGAATCCTGAGGCAAGGAAAAAGGCGATACAGAGGTCCATGCTACGCCACAAACCCTATTGATCGATGCTGGCGCTGCCGAAAAAATTGGGCTAAAAACCGCAAACGTCTAGCCAAATGTGCACTTGGTTTTGGGCGGAAAACCACCGGAGGACTTGAGGGTAGGATCTATGTAGTCACCGATAATACAGATGACAATGTGGTTGATCCGGCTCCAGGAACTTTAAGGCACGCCGTGATCCAAAAGGAACCATTATGGATCATATTTGGCAAAGATATGAACATAAAATTGTCGAACGAGTTACTCGTTACGTGCAATAAGACAATCGATGGGCGTGGAGCACATGTGCATATATCATATGGAGCTGGAATTACAGTACAATATGCTAAAAATGTTATAATCCACAACATAAGAATCCACCACATAGTTGCCACAAATGGCGGGATCATAAGAGATTCAGTTGACCATTTCGGGTTTAGAACACCGAGTGATGGAGATGGGATATCGGTATTTGGATCGACTAATGTTTGGATCGATCATGTTTCGATGTCTCGATGCACAGATGGATTGATAGATGTGATTCAAGGATCAACTGCAATTACAATATCAAATTGCCATTTCACACACCATAATGATGTGATGTTGTTGGGGGCAAGTGATAGCTTTGCAGGGGATCAATTTATGCAAGTAACAGTGGCATTTAACCATTTTGGGCAGGGATTAGTGCAAAGAATGCCGAGATGCAGATGGGGTTTCTTCCATGTGGTTAACAATGATTATACACATTGGAAGTTGTATGCCATTGGTGGTAGTATGCACCCTACCATTATCAGCCAGGGCAACAAGTTTATTGCACCAGACGAACAATTTCTGAAAGAGGTAATTACTTAATATTAATTAATTTCAACGAGATATTAAGAGTAGTTGTTATAATTTTGGGATGTAAACCCATTCCCGTCGAGGCATCTCATTGGGGGATGGGGAATCCTGAGGTGGGAATGGAACTAAATATTGTCCCTAAACCTTTAACGTGGATAAGGGTGGGAATACATTCCCTTGCCTTATCCTAATTGAAATTAATCCCCGTCCCATTTACAACCGCAATTGAAATCAAGTTGTTGGTAATGAAAAGATGTATGAATTGGTAATAGGTGACGAAGAGAGATTATGCACCAGTAAGTGAATGGAAGAATTGGATATGGAGATCAGAAGGAGATGCAATGATGAACGGAGCATTTTTTGTACAATCAGGGAATCCTCGTATGCGTGTGAAGCCACACAAGAAGTATATGATTACTGCTAGGCCTGGCCATGAAGCTACTAAGCTCACTCTTAATGCTGGTGCTCTTACTTGCAAGCGTCGTAAAAAGTGTTAATTTCTTCATTTCTTTTTATTATTTTTCTCTTTGTTTTTTCTAAACGCATCTGTATGTACCGTAGGATATCACAACAACATACATATTTTAACCTCAATTATATTTAACTATTTTATCTTTTGATTCATTAATTTGTTCTTGTAAACCATGGGAAAAAAAAAACCCAATTTTCTTTTTAATTCCTTATGATTTCCTTTATTGTGGTTTTGCTTGTAAATATATAATTTTAATTTACTTTCAGTTATATATTACATTTTTCTTCAAAAACATACATAGATATTACATCAATTGGTATTAAATTAATTAGTTTCCACAAATATATCCACACGATTAATTATATAAAATACGAAATTAATGCTATATACATTAGATATTAGATAGGACAAGACAAAGAGTAATATATTCTTTTTAACCTTTCAATTATTCTTTTTTATTTATATTCATGTCTCAATTTTCTTTTCCTTTCTATTTTTTAGTATTATCATTTTTAATTAAGGATGTTATAAATGGTCTCACCCTTATTATTACTTTTTCCCAATGTTTACTCCCAAATGTTATAAAATATAGTCGATTTTGTCCTTCGTCATTAACATAGTTAATATTGAATTTGAAGTACATTTTTATATTATAAAAGGAGTAAGGATAAAAGAAAATTAATTAGCGGTTACATCCTTTTATTAACAAAAGGAAAAGGGAGTGTTGAAAAGTCAATGAAAGGCTAAGAAGGAAGGACGGTATATAAAAGTTTCATTGTGCAACATAATAACCTGAAAAAATAATCCATGTGCAAACAAAATACAAAAGGTAGTGTAAAAAACGAAAGAAATACAAGAAAAATCTAGTATTTTCTTAAACAAGCAATAGTAGGAAAGATTTTCCAAGTAAAATAGCCTTGAGCATTGTAACAATAAGAAACTGTATCTTTAGCAGAAAATAGTCCATCATGTGATTTTTCGTTAGGATCTATAAATCAATATCCTCCATTGATAAATAGGTGCATCCAATTGATTCACTGCATGCTAACTTCACTGCTTCGTTTGTCATTGATGTCCCTTTTATATCTCTATATCTTATATCACTCACTTTCACTGCTTCTGATTTCTGCATATTAAATTAAATTCATCAATATTTTATTATGAATCTATAACCAAAAGTAATTGATTCATTTAATCACATGGGTACTGCATTTCTTATGAGGCAATAATATTGATCGATTATTATAGGATTTGATGAATTCTTTGATATTATATGCTCGAATGTTATATGTCTTGCATATCCTCTTCCTCCCTGCAGTGTTACCAAATTTAATGATTAATAATTATATGTATCATGATAATTATTGAGCAAGATTTTCTTAATCAGCTTCTCGTACAAATTTAACTCAATTTTTACCATTTTTAAAGTAAGTAAATATCGATAAAGACTAGACGAATCAAATCAAAATAGTCACTAAAATTCCCATAAAATGCCAAATTGAACAACAACTATGAATAGGGTAAAATAAGGTTGTTTTATACAATTATGGTAAAATTGAATTTCTTTTCCAAATATTTTATAGGAAAATTTACTCTTAATAATAATAACAATAAAAGAATTTAAAAGATTAATGTAAGATCAGAAATTAAAGGGAAATTATCAGATTTACGTTGGATTGGGCTTTTGTTTTTTGGGCCTACCTTTTATTATTTACTGAAATACGTTTTTTTTTTTTTACTTTTTCGGGTCACGCCTTTCTTTTCTACGTTTTTCATTTCTGAACCTTTTGTATTCCATCGTTTTTGCTTCGTTTGTCGGCGTTCTTTCTTCCTGCTTTTTGTTCGATTATTCTACTCTGTGATTTTTCTTCGTTTTCTCTACTTTCGGCGTTCATCATTTTCTCTTTGGTTCGTGTGTTTTGTTCGTGGTCTTGTTTATTATTATTATTATTTTTTTTTTTTTTGTGTTCGTTTAGGTTTTTTTCTGCATGCGTTTGGTTTGTTTGATTTTTGTTTTTTTTTTGTTTGCAGTGTTATAATTTTATAAGATGGTGAAGGGTGCAAAGAACAGTGGCTCGCAAAAGGTAAAAAATGTTAAGAAGCCTCTTGCTGTTTCCAAGGGCAAATCGAGGGAGGATGTCGCTGGTGGAAAGTTGGTGGTAAGTTTTGTTGTTTTATTTATGTTGTTTTACAGTTTTTGTTTGTTTTTGTTTGTTTTTCTGTGTTTTTTATTTTTTGGGTTTACTGTAATATTGTAATATTGTATTTTATAGTTTTTGTTTTTGTTTTTCTGTGTTTTTCTGGGTGTGTTTATTTTTCTGTTACTGTAATAGTGTATCTTATACCTTAGTGCATCCTATTATACATTAGTTATACCTTATTTATACTTTGTTTATACCTTAGTTATACATTAAGTAATACACTAGTTATACAGTTTATACGTTAGTTATACCTTGATTATACCTTAAGATAAATTATTATTCCTTAAGATACAGTTATTATAGACTTTTTATACTGTTTTTGCACTGTTTATACCTTATATATACATTATTTATACCTTTTTTATACATTATTATAGTGATTATACCTTACTTATACGTTAATTATACCTTATTTATACATTAGTATGCACTATTACATTCATTATACATTTAGATAGAGTATTATATTGATTATACATGAGTTATACATTTTTTATACCTCACTTATACCTTAAGATACATTATATATAGTGATTATACCTCTGTTATAGCTGAATTATACCTTTTTTATACTTTAAGCTATACATTATACCCTATTTATACCTTAATTATACCTTTTTGATACACTATTACTTTGATTATACCTTCTTTATACCTTTTTTATACTTTAAGTTTCACTTTTTCAGTAATTATATCTTAGTTATGCCTTACTTATACCTTAATTATACCTTAAGATGCACTTTTTCAGTAATTGTACCTTAGTTATTTTTTAATTTCTAAGGTATAATGAGTGTATAACCAAGTTATACACTGATTATACCCTATTTATACCTTAATTATACCTTTTTGATACACTATTACTTTGATTATACCTTCTTTATACCTTTTTTATACTTTAAGTTTCACTTTATCAGTAATTATATCTTAGTTTGTGCCTTAGTTATACCTTAATTATACCTTAAGATGCACTTTTTCAGTAATTGTACCTTAGTTATTTTTTAATTTCTAAGGTATAATGAGTGTATAACCAAGTTATACACTGATTATACCCTATTTATACCTTAATTATACCTTTTTGATACACTATTACTTTGATTATACCTTCTTTATACCTTTTTTATACTTTAAGTTTCACTTTTGCAGTAATTATACCTTAGTTATTTTTTAATTACATTTTTCAGGTTGGGAGACCTATTTACAAGAAACGGGAGTATTGGGGAAGCCATCTTTCTGTTTTCTCTGATTACGATCTGCTAACTTTCCTGAAGTTAAACCTGCCTGATAGAGTTATTCAGATGTTTAAGGAAACCATTTTTGGTTACTTCTTGGATTTACCTATTTTAAGGGTTACAAAGCAGCTCATACATTCTTTGCTGCTGAGGGAGATTTATCAGGAGGATGAAAATGATTCAATTATTGTTGAAGTAGCTGGCACTGAGCTGAGGTTTGGTGTGGAAGAGTTTTTGTTGATTTCTGGCTTGAAATCAACTGCTGATGATGATTTTGTTATGTGTTCCACTGGTGTGGGTTGTAGATTATTGTCCTCTTACTTTCCTAATAAGACTGAGGTGAAGAAGAAAGACATTGAAGAAGTCTTGAAGAAAGATTCTCGTGTTTTTGATGATGATTCTGCTGAAGATTGCCTAAAGATTGCACTTATATATTTCATCAGCTTCTACCTGATGGGGATAGATTTTTCGAAATCTATTCCAAGTTCATATTTTGATGTGGTGGAGTCAGGTGACTATGTGAAGGTTGCATGGGGTTGTGAGTCTTTCGATGCAACCATATTTTCTTTAAAGAAAACTGGAATTTCTAGATCGAAGCCCAAGTCTTATCGGATTGAGGGCTGTCCCATTTTTTTCCAGTTATGGTTCTACGAGGTTTGTCCTGCATGCAGCGGGTTAATTTGCGACAGAGTTATTAACCGTAAGGCTGCAAATTTTCAACCTAGGGTTTTCAATTGGAGGACTTATGTTGAGGATTTCCGAAGGGAAAAGTTGGACAAGCTTTTATTCAACAAGGCAGTCAAAAGCGTATGTTATTCCTCATTTATTCATTAATTATACTTTTTTTACACATTTTTTTATACTATTACAGTGATTATACTTTATTTATACCTCAATTATACCTTAGTTATACCTTAGGATACACTATTACAGTGATTATACCTTAGTTATACCTTACTTATACCTTAGTATACACTATTGCAGTGATTATACCTTAGTTATACCTCAATTATACCTTAGTTATACCTTAGGATACACTATTACAGTGATTATACGTTAGATATACGTTAATTATACCTTAGTTATACCTTAGGATACACTATGACAGTGATTATACCTTAGTTATACCTCAATTATACCTTAGTTATACATTAGGATACACTATGACAGTGATTATACCTTATTTATACTTCAATTATACTTTAGTTATACCTTAGGATACACTATTACAGTGATTATACCTTAGTTATACCTCAATTATACCTTAGTTATACCTTAGTTATACCTTAAGATACACTATTACAATCATGATACTTTAGTTATACCTTAATTGTACTATAAGATTCATTAATTATACCTTTATTATACCTTAAGATACACTATTACAATGATTATATATTAATTATAGTTTGTTGTACTTTAGTTATTGTTTGTGATACACTAATTATACCTTAGTTATATCTTTTTTCTTATTTGTTTTTTTTTTTTTTAGTTGGGATTGAAGAATATTTATGCTACAGACGTGGAGATTGAGGAGCTGTGTTTGGAGAATTTTTATACGAAAAAGAACTTCTCCTTACAAAATTTTGTTGAAATAGATGATACTCAAGTTGATCCTCCTATGGAAGAAGCTGATATTGATGATAATCAAGTTGGGCCTGCTTTGGAAGAAGGTGATGGTGTCCATGTACAGGTTGATGATGATAAGAATGATGTGGAAGTTGATGAGCTGAAAGGTTCTTCTTCTCAATCTCAAGCTTCTAGTCAAGGAGCTGTTCTATCTGAGATTGCATTGTTGAAGAAATACATGGAGGAACAATTTGGATTAGTTATGCAGAAGTTGGATTATATCAGCAGCCGTGTTGATAAGCTGGTATTTCTATGTTTACTTATGATTTTATTTTATATATATATATATTTTTTATATTTTTTGACTTTTGTGTTTTTATTTTTTGTTTTTTAAAGGAAACCTCAAGGGAATTTGTGAATAAGGTTTCGTCTGATGGGGCTGATGAGGGCGATGATGATATGGATCATGAGGTTAGTAAATTGATCATCATGTATCTTACTATACATGAGTTATTTTTTTGGGATAAACTGATTATACCATGGTTATACATTATGATATGTTAATTATACTTTAAGTATATTTAGTTATGCCTTAATTATACCTTAAGATACACTATTTCATTTATTATACCTTAGTTATACCTTTGTTATACCTTAAGATACACTGTTACAGTGATTATACCTTAGTTATACCATGGTTATACCTTAAGATACACTATTATACCTTAGTTATACATTGATTATACCGTAGTTATACCTTGATTATACCTTAATATACACTTATACCTTAGTTGTACAGTCATTATACCTTAGATATACCTTAAGATACACTATTTCATTTATTATACCTTAGTTATACCTTTGTTATACCTTAAGTTACACTTATACCCTAGTTATACAGTCATTATACCTTATATATACCTTAAGATACACTATTATACCTTAGTTATACATTGATTATACCTTAGTTACACCTTGATTATACCTTAATATACAGTATTATACCTTTATTATTCTTTAAGTTACACTATTAGAATGATTATACTTTATGTATACCTTAATTATACGTTAAGATACACTTTTATACCTTTAATTTACTTATACATTTGTGTTTCGCTTTGCAGTATGTTAATAGTCAAGTACAGGAGGATAGGGATGAGAATATGGATGATATGGAAGATAAGGGTGAAGGAATGGATGCTCAAGATAAGGAGGATGTTGGTATGGAAGGGGGGTTGAAGAATGATGATTTGGATTCTGAAGAGAAGGGGGATGTTGTTGAAGGAAGTTTCAATTTTGATGTTGTGGTGCCAGAGAGGGCCATAGTTGTTTATAAACCTCCTATCGTTCCACCAATAACAATGAGGGATCCAGAGTTTGATTGCACAAGGTATTTCAACTTCGATGCTATCACTGCATTTGCTGACGAGGTTGTTTTGTCTCTGGGTGATGAATCAGAGATCCCTGATGTTGTTAACAAGGAGGATGCTGCTGAGGGGTGTGAGGAAGAAGGTGTTGCTGTTAATGAGGCGGGTGCTGTTGTTGGTAATGAAGTTGGTGCTGGAAAAGGAAATCTGGAATCTGAGACAGAGCACCAAGCTGTTGTTGCTCTTGAAAAGCTTAAACAAGCTGTATGTTTTTCGTATTTATGATTTTTTGTATTTTTTTTTTTTACTTTGATTATATGCTTGTATTATAATCTGATACAATATTCATTGTTATACACTTATTATTCATTGTTATACAATCTTTATACACTGCTTATACATTATTTTTTACACTTTTTATACATTGTTATGCATATATATATTGTTATGAATTGTTTGTACACTGTTTATACCCTTATTATACACTGTTATACACTGTTTTTACACTTCTTATACACTGTTATACACTTCTTATACATTGTTATGCATTTATAAATAGTTTATACACAGTTTTTACACTGTTATACAATGTTTATACATTGTTTACACATTGTTTTACACTTTTTTATAATTTTTTATGTATTTATATGTTGTTATGAGTAGTTTATACACTGTTTATACAATGTTATACAATGTTATACCCTGTTATACACTGTTTATACATTGCTTATTTGAATATAATGATTATATTTCTGACTTTACTGATTACATGTGATAGGGTATTGATTCTATGTGTTTCTTAGACTTTATTGATCCTGATATTTTGGATGAACTTGAAGTTGAGGGTTATGAGAGAATATATTCTATCAAAGATGTGCGTATGTTTTTTTTTTTATGTTTATTTTTTTTTTCTTGTTTATGCTGGGTTTTTATTTTTCTTCTTGTTTTTTTTTTTTTTTTTTAGGACGATGATATTGTCATTATTGAGGATGAAGTTGTGAAGAAGGGATTTTATAAAAGGAAGAGGAGAGTTGGTGGTGGTCGGGCGGTTTCTTCACCTTACACAACTAAATTTGGTTCTGATGAGAAGGTGTTGAAGGTTGTTACTGGATCATTCGTGTTGGATGATCTGTGCGAGTTAGGCGAGTATCCTGATGATGAACTCACTCGTGATTTCGACTGATTCATTAACAAGAATAAATATGCAGCTAAAAAGTAATGTTTTTCTTTTTATGTTTCTTCTGTTTTTTTTTTATACAATTTTTTTTTTCTTTTTTATTTATGTTGTGTCCTTTGTTTTTTTTTTTTTCCTATTTTCTAGTTCAAGGAACAACTGGTATGCTCCCAAGAATAATCTGTTAAATCCTCCTTTGCGTTATGGTGTTGCTACAATCGATTCAAAGACTTTCTTCCTTGAATTGTATACTCGTGGCGAGTATTTAAGTAGTACTGTGAGTATTTCTGTCTCTTATACTTTAGTTATACTTCAGTTATACCTTACTTATACTTTAAGATATATTACTAGAGTGATTATACTTTAGTTATACATTAATTATACCTAAAAGATATATTATTATAGTGATTATACTTTATTTATACGTTAATTATACTTTAGTTATACGTTATTTTTACATTATGAGGGATTATTACATTGGTTATACATTATTTATACCTTAGTTATACATTCTGATGCTCTATTATTATATATTATACAAGAATTATACATTTTTTATACGTTACTTATACACTTTTTGTATTTTTGTTTATGATGCACTGATTATACAAGTATTATACTTTAGATATACACTGATTATTCCTTTGTTATACCTTTTGGTGCAGTGATTATATTAGTTATATCTCTAGTTTGTTATTTTTGTCATGTACATTGATTATACACAGTTTATACCTTAAACATACATTATACATAGTTTATACGCTGATTATACACAGTTTTTACCTTAATTATACATTGTATAATCACTGATTTATACTTATAAAATATATATATTTTTTTTTTTTTGGCTTAGCATATGGATTTAATCATGTATTACCTGAGGAAGAAGGGCAAATACTGTGATCGCATAACATATAACTTCACAACCACTGATTTGAGGTTTGATGCATGTGTGAAGTATGTGTTTGGACAAGTGGAACCTATTCTTGGGAGTGGTGGGATTTTTAATCAGTTAAGATTTGATGATACCATCACCAGATTCATGATGGGTGCTGATTTATGGACCCGGAGGCCATGGTCTGAGGTTGATGAAGTGTTGATGCCCATTCATGTTGGTCAAAATCATTGGGTTTTGGGAAGGTTTTGCTTGAGGTTGAGGAAGCTCTTCATTTACGATTCCTATTTGGGTAGATGTACTGCTGATTCAACTGCTGAAGGGGCTAATGAATATGCTGTAATTCTTCCATACTATCTGCATCATTGGTCAATTCTCAGTGGCAGGGTTGATCTCCTGGAATCTGATGTGTATAGTGTTGGGAATCCTTTACGTCCTCTCTCAGTGGAAATTGTCGAAGGTTTACCTCAGCAGTCTGACTGGTGTGTTTTATTTATTTTTTTGTTATATTTTCATTAAATGTTATTTGTTATTTGTAATACAAGGATCATACATTAGTTTATACTTGCTGATAAACTGATTATACCTTAGTTATACTTTCGGATTCGCTAGTTATACATTAGTTATACTTCAGTTATACTTTTGTTATACCTTAGTTATGCATTGTGATACACTGTTTATAGCTTAGTTATACCCCAATTATACCTTAGTTATACGTTAAGATGCACTATTACAATGATTATACCTTATTTATACTTCAATTATACCTTAGTTATACCTTAAGATATACTATTACAGTGATTATACCTTATTTATACATCAATTATACCGTAGTTATACATTAAGATACGTTATTACATTGATTATACATCACTTATACCTTAATTATACCTTCAAATACAATATTACACTGTTTATACCTTATTTATACCGCAATTATACCTTAGTTATACGTTAAGATGCACTATTACAATGTTTATACCTTATTTATACTCCAATTATACCTTAGTTATACCTTAAGATACACTATTACAGTGATTAAGGCTTAGTTGTACGTAAATTATACCTTAGTTATACCTTAAGATATACTATTACAGTGATTATACCTTATTTATACCTCAATTATACCGTAGTTATACCTTAAGATACGTTATTACATTGATTATACATCACTTATACCTTAATTATACCTTCAAATACAATATTACACTGTTTATACCTTATTTATACCGCAATTATACCTTAGTTTTACCTTAAGATGCACTGTTACATTGATTATCCCTTATTTATACCTCAATTATACCGTAGTTATACTTTAAGATACACTGTAACAGTTTTTATACCTTAGTTATAACTTAATTATACCTTAAGATACCTTATTACATTGAGGATACATCAGTTATACCTTAATTATACCTTCAGATAAAATATTACAGTGATTAAACCTTCTTTATACCGCAATTATACCTTAGTTTTTACCTTAAGATGCACTGTTACAGTGATTATCCCTTATTTATACCTTAGTTATACCGTAGTTATACTTTAAGATACACTGTAACAGTTTTTATACCTTAGTTATAACTTAATTATACCTTAAGATACCTTATTACATTGAGGATACATCAGTTATACCTTAATTATACCTTCAGATACATTATTACAGTGATTTTACATTGTTTATACCTCAATTATACCGTAGTTATACCTTAGGATACACTATGACAGTGACTATACCTTAGTTATACCTCAATTATATGTTAGTTAGAACTCGCTTTTTTTTTTTTTTTTTGCAGTGACTGTGGAGTTTTTGTGTTGAGCTTTGCTGAGTATCTCATAGAGCAAAAGCCTTTCCCAGATCCATTTGATGTTAAAGCTCATCGGACAAGGTTGGCAGTTTCATTGTATAACCATGGAGTATTAAGGAATGAGAACGAAGAAGAAAGCGATAATGAATATGTTCGTCCAATGGATGTGTAAAGTATTTTTTGTTTCAAATACAACATTTTTAATGAATGAAAAAATGCAAGTGTAAAGTTTTTTTTTGTTCAATACAATTCAATTCAATACAACAATCAGTTAATCATTGTTTTGCTCCTCCACATGTTCTCTTGTTATGGCCCGGATTGCCACAAGTTCCACATTTTACTTTCATTTTTGTTTTTCTCTCCCAAGCTGCTCTGAATCTCTGTTTTTTTGGTCTTCCTGCTTTTTGTTTTGCTTCTGGTGGATTGAGTTTCTGATCCCTTATATCTTGAGGTATGTCCCACATATCTTTTGAAGGCATTGGGTATATTGTTGCTTCATAAGTTGCTAACATTTTCTGTTTTGTGTAGTAAGGGGAGCAGTAATTATATGTGTTGAGGTGGAATTTCCTTATGTATGCAAGGGCATGTGGACATGGAAGCTCATCCATTTGGAATCTGTTGCAGGTACATGTCTTTTCTTTCATGTCAACTATGTAATCTATCCCGTTTCTTGTGACTGTTACCAGATTACCTGTTGATGGTTTTACCTGCATTTTTTGTAATCAATATTATGTGTATGTAGTGTATAATTAATGTATAATAGAAGTGATCAGCTGTGAATTCGAACCTCCATTTTCAATGCTGGTATGTAGTTTGCTTGGAGTACTTGTTCTTGCCTTTGTGTGAGTATTGTCATCGTTGCCTGTGCAATGCTTCTGTTTTTGTAGAAGAGATCTTGTAGCATGCTCCGTAAGTACTCCACTAGAGTCGTTATTGGTAGGTCTTTTGCTGCTTTGTTGAGAGAGTTTATTGATTCTGCAATGTTTGATGTCAATATGTTGTATCTGTTGTTTGTTGCTTTGTTGAAGTACTTCTTCATGTTTTTTGTGTTGTTTTTGTATCTGAGTTTGAGGTTTTGCAGCAGATGGAATGCACAGACACAATGTGGAACATCTGGTAGCACTGTTTTTGAAGCTTTTTCTATGCTCTTGTGTCTGTCTGAAACTATAACCATTTCTTGTCTCTGTCCATAAGCGTTTTTGAATTGTTTGAAAAACCATTCCCATGATTCATCATTTTCTCCATCAACTACTGCAAATGCCAGCGGGAAGATCATCTCTGCATTTGTCAGTTTGTTGCGTATTAGTATAATATTTATACTTTAGTTATACCTTAGTTATACCTCAATTATACCGTAGTTATACCGAAGTTATACCGAAGTTATACCTTAGTTATACCTTAGTTATACCTTAGGATATAATATTATACATTAGTTATACCTTATTTATACTTCAATTATACCGTAGTTATACCTTAGGATACACTACTACAGTGATTATACCTTAGTTATACCTTAATTATACCTTAGGATACACTATTACAGTGATTATACCTTAGTTATACCTGAATTATACTATAAATTCGATAATTATACCTTAATTATACTTTATGTTTTACCTGAAGCATCTTGCGTGCAGGCTGAGATGAGCGTTCCACTGTAACATGTTCTGAGGAATGTGGCATCAACCACAACAACTGGTTTGCAATGTTTCCATCCTTCTATTGAAGCTTGCATTGCTACAAATAGGTACAGAAATCTGTTTTCTTTTGTTTCCAGACTGATTTTTGTTCCTGGGTTTGTTTTTTCCAGCATGTAGAGGTAGCTTGGTAGCATGTTGTATGATTCAGATGGTGAACCTCTGATTATTTTGAGTGCTTCTTCTTTTGAACGCCAGGCTTTTTGGTAATTGATTTCTGCCCCTATGTGTTCTTTCATGTCATATACTATATCTTTTGCTGTGTATATTCTTTTCAGTCTGATGTATTTGCTCTTGATGATGCTTGCTATAAGTGCCTTTGTTGCCTGTCTTTTATCACCATTCCTGTCATCAATGTTGCATGTGTGCTTTTCATCATACTTTCTTATTATGAATCTTTCTGTGTTTTTTTTCCTTGATGCGCTGAATCTCCATGTACACTGTTCATCAATGCACTGCAGGAAGTACTGTTTTGGACAGGATTTTTTAACCTTGAATTGGAAATTTTTTCTTATTGCATAGAGACTGATTGCTTCTTTGAGTGTCTTTTTGTTTGTATAGATTTGTCCAGCTTGTATGTAGTCAACATTGGCATCTGTTATTTCATTCTCTTCTTCTCCTCCTGTAATTGTGTTTGCTTGTTTTATGCTGTATATTTCTTCTATTGTTCTGTCTGCTATGTTTCTTATGTAAGCTACATGGTCATCTTCTTCATCTTCTGCTTCTGTGTTGTACTGGTTGTACTCTAGTTGGTACACAGATTCTTCCATGTTACTGTTGTGATCCTTTTCTCCACTTCCTATAATATATACACAAAGACAGACACACACCTGTAACATATCAGGTTATACATAGATTATACCTTATTTATACATTGTGATAGACAGTTGTGATACCTTACTTATATACCTTATTCACTGATTATACCTTAGTTATACCTGCATTATACCTTAGTTATACTGAGTTATACCTTAGTTATACCCTAAGATACACTGTTATACCTGATTTATAACTTTGTTATACATTCAGATACACTATAGTCACTGATTATACCTTAGTTATACCGCATTTATACCTTAGTTATACTGAGTTATACCTTAGTTATACCCTAAGATACACTGTTATACCTTAGTTATACCTTTGTTATACATTCATATACACTATAGTCACTGATTATACCTTAGTTATCCCGCAATTATACCTTAGTTATACTGAGTTATACATTAGTTATACGCTAAGATACAGTGTTATACCTGATTTATACCTTTGTTATACATTCAGATACACTATTTTCACTGACTATACATTAGTTATACCGCAATTATACCTTAGTTATACCGCAATTATACCTTACACTGTTATACCTGATTTATACCTTTGTTATACCTTAAGATACACTGTTATTGTGATTATACCTTAGTTATACATTCTGATACATTAAGTATACCTTAATTATACATTGATTATACAATTTTTTCACTGATTATACCTAGTTATACCTGAATTATACCTTACTTATACTGAGTTATATTGAATTATACCTTAGTTATACAGAGATATTGTGACAATTTTACCTTGTTCATCTTCTGTTTCTCTCTGGATTGTTGTTATGCATAGTGGATACTGCATTAGGATATTGCTTGCACTCTTTAGCTGTAAATAGAATCTAATGGACATGTCGTTCATTATATCCATTGGCGGATATCCTTCTGTTACTTGGAATTGGATCTTTAAATCTTCTTTTTGTTGATCGATCTTGATGTTTGCTTTGATAGTTTGGTTGAAGTCATTGAACGTTGATGTTGTTGGTATTAGGACTCCACTTACTCTGTAATTGATGAATCTGTAATCTTCAGTCCAAGTTCCATTATGATGGAGTAGAATTGCGATTTCTTGCATATCTCTGTGATCGATTGAATTGCGATGTCTGTTTTGCAGTGATCGATTGATTTGCAGTGATCGATCGAATTTGTAGGAGAGAGATCGATCCAGATGCGCGATTCCAGATGGCGAAACTGATCTGTGATTCTTGGCGAAATTGATCTGCGATTTCTTGGCGTTTGGGAGGTTTTTGCGTTTGGGAGGTTTTTGAGCCGGCGCGATTCACGTATTTTGGAGATTTATGGTTTTCGGTTTTGTGTTTTTACGCTACAGATTTACGTAAAACAGGAATTTCCTGTTTTAGGTATTTTTGTAATTTTGGAAAGTTTTTAAAGTATTTCAGCAATCTTTTCCTTTGTAGGTAAAAAAGTTAGGTGGTGCCAAAAGGTAAGTATTTATGTAAAATCCCCTTAATTAAACCTGCCACGTCTTTATTCTAACCCCATTGGTGTTTCCTTGGAATGTGACATTGTTGACATGAACAAACTCTATTTTCTCCTCCTTCCCCTTTATACCAAGACTTCCGATGCTATAAAATAATAATAATAAAAAATTAAACACAATTCATATATATATATATATATATATATATAGAGAGAGAGAGAGAGAGAGAGAGAGAGAGAGAGAGAGAGAGAGAGAGAGAGAGGATATCAGCACTAGTTTTAATTAAGAATGTAAAATACCTTATTCCATGTCCTGGACCGCAAGTGATATTATTAATATCAACATATGACGAACCGTGGCTAATTCATATGCAATCATCACCTATATATTTCAATTTAAGTTAATGTTAAGAAAAAAATTACACAATAATAATTAATCTATATTTAAAAAAAAAAAGTGAAAATACGTAATATTGATAATTTAAGTAACTATATATACCTATTTTGATAGTGGAACCGTGGATAAAAATATAAGTAGCATGTTGGAGATGAATTCCGTCGGTGTTGGGGTTGTCCCATGGAGCATTAATGGTTAGATTTGAAACATAAACCCAATTTCATCTCTCAAAGGCTGTATGCATTCCTGGCATTTTAGGTTATTTATGTGTATATTTTCCGAGTGTGATATTATAAGTCCTTGCTCAATAATTTTCATACATTCATAAATAAGAGAAATTTTGAAAAATAAAAAAACTCAAGTTAATAATTATAATTAGAGTAATCAGTTTCATACCGTTGCTTTCTTTCCATATTGCTGCAATAAAAAAAAAACATGATAATTAGTAATTTTGGGGAAAAAAACTGATATAATTAAATGTGGATAAATTAGGAAATTAATTAATAATTAAATTAGCCTGATAATTATAATCTTTTTATTTATTAGAATGACCTTTTTATTATTAGCCTGATAATTATAATCTTTTTATTTATTAGAATGACCTTTTTATTATGTTTGCAATCTAAGGACCACCAATTTGTGCCTAGACCATTGAGAGAACCATGACCATGGATTAAGAGTCCATTAATTTTGTCAAATGCAATCCATTGTTTGCATTTCTTATTTTGGCACTTCCATTTTTCAGGATTTGTTGGAGTTACTATTTCTCCTTCTATCTGTGATGTCATAATTCACGCATGAAATTACTAGAAAAAAAGTAAAAAAAAAGGAGAGAAAATTAATTACTTTTTGAAAAAAACGTATATCATGAACCATCATGTTGCTCTGATAACCAAAAAAAAAAAAAAAAAGAAAAAGAAAAAAGATATTAGCTCATGACTCTATGCATCTATGTACCATAGACGTTAATTTGGAGAAGTTCGATTGTGGTGTTAGATCACTATAATCATATCAAGTAGTTATTGTATTGACATAGTATGGTTGTAGCAGTTCTGGACTAGTCTAATTTGGGATGAGTGTGAACACGAAATTTTCCGAGACAAAAAAAAGAGTCGTGCACCTTGAATTTATAGCGGTACGACTGTAATTTATTTTCCACGGCCGTAGTTGAAATTTTTAGTCAAAGTCAAAGAAGTGGTTAAAATTTACAATCGTCCACCCCCCAATTACGGTCGTACGACTGTACTTATAGTTGTACGACTGTAATTAGCGGTGGATGACTGTAGATTCAATTATCGCTCATCCCAAATGGGAGAGAGATGGGTCGTGATTTAGGGGCATTATTATGTCTTCTTATCCCTTTTTTAGGTCTAAAAATATCAGAAGAAAGAAAGGAATGAGGAGGATGAAAAAATTGGGATTGAAGAGAGCTGAAGAGGCATTGAGAGAAGAGGATAGAAGAGTAGAAAATACACATTCATTTTCTCCTACTCTATTCTCTTTGAATCTTTGTATTGTGAGGTCGAAATTGAAAGAAATCATAGGTTAATAACCTGTCACTTAAAGATAGTTAACTTTAGAACATGAACTCGATCAAATCCGTAACTTGTGGAGGATTTTGGACAAATTTTTGTACCTTAACATTCTAAGGAGGTGAAGCAATTCAGAGCCCATTCAAGGAGTTTTCTTCAATCAAATCGACGTTTGATCTGCGCTACAAGGGTAACTATCTAAAACTAGTGTTTTGCTTCATTTTTTGGGTGTTTTGGTTCGTTTTCATGCATAAAATAATGCAGTGAATACGAACGGATTATCTTAATCCCGTTGACCGTACACGATACCGAAAATAAGATCTTCTAAATACTAGAATTTGATAAAATTTAGAGTATAAAGGAAATAAGGAAAATTTTCATTCAAATCAAGTCTGCCAATCCCATTACAACCAAGCCTTTATATAGGCGAAAAATAAAGCAAAACAGTCCAAAACTAACAAGGAAAGAAAAGCAAAACAAAAAAAGAAACAACCGAAAACTTTCCTGAAGAGTCCAAAAAACTAAAAAATGCTAATTTAAAGGCCTAAACGTTGTTTTTTGCTCGTTGGCCCGTTTCCGATAACTTTAGGCTAAAAAATCACTGAAATCGGTCCACTTTCAATTGTCACCATAAAACTTACACAAAAAGGTCAAAGCCTTCTCTTCTACATCATAAAATCACCTAAAACCCCAAATACAAGTTTGTTGTTTTTGGGCAGGTTACAGTCGTACGACTGTAGTTACAGTCTTGCCACTGTTCTTGGCCACCGCGGCTCTAAATCCTGTCCATCTAAATAATTTAAGTAATTTTCGGACCAAAAATGAATTACAGTCACATAACTGTAATTATAGTCGTATGACTGTAAATGATTGTATTTACAGCCGTACGACTGTAATCTCAGTCTCACGGCTGTAGTTTTTTGTCAGCAACAGAAAATCACAAAAATTCAGAAAAATCCCAAAAAAAGTCGAAAAAATTATAAAAATGTACAAAAATAAAAAAATCATAAAAAACAAACCAAAATAAAATCATCTCATGCATTCACGACCATAGATTTATCTTTCGAGTTGTTGCAATTAGAATAAGAAAACGACGGGATCCAAATCTCCTGAAAACAGACCCATATTCACACGATAAATGGAAATAAACCGGTAAAAGAAAATATCTTTAAAAATGTATTTTCTCATGAAAAAAAAATATAGGAACGTTTCTAAACCATTTTCCAGGTCTAGTCGGGCAAACTAGCCGAGTTTACCATGACTATCCCCTAAAAGCATGCCCCCGAACTTCGTATCTCCCCGTTCTATCTACTTAAGTCCAACTCATTGGATATATTTGTACTAACCTTTATTTTGCAGGAGGTTAATTTTATTTAATTTTATTTATTTATTTTCAATTTAACACATCATATACTGGCGTAAAATAGGCGATTGTACCCTGATCCCCAAATTATATAAATGTATCCCATAGGATAGTTTGATATGATTTGATTGGGTTGTAAATAATTGATTTATTTCTCGCTTTTATCCGTATGTACACCGCATGATTAAATCAATGGAAAATTAACCTTAGAAATATAAAATGCTGTCAACGAACATTGGCCAAAATTTATTTTGATTGGACATGAAATAAGGGACTTGTCTGGACCTAGATCTCTCAAAAGTGTAGCGGTCCTCGTCCTGTTAAGCTACGCTCTAATTTCTTGGTTAAGCTGAACCGGGTGGCGACTCTTACATTTTCTTTTGAGATTTAGGTCTCGATTCTTTTACGAAATAAATATGAATTTTCCAAGACCGAATTTCCAGCAATTAAAACAAAAAACCCCAAAAAGCGACCCACCTCGTGGTGCTATTTTGATTTTCTTCACAATGGCAACTCTGCTGGGGATTTCTTAGGAAAAGTTTTCTTAAAACTTAAAAGAATTTGACAAGCCCTGAAAAATGTCTAATCAAAATAAGGTGGATGATTCATTCGTGGTATTTTATCTTGCATTTTAGTTAGACATATGTGGAGACCTTTTAGGCAGAATGCGGCGAAGCGAACCGGGGAAAAAGAACTTGTAGAAATCCTTTTCTTGGAATGTGAACTTTGGAAAAGCTGGTTTTATATTTTCGGAAAATCCCGTTTTATTACTTAAAGATCTCGAAACCTAAATTTCAAGATCAGTGACAGAGTCGCCACCCGGATCAGCTCATCCGGGAAATTCTAGTATAGCTCCCTACCGAGCATAGATTGTTGTACCTAATCCAGAGATTTAGGGTTCGGGCAATTTACCTATTCAACCTCAAGCTTGCTTCCATTCATAAGTGCATATTACAATATTTTACTCACTTATTCTCTACCCATTTCATCTTTTATTATTGATTAACCCATGCTCATTTAGATGACAGAAATAAATAAAGTGCAGGAAAGTAAATCATACATCCAAACCAAATAAAAAGATAGAGGCTGCTTATTACAACCCTAAAAGATAAAAACTCTCATCCTCACCAATACAATCTTCTACTATACATGAAAATCTATAAAAGTACAATCGCCTAGAATACACGAAAATCTATTAAGTACATCCAAAATAAAATAAAATAAAAAGAAATAAAAGCTGAAAAATAGAAGGTTAGCACAATTATATCACAGACACACATAAGACTCACAACAAGATAGAATAGGAAATATCAGAAAGTAGGATCATGTATTTAGGGGGTAACCGAGAAGTCCGGGTGACTTACTCGATTAGACTTAGAAAACTGTTTTAGAAATGCCCTATAGGTTTTTTGTGCTTGAAAACAATTTTGAAGATAGTTTGGCTTAATTACATGCAAATTGCTTCAGCTTAGTGAGTCGGGTATCCCGGAAATTGGGGTTCCGTTCGTGGGGGTTCCTAATTCTAAACATCCATCTAAAGTTCAAAACAGTAAACACATAAAAAACGGTTTTGGTTCTGAAGACAGCATCACGCGACGACATCCGTAAGAGTCATCCTGAGATTCTGCCTTCATTTGGGAACTATAGCCGTGTGGCTCTTATTAGAGCCGCGTTGCTATAGCCACTACAGTAGTGTGGCTGTAGTGTCTAAAACCCGAAATTGGTTTTCTTTGCTTTTGTAAACACTATTTTGACTCGTTTCTGTGATTTCTAGGATTTTAGGGAACCTGGGGGTCTACTAAAGATGGACAGTGGATCCAATTTGGATCAAACAACCCTGTGTTCCAAAAAAACCAAAATCAACGAAACCCAAATCTCACATCAACGTTGTTGGAAAATCGAAAACCATAATTCTAAATGTAATGGATATGATCTAACTGAAATAATTCATAACAGAATGATTAAAATGGGAAACTAATTGCTTTCAGTCGGTTTTAGGGCGTTTCGGGTTTCTGCCTAGAAGAACACAGCGGTGCGGCTATAGTGTTACAGACGCTTACCTCTATTCTAAGGGATTACAGCCGCTCGGCTCTAGTCAGAGCTGCACGACTATAATCAAACAGACAGTTTGCAGAAATTTTATAAAACACAAAAAAAAAACACAGCAAAAGCAATCAAATACGAGTTTACAGCCTCTCAGAGCTTACCCTTTTGATGTTCTAGTGTGTTTAACAACCGGAGTTGGATTTAGATGCTAGAATCCGTTTAGAACCTCACGAACATCTCGAAATCCTCAAACATAAGCCTTGAATCAATCTAAAAAAAAACCCGAGAACAATCCCAAATGAATGTGAAACGTTTAAACACTCACGCTCAATATGTTGCTAGTCTATTTTTTGTGTTTTTCTTTGGTTTCTTATCACTCTTTCTCTCTTTCTCTCTGTTTCTCTTTTTTTTCCTTTGGTTTTCTTTTCTCTCTTAATGTTCTCTCTGTTTTTCTCCTCCATTATTATCCCCTCTATTTTTTATTTTGTTCTCCCTAAAAACCTAGAGAAAGTCGGCTCCAATTCCCTGATTTTGCAATCATTCTCCCTGTCAAATATTGATGTTGGCCATTTAAGAAGTAATCTGATCGCTCGTTACAACCACACGGCTGTAAGATTACAGCTGTGCCGCTCTAATGTTACAGCCGTACGGCTATAACCAAAGCTAACCAGGTTTTTTCCTAAATTCCACACTTACATTTAAGTTCTCTAATCATTCGAAGGACCTTTCTCGGGGTTTCAAATCGAGGACTATTCAGTTTTTGGAGTGTTTAAGACATTCCAAGCAACATCCAGCTCATTCTCAAGTCTGACTCACATTCATCTGTTTAGCAGGTAATATAGAATTTTCATCATAGAGGTCGAGAAAACCCGTGCTCACAAGCTACCCCTCACGGGATAAAAGTTGACTCAAGGTCAAGCTATTATGCCCGGATTGAGTTTAGTCTCGTGATAGGGAGCACGGTGAGAAAAGGGAAGAAAACGTACTCGACATTTTGGTTTGTCGAGAAAATCAGACGTAACATCTTGCTCGGGATGTTCCTCGACTCTTTGTGGAGCGATGATTCTGAAGTTGGCTCTAGGAGCTTTGTTTTGAAGTTGGCTCTCTTGGTAGAGTTATAATTTTAAAGTTGGCTTTAGGAGCTTTGGTTTGAAGTTGGCTCTCTTGGTGGAGCTATAAGTCTGAAGTTGGCTCTCGAGGGAGCTATAATTCTAAAGTTGGCTTCTTAGTGGACCTATAATTCTGAAGTTGGCTCTCGGGGGAGCTATAGTTCTGAAGTTGGCTTCTCAGTGGAGCTATAATTCTGAAGTTTGTTCTCAGTGGAGCTATAATTCTGAAGTTGGCTTCTCAGCAGAGCTATAATTCTGAAGTTGTCTTCTCAGCAGAGCCATAATTCTAAAGTTGACTTCTCAGCGGAGCTATAATTCTAAAGTTGGCTCTCAGCGGAGCTATAATTCTGAAGTTGGCTTCTCAACAGAGCTATTTAGCTTCTCAGCGAAGATATAATTCTAAAGTTGGCTCTCAACGGAGCTATAATTCTGAAGTTGGTTTCTCAGCGGAGCTAAAATTTTGAAGTTGGCTTCTTAACGGAGCTATAATTCTGAAGTTGGCTCTCAGCGGAGCTATAATTCTGAAGTTGGCTTTTTAGTGGAGCTATAATTATGAAGTTGGCTTCTCAGTGGAGCTATAATTCTAAAGTTGGCTTCTCAGCGAAGCTATAA
Source organism: Euphorbia tirucalli (assembly GCA_039660915.1). Lineage (NCBI taxonomy): Eukaryota > Viridiplantae > Streptophyta > Magnoliopsida > Malpighiales > Euphorbiaceae > Euphorbia > Euphorbia tirucalli. The sequence continues at coordinate 15,684,078 of CM077638.1, read as the reverse complement.
TTCTGAAGTTGGCTCTCAACGGAGCTATAATTCTAAAGTTGGCTTCTCAGTGGAGCTATGATTCTGAAGTTGGCTTCTCAGCGGAGCTATGATTATGAAGTTGGCTTCTCAGTGGAGCTATAAATCTGAAGTTGGCTTCTCAATGGAGCTATGATTTTGAAGTTGGCTCTCAACGGAGCTATAATTTTGAAGTTGGCTTCTTAGCGGAGCTATAATTCTGAAGTTGGCTTCTCAGCAGAGCTATGATACTGAAGTTGTATTGAAAGTGCTTAATCAAGAATAAATACGGCTCGATTGTTTTGCCCCTGGATACCTGCAAAAGCAAAGAGAACCCTTCTTGGGATTATACTGGCATAAATGAAAGTTATGAAAATTGAGAAAATTCTCTTACCTGAGATTTAGAGGATGCCCTAGTGTCAAACTATTTCAGCTTTCTGAGCACCCATGATTCAGGATAACCCGATGATGACAGTAAGCACTTGTACTTGAGTTAGGATTGATGCATGTATGCATGCATGTGTGTATGCTTTGAGTGTATGCATATATATGACATGATGTTCTACTGCTGAGCTTGGTGTCTGTATGAGTCTAGGGACGTGACCCGTAGCTTTCGATCAGCCTCAGTGGTGGTCTAGATGGCTTATGGCGCTTCACCCATGGGGGTTATGTTAACTGCGACCTTGATTTATTTGGATTCCATGCATTCTAATTGCCTCATTAAGACCAAGGGATGCTCCTTCCTACTTCAGGCATGTTTCTATACTATGCTTACTCAGTCTAATTGCCTCAATACCCTCCTGATCGATGGGTTACCATACAGATCTGGTTACTAGAGAAATTAGGCCTTTTGAGTACTCATCCTCCTCATTCATGGTACGCTTCGAAGCGCTATCGGGCTTGGCGTATCGAGATCACAGACTTTGCCACCTGTTCTGTAAAGGAATGGTCTATTTGGCTGAGGGAGAGGATGAGAGTTAGACTCTACATTTTGTACTAAACTTTTGTACATAACATCCTAAATGGGTATTGCTGTTTATAACATGAATTCCATTTTCATCATCGTGGGCTTGCATGCAATGACCTATTGATGGATGTTTATATGTAATAGCACGACCTGTGCAATGTGAACATCTAAGAAGAAAATCAAACATGCATAATATCATTGTGATGACCTCAGAATAAGCGTAATAGGGGAATTAAAAGGGACTTTGACTCTGAACATCACCTTGTTCTTGTTACCAACACGTCCTTTCGGTTTTCCATGTCGGAAATTTTCTCTTTGTGACAACTTGCTCCTCCTCTTTTTTTTTTTGGATAGCCTGAAAATTCTGCATGAGTATTCCATCCATGTTGATCTCTTCATATTGGTCCACCTTGGTGTTGGAAAGTGTGCCTTGACATGTTCATCGAAGGTTGTGAGAACATCGCCTCTGATGATATCCAGTGGTTTGGCCTTTACCTGCCCTTAGTGTTAGGAATTTGTATTTAGGTACAAAATGCTTCGTCAGATATGGTCCACTACGTGCTGTAATCTGTATGTGGACATTTATATACAGTGACATGATGTGTGCATATTGAACATCGAAATAGAATATAAAACATCCATGATATAATGAATGTGGATGCATTAGGAAAATCCAAACTGTGGCTCTAGTTTTGATCAATGCCCCCTTGTTTCACCAATATGTCCTTTCGATTTTCGACATTAGAGACCTTTTTTTTAGTATCAACGTGGATTGATATATGTTATTTTGATATCTTTCATCCTAGGCTTTTTCTTTTTGTGAGGTTCGTTCTTTGGGTCTGAAGTTTGCAACCCTCCCTTTGATGTAATGTCGAGTTTACTTTGGAAGGTATTTCATTTGTTACAATACTAACTTGGCATACATGGATCTCTATTTCTTGAGTAGTTTCTAGAATTTGAGCGATAATCACTCCTTTATTTTCTACCCCTGGTATAAGGAGTCGTACGATGATCCTTTAACTTGTGGTGTTTGGATACTGAATTGTCCTTGCTCTATTTGCATTATCTACGTCCTGTCTTGGACCCCAACGGTGTCATATTGGACAACTGCAATTGTCTTAGGTCACGCCTTTTATGGCGAAAATGAGAAAAGTGGGTGAGACAACGTAGATGACGTTGTTCCAGGTTCGAGCTTGGGAATGGAGTAACGGGGATGACATGGGCGATGTGGCATGGTAATTTAGGTGTGAGGAGAAATTGGTTTTTTTTTTGTATATATCTATATATCAATATATATATATATGGAATCACAACAGGAGGTGTCGGGATTCTCATATATCAAAGAAGCGTGGCTGACTTAAGGAATGGGTTGGTTATAACTTTGATAGGGAATTGGGGCTGCAAACTTGGACACCATTGGGGTCAAGATCCGTTGAGTCTTAATAGCAAGAACCTCGAGCAGCAGGTCGGTTAATCATGTGAATCTGTCTCTCGCTGGTTAAATGACCTATCGAGATACCCCTTTTTTGAAGAAAGAAACTAAACCTAAGCCATAGCTACCTTTTGGTTTTCTTGCTGCATTTAAATTCATGCATGTCATGTGTGTTTAATATGCCTTTTGGATGAACCATGCATGCGTAATTCATGTACACATGAATGTCATACGAACAAGATAATACATCCACTACGACCGAGAACTGCTTCAGGGTTTTACCACATGATGGGTGATGAAGGTTATTTGAATTTCTCATGGGTTGGAGATTTTCATGAGTTTGGGGTCTAGCTTTAGAGTTTTGACACGAGGTACCTTCTTGGATAGGGAATTGGGCTTGGGGCTTCATTTTGGAGTTTGATTTTGAGGTTCAACAACAGCTTTTGGCTTGGAATGGTCTAGATATCATGTGTGCTGCTTAAATTGAAACTCTACAGCGGGATCGATAGCATCTCGAATTGTGATTTGTAAGGATTGCTGATCTTGGTTGACGAATGACTCGGCGGGGATAATGTCGTTCCATATTTATTTATCTCACAAACTCACTTTTCCAGAGTGAGTTCGATTAGAGCCAGATTCACTTTCAGGTTCCTTGCAGTACTTAGATTAATGTCATGCATTTTAATATTATATGTGTTGGACATGTCTTTTCAGATGGTCAAATGAATGCATAATGCCATGTACATGCAATCATCACATGAGTAAAAAGATAACGAACTGCATTGCATTCAAAATAGGTTCAATACACCTTACAAACAAAATGAGTTCCCTACAAGAAGGAAGTCCTTAAAAGGTGTTGACCTCATCTGATTATTTTTTGACTAGTAACCATTTCGGCTTCAGTGCCATTGCCCCATTCTTATCAAATGAGACCTTATAGTTCTTCATCATATTCCTTTCCTCGAGAGGTTTGAGGAGTTTCCTTGGCAGTTTATTTGATTGCCCCAGGTCATCTATCAAAGCTAGATGAGATCTTTAATTTTCCATTGTCGATTAGCTTTTGAATCTCATCCCTTAAGGCTAAACATTCTTTAGTCTGATAGCCTTTCATCACATGATAGCTACAGAAATTACTCTTATGTGCTTCTTTTGGGTCCACAAATGGTTTGATAGTCTACAGTAGACCCTCCTTTCTATACTCATAAAATAGTTTGTTTAACGAGTAGGGGCCACGGATAGATGCCTTTTCCGTTACCCTTGGTAGGTGGGTTTCAGGCATGTCGCAAAATAGAGTCAATGTCGACATTGGTCTTGAGGGGCCCTTTTGGTTCTACTTCATTGGCAACCCTCGAACATCCTCTTGAATGATCTGATCCAGAGAAGCCATCTCGGGAAGTGCCATATGATTCTTTTGGCTTTTGATCCGAGTAAGGTGCCTCTGAGAGGCTACTACAACATCTTCTTTTGGATAGCCTATAAATTTCTTTGATTCAAGAAGGTGTAGCAGCCGTGCTCAGTCTTCACAGTGATTGGAGGTGACTCCATATCCATGTTCAGCCCTGGTAGACTTAAGTCTCGATAGGAGGACTTTTCAAGGTGTTGAGAATGAGCATCAGTAACCTGGGCATTCTGCTTCTCGCTAGGATTGGCATTGGAACTTATGCATACCATATCTCTTATTTTTCCTTCTATCTCTACCACTTTTGTTTCCAATTTGGTGCATTTTGTCGTCAGTCTCTCTACTCTGCCAAAGTTATCCCCTAACATTTCTCTTAGCATTGCTATCGGCTCTTCCCTGACTGCCTTTCAAAATCATGATGAGGCGACATAGTCCTCCACAATGCCTATCATGCTATTAAAGTTCATTGAATTAGTCATCCCCTCCTTATGGACTCTTGCTGAAACATTGACTCCTTTTGCCAAATTCGGCTCTGATCCTGACACTACTTGTGAACCTGACTTCATCATTTCTGATTCTAATTTTGATGATCGAACTTGATTGATGGCTTCTCCAATGGTCCTTTCTCGAAATCTTAACCCTCTCCCTGATAGGAACATTTGTTAGTGTCGACAGTGTATGCATGAACAAAATAGGGGATGATGTATGCATGTATGTTGTGATGCTTGCGTGGGGAATAACATGAACGAGACAAACTACCTCATGATAAGTATGTATGGTGGTGATTGCACATGTGATGTCATGTAATGTCATGTCATGTTATATTCTTCTGAATCACCCAAATGTATACAAAATCAAGGATGGAATTGCACAAATGTAATGAATGCTGTTGAGATGGTTGTAGATTAGAGCGAGGTATGGCGTATAAGTATACACCAAGTGGATAAAATGACACACGGGGTGTCCACGGATCGAAGCAAGATGATACTTGTGAGGGACTTAAAATAAGGCGCATGACTATACACCTAGGGGATAGAATGATGCGTAGGGTGTCCACGGATCGAAGCAAGATGATACTTGTGAGGAACTTGAAATAAGGTGCATAATTATACACCTAGGGAATATAATGACACATGGGGTGTCCACGGATCGAAGCAAGATGATACTTGTAAAGGAACTTGAAATAAGGTGCATGACTATACACCTAGGGAATAAAATGACACGCGGACCATGGGTCAAGGCAAGATGATACTTACAAGGAACTTGAAATAAGGTGTATAATTATACACCCGGGGAATAAAATGACATGCAGGGTGTCCACGAGTCGGAGCAAGATGATACTTACAAGGAACTTGAAATAAGGTGCATAACTATACAGCCGGGGAATAAAATGACACGCGGGGTGTCCACAGATTGAAGCAAGATGATACTTATGAGGGTGCAGACTATGCTATAGATGTGTGCATATGGGTGGTGTACGGATGGGGTTTCGACGCTCTGGGAGCACCTTGGTTTTTTTTTATGCTATGATGTGAGATGAGATTAACGTATGTTCAGCACACGTGTGAAGTCTCGGTGCTCAAGGAGCACCTCGAGTTCTTATGTCATGATATGAAATGAATGTGTGCTTGGAGCACGGCAGGGTTCTGTCGCTCGGGGAGCACCTTGGGAACATATCGTGTGAGATTCTTCGACGTTCATGGAACATCAATGTATGAGGTAAGTCTTTAATGCTCATAGAGTGCCTTAATGACTTGGTGTTATGGAATGAAGTTTTCAGTGCTTGTGGAACACTTAAACAGTTTGATGTATGAAGTGTGGTTTTTGATGCTCGTGGAATACCTAAACAGTTTGATGCATGAGTGAGATGTACGGTTGTGAGTTAATCATGATTGGATGATGTCAGATGGATGGAAATGACAATGAGGATGATTTTCTTTGTTTCCATTCTTTTTACTTTGGACATTCTAAGAATACCCAATGCCATGCGAAAGACAACGCAATAAGGTCACATGTGAGTCGTCACACTGACAGAGCTTCGACGCTTTCAGGGCACCTAGTGAATGTCATGGAATGGTCACGTGTGTATTGACACATGGAAAGAGATTCGACGCTTTGTAGGTCAATCAAGTGATATAAAATGGTCACATGGGGGCCGTCCCATGGACAGGGTTTTGAAGCTTTTAGGGCATCCAACATGAAATGATGTTACAAATAAGTCACGTGTGAATAGAGACACGGATAGAGGTTCGGTGCTCGTGGAACACCTTGTATGATTTAGTAATATCATGAAATGCCCTTATACATGTAGCAATCTGGTACTCATGGAGTACCTCAAATGATTCAACAATGTCATGAAACGATTTGATGTGGATCACGACACACAAACAAGACTCTGGCATGACCGTGACACTAACGATGAATGGACATGATGTCATGTAATGTTCTCACGTGACCCTCCATATGAATACAGACCTAAGACTGTTGTCATCCTCTAGTGAATGAAATGGTCTAGTGAAATGGCCAAGTACAATCCGGTGCACAGGCGGAACACGGGTAGCTTTAAGACACCTGATACAAAATGAAATGATCATGAAGGGCATACTCAGAACATCCTTTATTAAGTGGAATGAGATGATATGAATGTCCATGTCATACAAAATGCAAATGGCTGCACGAAGATGTGGTTAGTATGCATGACATACGGGATGATGTTATCTATGCTTCATGGAAATGTCACACATGAGATGTATATGGCACACAATTAAAATATTGTGGCTGCACGAAGATGTGGTTAGCATCAATGTCATACATATGCTCATGTCTTGAAAATGGCCGCACAAAAACTTGGTTAGAATGGCACACGAATGATCATGCATGCTTGATGTTTCGTGAAAAGGTCAAATAAAGCTATCATAGAGCAAACATTAGCAAACGCAACAATATGCTCACCCTTCCAACCTTATTCCTCTTTTTGATTGGCATGCATTCTTCCTAGGTGTTGGGTCTCTTTGGTACCAACCGAGGATACCAAAGGTGTACTCTTAATGTCCAATTTCATGTTTTATGTTTTGGTAATCCTAAGGGGAAGTTACTAGGTCATTACACGTGGGTCAAAATCAATCCAAGGGTCGTACAGGTTCCCATAACGAATATACACTCCTCCACATAGAACATGAGAGGTTCATGCGATGCTATGAGTGGTTTACTGTAATATCCCAAAAATTTGACAAGTATAAATATTTGGTAAAAATATATTCCAGTATGATTATAAGTGATATTATAATTTGAGGATTTTTGTGGACTAGAGTTCAGCGATGATATATATATATTTGAGAATTATATTTATGGGATGGAATATGGAGGAAATATAAAAATAGAAAGTTTTGGGGGTGAAAATTATATGCACAGTAAGGATATAATCGAAAGGAATTAAAAGTTATGTGGACGAATTTAGAAATTTAAAATAAATTCATTTAAGGGCAAAAAAGTAATTTTATAAGAAAGATATTTGTATAAAGGAAATAAAAGAACAAAGGAGGGGGAAGAAAAGAATTGCTCTAGACGAAATGTCCAGAGCCAACATGTATATATATTTGTATATGTATAAAGAAGAAAAATTGTATAATTCGATGAACAAAGGAGGGGGAAGAAAAGAATTGCTCTAGACGAAATGTCCAGAGCCAACATGTATATATATTTGTATATGTATAAAGAAGAAAAATTGTATAATTCGATATTCTGCCGTCCGGTCATGATGAATTACAGGTACGTAATCAGAACTAAATGAATTTCACTATGTACGGTTAAGATTTTGTTTACAGGTTTATATGATAGTGTATTTAGAAATGTAATTTTAGAGTAATTTTGTAAATTAATTCTAAATATTAAGTGATATGAGAATAAAATTGGTATATTTGGACTGCTGGCAGTGCTGTGAATCTAATAGTGTGAATCTAGTAGTATTCTCCGTCCGAATTATAGGTACTGTTCCGGTGATCAGAATATTTTCTGACGAGTTTATGTTGGTTTAATATTTTTATATTGATCTATGAATTATTTGAAGAAACATTAATTCTTGGAGTTTTTGATGAATTTGGACAGATTTATTTTATATGAATTATTGAAGTATTTAGAGTTAAAATTAATTATATTATTTATTGGAAAATTAGTTTAAGTGGGATTTATATGTGAAGAAAATATGAAAGTTATAAGAAATGCATTTGAAGGAATATATGATGTATAGGGTGATTTTTGATAATTTGGTGAATAGTGACATATCGTATTTGTGAATAGTAACTGTATATATGAATAGTGACTATATATGCGGAGAACTACGTGGTTTTCATTCCCAAATTGGAATTATCGGGATATGTAGGAAGCTTAATATTAAGTTAATATCAAGTCCAAGCCAAATAAATAGATAAAATTAGATAGATTTTATCAGCAATATGAGATTATTTGATACTAGAATTTGAGATATGATGATAATAAATATATTATCTGGAGAAGTTTGTGACTACTTGTGAGTATAAGCTTGATCTAAGTAATTTGTGAGTTATATGTGATTTTATGATATTGTGTGATTATTTGATGATGTGGGTCGATATGATCTGTTGAAATATATATATATATATATATATATATATATATATATATATATATATGTGTGTGTGTGTTATAGGAGACACTGTATATTATTGTATTTGAACATTTGTGAATCACATGACACATCGTTCATGTGATAAATGTACTTGCATATGATATGTGGTATATGTAAAATTTGTATATGAATATATGTTAATTACTTGACATGGATCATATGACATATGTAATTGTGCATGAATACGTGAAATAAATGTTATATATGAAAGTCAGGGAACATGATTACATGAAATATAAAGGGACGTTGTGACATTCCTGTCCAGACACTGCACATGGAATATCTGTTATCTGGACCTATATGGTCACCCACATGGAATATATGATACATGGACCGCAAGATCAATCACTTGTTATTTGTACCGAAAGGTCAACACACATGTTATATGAGCTGGCCAGCTAAATCATTTGTTATATGTTACATGATCCCGGGGTAGTCGTTTGGCTGGTTATGTCACAACAAATAAAAGAAATGGCTTATTCATTTAGATGTGAGTGAATAAGTGTTAACTTACATACGTAAGATTGCTTGTGATTGTTAAAGTAGTTAACGATTTATATTCACTATATTGATTTTTGAATTTGTTAATAATTTATAATTTATAATTTCTGTGCATCCATCTAAAGTTCAAAACAGTAAACAAATAAAAAACGGTTTTGATTCTGAAGACAGCATCACGCGATGACGTCCGTGGGAGTTATCCTGAGATTCTGCCTTCATTTGGGAACTATAGCCGTGTGGCTCTAATTAGAGCCGCGTAGCTATAGCCACTACAGCAGTGTGGCTGCAGTGTCCAGAACCTTAAATTGGTTTTCTTTGCTTTTGTAAACACTATTTTGACTCGTTTTGGTGATTTCTAGGATTTTAGGGAACTTGGGGGTCCGCTAAAGCTAGATAGTGGATCCGATTTGGATCGAACAACCCCACGTTCCAAAAAAACCAACACCAACGAAACCCAAATCTTACATCAACGTCATTGGAAAACTGAAAACCATAATTCTGAATGTAACAGATGTGATCTGACTGAAATAATTCATAACAGAATGATTAAAATGGGAAACTAACTGCTTTCGGTCGATTTTAGGGCGTTTCGGGTTTCTGCCCAGAAGAACACAGCCGTGTGGCTATGGTGTTACGGCTACTCGGCTCTGTTCTAAGGGATTACAGCTGCTCGGCTCTACTCAGAGCAGTACGGCTGTAATCAAACAGACAGTTTTTAGAAATTTTATACAACATAGAAAATACACAGCAAAAGCAATCAAATATGAGTTTAAAGCCTCTCATAGCTTGCCCTTTTGATGTTCCAGTGTGTTTATCGATCGGAGTTGGATTTGCATGCCGGAATCCTCTTAGAACCTCACGAACGTCCTGAAATCCTCGAACACGAGCCTCGAATCAATCCAAACAAGAACAATCCCGAATGAATGTGAAACGTCCATGCACTCATGCTCAATGTGTTTCTAATCTGTTTTTTGTGTTTCGGTTTGGTTTCTTATCACTCTTTCTCTCTTTCTCCCTGTTTCTCTCGTTTTTCCTTTGGTTTTCTTTTCTCACTTAAAGTTCTCTTTGTTTTTCTCCTCCATTATTGTCCCCTCTGTTTTTTGTTTTGTTCTCCCTAAAAACCTAGAGAAATACGACTCCAATCCCCCTGATTTTGGAATCATTCTCCCTGTCAAATACTAATGTTGGCTATTTAGGAAGAAATCTGATCACTCTAGTGTTATAGCCGTACGACTGTAGTTGATTTTGGAATCATTCTCCCTGTCAAATACTAATGTTGGCTATTTAGGAAGAAATCTGATCACTCTAGTGTTATAGCCGCACGGCTGTAGTTGTGCAACTACAGCGGTACGGCTATAACCAGAGCTAACCAGGCTTTTTCCTTAATCCCACACTCACATCTAAGTTCTCTAATCACTCAAAGGACCTTTCTCGAGGTTTTGGATTGAGGATTGTTCGGTTTTCAGAGCATTTAAGACATTCTAGGAAACATCCCGCTCATTCTCAAGTCCAACTCACATTCGTCTGTCTAACAGGTAACATAGGATTTTCATCACAGAGGTCGAGAAAATCCATGCTCACAACATACTTGCATTAGGTTGATTATCCAATTTTCAGTCCGGTGAATCATTGAAGTGTCACCTATATTCCTCATGGTCTTAGGGGCATGGATACAAAACATCACCCATAGCCTCATACGTACCCCTTCATTTGGACCCTTGAGTGGGGAGAAGTGAGGAGTATATTTTGCTATGGGCACCTTGATTTTATCCCAGCTTGGACCGAACTCATGTAGGCAACCTTAGTTGGATTCCCTTAGCATATCAAAACAAATTGCATGAATGTTACAATAACACCTTCATCATCCCCGGTTGGTGATCGAAGTGAACCCCTCCTAGGACTCGGTTAGAATTTTCTCAAAAATTAACCATGACTGGAGGAATAAGGTTGGAGGGATACGTTTCGCATGCTATGTGCTACGTGGTTTTCATTTCTTTGTATCATACCATCATCAACACTTTCCACGAACATAACATGCAACACGTGAATCATTTGTGTAATACTAACTCACATCTTTTATACAGCCACTTGCATTTTTCGTGTGTAAATACCCTTGTGACATTCACACTAACAATTTCTTATGCAGCCATGCATCCCCTCATTGTGTGAAAAGCATTAATTCATGCACATCACTTAAATGTCATAAGCACTAACCAATTTGCTTTGTAGCCATATGGAATGCATGTCATGCATAAAACAGTCATGTGGACCTTGAACAATCCCATAAGGATCACACACATCACATCACCTACCAAGTAGGAAACCATTTAGGTGCTCCACAAGCACCAAAAACATCATTTCATACATCAAACTGTTTAGGTGCTCCACGATAGGGGTGCACACGGTCGGTTAAACAGTCTGTGTGGACTTCTACAAATGGTTAACCATTTGAACCTTTTTTAATTTACTAACCATACACTATCCATTAAATTCGCTTAACCATTAATTTCAGTCGGTTAACCATTTCTTTACGATTAACCATTTATGAAATAGACATTATGATTTTGCTAAATGTATAATATTTGAAACCTCAAATAAATAGACCATAAATCTCAAATGTCAAATAAATATCTAAAATTACGAACCATAGTCTTAATTATTAATTAAAATAACATTTTCACCATAAACTCCAATAATTAAAACATTAATAAAAAAAAAGTTCCCAAACATAGAATTGTTGTATAAGATCAAACATTAATTAATGAAATTGTTCTTTACTGTTTGTTTTTTAGTGAATGTGAAATTAAGAATTGAGAGGAGATAGGATTGGAAGGGAGTGACCAAAACCACTTGGTGTTGTATAGCAAGGAAGTAAAATAATAACAAAGGCCCAAATGTTTCACTTATTATTCATATTACCTCTATCTATATAATTAAATAATTTTTTTTAAGAAAAATATTTGTAAAAAGTCAATTAACCATGAGTCCACATGGACTTTTGGTGTAAAAACCCAAACGTAAACCGTAACCGTTAATTTCTAAAAATAAAAACTATACACTAGTCCATCAGTTTCGGTTAACCATATTTTTAGCTCGGTTTCGGTTCGGTTTCACAGTTTTTCATTTTTTTGGTTTTTTTTGTGCACTCCTACTCCACGAGCACTAAAACCCTCATTTCATACATCAAGCCATTTAGGTGATCCACAAACACCAAAAACCTCATTTCATACATCGAGCCAGTTAGGTGCTCCACGAACACCAAAAACCTTCATTTCATGCATCAAACCATTTAGGTGCTCCATGAGCACCGAAAACATCATTCCATACATCAAGCCGTTTAGGTGCTCCATGAGTACTGAAAACCACATGTCATACATCAAACCGTTTAGGTGCTTCACGAGCACCAAAAACATCATTTCATACATCAAACCGTTTAGGTGCCCTACGAGCACTGAAAACCACATTCCATACATCAAACCGTTTAGGTGCTCCATGAGCACCGAAAACATCATTTCATACATCAAACCGTTTAGGTCTCCATGAGCATTGAAAACATCATTTCATACACCAAACCGTATAGGTGCTCCACGAGCAATGAAAACATCATTTCATACATCAAACCGTATAAGTGCTCCACGAGCACTAAAAACCTCATTTTATAAATCAAACCGTTTAGGTGCTCCACGAGCACCAAAAAAATCATTTCATACTTCAAATCGTATAGGTGCTTTATGAGCACTAAAAACCTCATTTCATACATCAAACCATTTAGGTGCTCCATGAGCACCAAAAAACTCATTTCATACATCAAACCATTTAGGTGCTCCATGAGCACCGAAAACATCATTTCATACATCAAACCGTTTAGGTGCTCCACGAGCACCGAGAACATCATTTCATACATCAAACCGTTTAGTTGCTCTATGAGCGCCGAAAACATCATTTCATGCATCAAACCGTTTAGGTGCTACACGAGCACTGAAAACTTCATCTCATACACCAATTCATTTAGGTGTTCTACGAACATCGAAAACTTCGTTTCACAAATCAACCCATTTAGGTGCTCCACGAGCACTGAAAACTCCACTTTATGCATTAATGTTCCACGAACATCGAAAAATCCCATACATCATGTCCCCCAGGTGCTCCTCGAGTGCTGAAACTCTACCCGTGCACCAAGCACGCATTCATCTCATATCATGATGTAAAACCCAAGGTGCTCCCCGAGCGCCAAAATTCTGTCCGTGTGCCAAGCACACATTCATTTCATCACATAAGAAGGTGCTCCACGAGCACTGAAACTCCGCCCGTGCGCCAAGCACACATTCAGTTCATCACATAAGAACCCAAGGTGCTCTGCAAGCATTGAAAATTTGCCCGTGCACCAAGCACGCATTCGTTTCATCTCATAAAAATCCAAGGTGCTCCCCGAGCACTAAAACTCTGCTCGTGTGCCAAGCACGCATTCATTTCATCTTAGAAAAACCCAAGGGCTCCTCGAGCTTTGAAACTCTGTCCGTGTGCCAAGCACGCATTCATTTCGTCACATAAAAATCTAAGGTTCTCCCTAAGCATCGAAACACTGCCCGTGTACCAAGCACGCATTCATTTCATCTAATAAAAACCCAAGGTGCTCCCCGAGCACCGAAACTCTGCTCGTGTGCCAAGCACGTATTCATTTCATAAGAAAACATAAAAACCCAAGGTGCTCCTCGAGCGCCGAAACTTTGCCTATGTGCCAAGCATGAGCTCATTTCATCTTATAGATGACATAAAAGCCTAAGGTGCTCCCCGAGCACCAAAACTCCGTCTGTGTGCCGTGCACATGTACACTCCACAACACATCTGCACATAATCTCATTAGGTGTTCCACAAACGCCGAACCCCTGTCCGTGTATCGATTTACATGTGACTCATTTGTAAACATCATGTCATCTATCTCTAAGACATCAAAACTCTATCTATGTGACAATTTATCATGCAACCATGTCACAATATTCACTCACATCAATTGCTCCTAAAGCACCAAAACTCTGTCCTTGTGCTGGTGTACATGCGACCACCTCACGACACTTACTCTCATCCGATGCCCTAAAAGTGCCACAGCCTCGTCCGTGTGGCGGCTCACACTCTATCATCTCGTATTGTTTTATGCATGGCATTAGGTATTCTCGGGACTATAAAAAAAAACAATAACAAAAAAAAGGTCCCATATGTCTTCATCCATGTGAAACATGGCATCATTCACTCATCATCAACTCAGGACCATCATCTCACCATGCATGCCAATTAGTACGTCGTACATAGGTTCATGTCATCCATCCATAATATTAACCTTATGTTGAATGTGCAGTTTGGAATCGACCTTCAAGGCGGTTAGTGCACATTGAATCGTAGTCCAGTCGGTAAGTACAATCAGCTCAGTCAGAAGCAGTCACCGTGGAAGACTCTATAGAGGGTTTAGGGTCTGATTCGGACTTGAGGTTCGGTTGCCTTCCTTGCCAGTTGATAGCTCGATTTTGTTGGAAGAAGCAAGCGGAGCAGTGATGGCTAATGAAACTACTGGGAATGTGCCTTTTCATATGAATGCTTTTGTGGATGCCCTTCTGAATTTATTTTGGTTTAAGGCTACTCTCAGGGAGTAGATGCAAGTTGTGTTAACTACTAATGCATGTCAGACTGTTCAACCAACTGAGATTCCGGTCGGGAATATGAGAAATATTGCTCAAGTGATGCCTAGAACAGGAGGAAGTATTCGCAGGAGTAGTGGAAGAGTCATCCCTCATAGGGAGATTTATCGCCATTTCGAACAGGATTAAGCCATTGAGAGGGACAAAGAAGCTTCGGGTGAGATGGCTATGAAAAAGTGTCTCAAAGAAAAGTTATCTGATTTAAAGCTCTGCTGCCAAAGTTTAAGGAGTTGATGCACTATAATCCCATGCAGACCCAGCTACTCTGATGGCAGAAGGGAGAGAACATTTTCCAGTAGGCTTTTAGATGTCATATTTACCCCCATACACTAGAGAAGGTCCGCTGGAGGCTCACTTGGACAGTTATGTGAGGACTATGTCCAGTCTAGGAATCGGGAAAATCCATGTGCTAAACTTGTTCCGAATGACCTTGAGAGGTGCTGTAGTGAATTGGTACTTAAAAATGCCTATTCATATCCATTCCACATGGGAGGATCTGGCCGGAGCATTCGTGAAACAGTATGCTTATAACACCCAAGTGGAGACTACTTTGGAAGACTTAGAGAGGATTTGCCAGAAACCTAATGAGACTTTCTTAGCCTATTACAAGAGATGGATGGATGTCCAAGTGTTAGTGGACGGGGCCTCCGAAATTGGAATCTCTTGTTGTGAAACTGGTCGACGGTAGCTTGCCTCAGTACAAAGAGAAAATGAAGCTAAAGAGGTTCCATGCCTTTACAGATGTTGTTGAGTCTGCCAAGCATATCAAAAGGTACGAGGAGGAAGAACAGAGGAATAATCATAATACGAGTAATTATCAGGACAGTTGAGGGTACACAAAGGGATATAAGAGTAGTAGCTCCACCTCGACACCAACTGGGTCTAGTTCGAAGGCTGCTCAGACTGTATCCCATATGCAAGTGCAATAATCAGATGTGGCTGCTGTGGTCCAAGGTAGACAGTCATCAGCTTCTCAAAGGCTCAATAATCCATGGTCAGAGCCCCTGATTCGTATCTTTGCCAAGTGTAGGAAGGCTGGCTTACTCCAAAGCTTGAAACAATACACACCTCCAGCCGAGCTAGATAAAGAAAATTTTTATGCTTACCATGTGATGGTGGATCATCGCACGAGTGAATGTACCAGTCTGATAAGGGCCATCTAACAATTGATTGTTGATAAGAAGATTATGGAGCCACCGCTAAAACTAAGCATGGAGAGTAACCCCTTGCCCAACTTTGGGGGTCAAATCAACATGGTTCAATCTGGACTCCCAACCAACTGTGTGTTTGCTCAGATCATCAGGGATAATCTGAGTGTGCGAGCCGTTATAATGGATGAAGAGGAAGAATTGAAGAATGCCAGAGGGTAGATGTCTGTAGTAGGAAATATGCAAGGGCCGATTGATCTGGCTAACATTGAGTTTGACGAAGATTTGGAAGAATTGAAATTTAGGGGACCAAAGCCAATTTATCCAGTTGAGACCAAGATGGGAACAATACTTGAGAAAGATAATCCTGTATTGCACATTACCCAAAGCGGTAGAGTTTATCATCTTGCTAATGTGGCACCTCAAGTACCACCGCTCAGAAGGAATGGTCTAGTTGTAGGGGCGGATATTGCCATTCCTCTCCTGAGAAATAAAGAAGATGATCTTGTGGTGGAACAACTAACAAAGACCCCGGCCAGAGTAAGAATTTGGCATCTGCTCATGGAATCCAGGAAGCATCGTGAAGTGGTAGCAAAGCAATTAATAGAGATGGAGGCCACTCCTCTCATGTCTCCTGAAGAAGTCTGTGCTGTGATTAAGGGGATCAACTTGAAAGCTAGCCGCCCCTCGGAAACTAGTTTTGGAGTTCTGACCTTCTGCCAGAAGGTATGAATCATAACAAGGCCTTGTACTTGAAAGTGGAGATTATGGATTGGGTAATGCCTTGTGTGATGGTTGATGACGGCTCAGTCCTAAATATATGTCCCTCAAAGATCCTGCCATACTTAGATATCAAGATAGAAGCACTCTGTTGATCTATTACAGTAATTAGAGCTTATGATGATAGTAAGAGGTCTATGATTGGCACATTCGAAGCTGAAGTGAGTGTCGAGGAAATTAAGTCCAAGGTGCTATTCATGGTTATTGACATCCTTATCACCTCTGCTTCTAGGGAGACCATGGTTTTATACCCTAGGAGGGGTACCATCAACTCTTTATCAGAAGGTGAAGTTCAGTGTTGAAGGAAAAGTAGTGACTGTGAAGGATGAGGAGCCATCTATTGTAGCTGCTCTGAATGCTATGGAATAGCCAATGACTGGATTCTAGGTGTTAATGATTTCTGATGAAAGTAAGGCTAACCCCAAATTCTCGGAATGGATCCATAAATATTTTGCTAAGCAGAAATTTGAGCCTGGAAAAGGATTAGGGGCAAAGTAATAGGGTGTCCCCAAATTCAACATTGATGTTGGAAAGTTCCGTCAGCACGGGCTCGGTTATCATGAGAAAGAAAGCAAGTTGAGTAGAAAGCATGTGAATCTAGTTAACACATTTACTCATGCAGCTGAAGAAGTGTATGATGGAACTCCTGAACTAGTGACAGTTGAAGGGGATCAATTTCTAGGGTTTGAGATTTTCATGGATGTCTTCAACTTTGAAAAGCATGGAGTTGACCCTGTTGTGATCATGTTGCACACCGAAAATGAGAGTAAAGGAAAAATGATTCTAGGAGATTGGAAGTGTGAGCATGGGTTTTTTCCCGACCTCGATGATGAAAGATTTTATTACTTTTTCATGGATAAACGAGAGGTGGATTCAAAATGACTGGAATGACTTTGGAGACGTCTCGGATGACCCGAACATGTGTGACAAGTCTTGGTGCGGAACCCCGAAGAAGGTCGAGTGAGTGTTTAAGAGAACCGAAGAGAAAAGTGAAAAAAGGGTGAGAAAGGCAAGTCTGTCACTATAGCTACTTGGCTATAGTGCCCTACAGCCGTCCGGCTGTAGTATAGTCGCCCGGCTGTAAGCCACTACGGCTGCTTGGCTGTAATTACCAGATTTCCTAAATAAGTGGAATTTAGCAATTAATTCGAATTTTTACCCTTAAATCGGATCATATATAAGGCCAGACTCAAAATTAGGTCAAGACAAAACACAGAGAATTAATTCTGTAAAAAAAACAAGTGAAAAATGGCTAGGGTTTGGATTTTTAGAGAGAGAAAGAGAGAAAAATCAAAGAACTCAATCTAAATCATAACAAAACTCTAACTTTATATGTAGAAACGATTAGGGTGCTATAAGGATTAACATTCTAGAGTGATTCTGATCAGTTTAGTATTCATTCAGATTGATTCAGGGTTCGATTCTGGCTTTGGAGGATAGTAGATGATTTCAGGTTATTCGTGATTTCAAGGGATTTTTGGGCATTCGAATCCGTTTTTGGTGATCCAAAACACTGGAACACAGACAAGGTATACTCTGAGAGGTCCTAAAAACTCCTTTTGAATTGTTCTAGGTGTTGATTGTTTATAATTTTGCGTTTTTCTCAAATCTGGAAGTGAACCCAGTATAGCCACCCCGCCTGATGATTATAGCCGCTCGGCTATACTACAGCTGCGCGGATATAACCTTTTAGTGGCGTGGCTATAGTCTGCTAATTGCAGCAGCTCGGCTATAATCTCTAGGGCAGAAGCTCCGAATGCCCTAAATCGGCCGATAACACTTCCGTTTTCAAAATTAAATGTGTTTTTTTATGAATATTATCGGTTAGACCACATCCACATATGATTATATCCATGGTTTTCGAGTTTTTGATTGATGGATGTGGGATTGAATGTTGATGATTTTAGGTTTTTAGGGATTTTCGGACTCGTTTGATCTGATCTGAACCTGTTTTGTGGAATTTCATGAATTTCCAGAAACCCCATATTACTCGAAACCATCAAAATTCTAAAACAATTTTTTAAAACGAGGAAGAAAACCGAATTGCTGATTCTAGAGCATTACAGCCGCTCGACTGTAGGTGTTATAGCCACCCTATCCACTACAGTGGCACGACTGTGATACACTATAGCCGCTTGGCTGTAGTTTGAGAAGAAAAATTACAGTTTTGCCCTTTTTGGCCTCTAACTTGTAATTTTGCCTCTCTTTTCGATTCAAAAAGGATTTTTGGTGTGTTTATGTTTCTGAAAACCCTATATGGATGTTAAATTTAGGCCCACTCACGAATGGAACCCCTTGGGTTCCGAGATATCCGGCCCACTAAAAGATGGAAAATGCATGTAAAATGAGGCAAATTGTTTTCAAAACTGGTTTTCATTCATAAAATCTACAGGGCGTTTCTATAAAATGTTTTCATGGTCTAATCGAGTAGTCATCCAGACTTCTCGATTATCCCCCCATTTATGATCCCGTTTCCCAAAATACCCCTATTCTATCTTGTATGAGTCCTTGGTGTGATTTTCTTGTTTGTGCTAATTGTATTTGGATGCAGCTTTTTATTTTTTATTTTTGATGTATTTAATAGATCACTCCGTGTATCTAGGCGATTGTACTTTTTAGATTATCGTGTATTATAGGCGGCTGTAAATGGTGAGGATGAGAGGTTTTCTTTTTCGAGTTGTATAATTTGGCCATTACTTTACTTTTCTTGCATTTTTATTTTTCTGCACTTTATCTATGGTTTATATTTATGTCATTTGTATGAGCATTAACTAAAATTGAAAGAAGATAAAATAGGTAGAATTAAGTGAATGTAATATCGTATTATGAAATAATAATTGAAAACAAGTTAAGGATTAGTAGATGTGTTGCCCGAACCTTGAATCTCTAGATTAGGTACTGCGTCAACACCTGGTAGGGAGCTATACCGGAATTTCCTGGATGAGCTGATCTGGGTGGCGACTCTGTATCTGATCATGAAATTTAGGTTTCGAGATCTTTAAGTTTAAATTGGGATTTTCTAAAAATCTGTTTTCCAAAATTCACACTTAAAATTAGGTTTTCTATAAAAAGTGTTTTCTCAATAAAATGAAAGGTTTTCTTAAGAAAGATTAAAACCCATTTTCAAAACCACATCATCACCCAAAAAGAAAATCCCCGGTTCCTGCTTCACTACACGTTCCAAAAAATGTCGTCCACTCACAGTGGTGACTCTCTTGAGGACTAACAGTTTCTTTAAAATGGTTTTCATAAAAACTTAAGGAATTTAGGAACAATTGAAGTATATCCTCGGTTGTAGTCAATTATTAATTCATAATCTGATATCTCATTCACAACCGCATAGCATGACATTTTCTCTTCTTGAATCCCTCCAACACATGATTAAGCTCGGTTTATTTCCAAAGGTGACCTACCTCTTCCGCTAGGATTGGAGGCACCCGAGGAGGTAAACCACTCATAGCACCGCATGAACCTTACATCATGTTCTATGATGAGGAGTGTATTTTTGCATGGGAACCTATACGACCCTTGGCTTGACTCATACCTTCTTGTAATGGCCTAGTAACTTCCCCTTAGGACTACCAAAACATAAATTTGAAATTGGATATTGAGAGTCCCGGTTAATGCCAAAGAGACCTAATACCTAGGAAGAATGCTAGACTAATCGAAAGGAGGAATAACGTTGGAAGGGAGAGCATGTTTTTGCATGTGCTAACTTTTGTTCCATGGTTGTTTTACTTTTGGCCTTTACTTGCAACATCATACATGCATCATCCGTGTGTCATTTTCTAACCATATTTTCATGCAGCCATTTTGAAGCATCATCATACGTGTGGTATTGTACTGACCATATTCTCATGCAGCTATAACATTCTATTTGTGTGCCATCACATCTCACGTGTTGACATTCCCATAAAGCATACACGACATCATCTTGTGTGACATGCATCCTAACCAGGTCTTTGTGCAGCCACTTGCATTCTGTATGACATGGGCATTCATCTGATCTCATCCCATCTAAAATGAAAGGATGTTCTAAGTACGCCCTTCACGACCATTTCATTTCATGACATATCGGGTGTCCCAAAAAACTACCCGTATTTCGCCTGTGCACCAAATTGCACTTGGCCATTTCATTACATCATTTCACTCATTAGAGGACCACGACGATCTTAGGTTTATACTCGTGTGGCGGGTCGCACGATATCATTACATGGCATCATGTCCATTCATCATTGGTGTCATGGCGATGCCAAAGTCTTGCTTGTGTGTCGCGATACACGTCGGATTGTTCCATAACATTGATGATTCATTTGAGGTACTCCACGAGTGCCGAACTAGTACTCATATTAGGATATTTCATGACATTCCTAAATCACGCAAGGTGTTCCATGAACGCTGAAGTTCTATCCGTGTTTCGAGTTACACGTGACTTGTTTGTAACATCACTTCATTAAAGATGCTATAAAAACATCAAACCTCTGTCTATGGAACGACTCCTATATGACCACTTCATATCACCTCATTGACCCACGAAGTGTCGAACCTCTGTCCATATGGTGAAACACATGTAACCATTTCATGACATCTACTAGGTGCCCCGAAGGCGGCGAACCTTTGTCCGTGTGATGGCTCACACGCGACATTTTTGCATTGTCTTTCGTATGGCATGGGGTATGCTTGGAACATCCAAAATAAAAAGAAAGAAAAATACAAAGGTCATTTTCATCACCATCCACATCCATGAAGCATCATCCAGACATGAACATGTACATACCATACATACCACTTAGTATGTTGAGTCTAGGTTTATGACATCCATCCGAAATTCTAACCTTATATTGAATGTGCAGTTTGGATCGAACATCAAAGCGGTTAGTTAGTGTTGAGTCAGAGCCGAACCAATCAGTTCAGTCATTTCAATCAGAGTCGATCACAGTGGAGGGGATCAGTTCAGGGTCGGATTCAGATCGGGAGGTTGAAACTCGGTTGCCTACTTTACTAGTTGATAGTTAGATTCTGTTGGAAGAAGCAGATAGATCAGAGATGGCCGACAGAAATGGTGGGAACATGCCCTTTGACATGAAAGCTTTTATGAGGAATTTTCCGAGCTCGGATGAATTTAAGGCTACCCTTAAGGAGCAAATGCAGGCAGTGATGGACACTACCCTTGTTCAGACTGTTCCATCGACTCAGACTTCAGTTGGAAGTGGAGGATAATAGTTTGTACAAGCAACGAATGGAGATGGAGGGAGTCTTCCCGGAGGAAGTGGTGGAGTTGTCAATTTTAGGGAACCCAACCGTCAATTTGAAGAAGATGAGGCCTTTAAGAAGGCAAGAGAAGCCTCGATTGAGACTGTAGTGGAAAAGTGTTTCAATCAAAAATTGTCTGATATTGAAGCCATACTGCCTAAGCTAAAAGAGATGGTGCACTATAATCCCATTCGGTGTACCGACCCGGCTACTTTGATGGCCAATGGAGAAGAGCCACTTTCAGCTGGTTTTCACATGCCCTGTCTTCCTCCGTACACCAGGGAATGCCCACTAGAAGCCCACTTAGACAGTTACGTGAGGTTGATCACTAGTATGGGGATCAGGAAGGGTCATCTCTTAAACCTGTTTTCGAGTACTTTAAGGGTGACAAAGTTGTATATGAAGATGCCCCTGTATACCCATTCTACTTGGGAGGACCTATCTGAAGCTTTTATGAAGTAGTACACTTACAACACCTAGGTAGAAACAACTCTTAAAAATCTAGAAAGGATTCGCCAGTAGCCAAATGAGTCTTTCCTGGCTTACTACAAACGGTGGATGGATGTGTAGGTTCTGGTGGATGGGGCACCGAAGTTAAGAGTCACTGATTGCAAAGCTGGTGGATGGTAGTCTGCCCCAGTAAAAAGACAATATGAAGCTAAAAAGGTTCCACTCCTTCAATGGGGTGGTCAAATTTGCTATACGTATCAAGCGATATAAAGAAAAAGAGTAGAGGGGTAGACAGAGTTCCGGCTCCTACAAAAGTAACCCGGGGTACTCTTAAGGATACAAAGGTAGTAGTTCTAAGACTACTGCAGTCAGGTCTAGTTCTAAGAAGACGTCAAAAGAAACCTCTATTGAAGTGTAAGAGGCAGAGGTGGCTATTGTGAACCAAGGAAGACAGACTCCTCAGAGGGTCACCAGTCCGTGGACCGAGTCAGCAAGTCAGATTTTTGCCAAGTTTAGAAAGGCTAGGCTGTTGCAGAGTTTGAGGCCGTTCTCGCCTCCAACTGAGGCAGATGGAGATAATTTCTTCTCTTACCATGTGATGACGGGTCACCGTAAGAATGACTGCACCCAGCTGATTAAGGCCATCAAGTAGTTGGTCACTGATGGTAAGATCGTTGAGCCAGCTCTGAAGCCGAGCGTACAAAAGAATCCACTCCCTACTTTTGGAAGTCAAGTGAATATGGTGTAGTCTGGTCTACCGACTAATTATGTATTCACTCAGATCATCAAAGCAAATCCGAGCGTGCGAGCTGTATTAGTGGAAAGTGAAAAAGAGCCAGAGGTAGTCGAAGAGCAAACATTGGCAGTGAGGAATAAGGTAGGTCCCATCGATTTGGATGAGATTGAAGTGGATGATGAGTATAAGGATTTTAAGATCCAAGAGTCGAAGCCAGTTTATCCGGTGGAGACAAGAAGGGGAACCGTGATTGAGAAAGATGGGCCGGTGATGCATATTACAAGGAGCGAAAGGGCTTATCAACCCTCTAATGTACCACCTCCAGCACCCTCTAGAAGGAATACCACACCTATGCAGTACGATGCTACCCGATCATCTCCAATGGCCAAAGAGGAAGACATGGTAGTGGAACAACTGAAGAGAACACCAGCTTGTGCTAGTGTTTGGCACTTACTTATGGAATCAAAGAGGCACCGCGAGGTGGTAGTTAAGCAGTTAATGGAGAATGGAGGCTAACCCCACTATGTCTTCGGATGAGGTATGTGCAATGATCAAGGGAATGGATCTGAAAGCTAATCAAGCCCCAGAGATCAGTTTTGAGGTTGAGGACCTCCCACCTGAAGGGGTTAATCATAATAGGGCTCTATACCTGAAGGTTAAAGTCATAGATAGAATGATGCTGAGCGTAATGGTGGATGACGGCTCGGCCTTAAACATTTGCCCTGCCCAGATCCTGCCTTATTTGGGGATGAGTATAGAAGCTCTGTGCTGATCCAACACTGTGATTAGGGCATATGATGATAGCAAAAGAGTTGTGCTTGGGACTTTTGAAGCCGAAGTAAAGGTGGGGGAAGTTAAGTCGAAGGTGTTGCTCACGGTGATGGACATTCCTGTCACCTTCTCTCTGCTCTTGGGAAGGCCACGGTTCCATGCCCTAGGAGGAGTGCCCTCGACCTTGCAACAAAAGGTAAAGTTTTTAATTAAAGGGAAGGTGGTGACTATTGAAGCAGATGAGCCTTCCGTTGTGGCTGCCTTGAGTGCTAATGAGCAGTCGATGACTGGTTTTCAAGTGGCGGTGATTACTAATAGGCCGAAATTTCCAGACTAGATTAATAAGTACTTTACCAAGTAGAACTATGAGCCTGGAAAAGGGTTAGGGGCCAAGCAGTAAGGTATCCCTGAGTTTAATATTGAAGCCGGCAAGTACCGCCAATTTGGGCTTGGTTATCGCGAGGGGAAGGCTAAGCAAGAGAGGAAACATATGAACTTGGTGGACACCTTTGTCCGAGCCTCTGAATCAGTCTGTGATGGGACTCTTGAGCTAGTAGTTGTTGAGGGAGGCCAACTCCCGGGGTTTGAGATTTTTGTTTCAGCAAGTATGGAACCGAGCCTGTTGTGAGTATGCTGCGAACTGGAACCGGAGACAAAGGCAAGGAAATTCCAAGTCAGAAAGCAATTGACCAAGTTAGAGTTGAATTTAGGGATAAGGGGGAAGCCTTTGAGAAGATTAACATGGTGAGAAGTGAGACTGAAGTGGCTATGGAAGCCATCATTAGGGCACTGTCCACTCTGATGAAGCCGAGCAAGGGTTCAAAGAAGAAAGAGCCACCTGTTAGAAGGAAACATGAAGAGCTCATAAAAGAAGCTGTGAAGGCGGTTACCATACTGGTGATGAGGGGTAAAGCCGAAACACTTGAAGAGGAGCTAACCGTGGAGCAAAAAGAAGATCTGGAAGATGACATTGGGTACCTGTTCAAAGAGTTCGACTATACTGCTGCTAATGAAGACCCTCCGCATGTGGAGGATGGAAATTTTTCTAATGTATCAAATTTTTCAATTTATGATGTGAACAATTCTGGCTACAAGGCCTTTAATGTAATAAAATCTGATTTTGCTTACTTGTGTGATGTTTTTCCTGATGGAACTGTGCATACATACAAACATTCATTTAATGTCTTTAGCATACATGAAGCATCATTGCATGAAATGAACCTAGGGACAAATAATAATCTAAAGACGGTATCAGTCTCGAAAGACCTCACCCCTGATGAGAGAAAAGAACTTGTAAAAATTTTACGAAAACATGTTAAAGCCTTCGCTTGGTCCTACGACGACCTGCCTGGGGTTGATAGAAAGATTGCAGAACATAGAATTCCGACAGATATGAAGATGAAGCCGCTTAGGTAGAAGCTTAGAAGATTGCGACCAGAATGGGCTGAAAAGGTTAAGGAAGAAGTGGCCAAGTAGATAAAGGCCAAGTTCTTAGAAGTGGTAGAGTATCCGGAATGGTTGGCTGACATCGTACCGGTTGCAAAGAAAGATGGTTGAGTCAGGTTCTCTATGGATTACAGGGATCTGAATAAGGCATCTCCCAAGGATGACTTCCTGCTCCCGCACATTGATGTTCTGATTAACAGTGCCGCCAGGGCAGCGATGTACTCATTCATGGATGGTTTCTCGGGGTACAACCAGATTCTGGTGAATATGGTCGACAACGTAAAAACGGCCTTTATCACAGAGTGAGGGTTTTATTGCTATAGAGTCATGCCTTTTGGGTTAAAGAATGCCGGGGCAACCTATCAGTGAGCAGTCACGACACTTCTGCACGATATGATCCACAAGGAGGTCGAGGTCTATGTGGACGACATATTAGTTAAATCTGTTGGGATTCGTCATCGGAAAAATAACATGGCGCAGCGAAAAATACACCGTTTAAAATTTCCTAGAATCCACCTATCGTGTCCAATTATCATTGATTAGAATAAAACCAATTTGAATCAAAAGAGATTAACTCATCAGATTTGTCTCTTTTAGAGACTGCTGCAGAATCGTTTCTTGAAACTGCGATCTCCAAAGTCTGGTGCACGACCAACTATTGAGCGGGAACCGGTGCTAGCCGAAGACGTGAAGGAATGGAGGATTAATGCTAGGATTTTCAGCTGATTTGGGGCTGCTCTTGGTGGCTAAAATTTCCAGCAATTAATTAGGGTTGAATTAGGGTTTTATTCCTTAAATGTGCCCTTATATAGACACCTTGTCTAATTGGGTTTTAATTAGGTTAATTAAACCCATGCCCACTAGAATTATAATTACATATAAACTTTAATTAAAAGGTATATACTTTGTAATTTAATTCCATTTGGCTAAATTTAATTACCCCTAAATAAAATTAAATCACACTTAAGTAAATACAATACATGATCCGTCACCTCTGTTCACGATCTCCCAAATGAGGTGAAACTTTCTGAGCACATGTTTGGATCTCTTGTGTGACTGGGGCTCCTTAGCTTGTACGATGGCCCCGTTGTTGTCACAAAAAGCATCAACTGGGTTTAGGATAGTGGGTACTACTCCTAACTCAGTTACGAATTTCTTGATCCAAACTGCTTCCTTTGCAGCTTCGTACGCAACTATGTACTCAGCTTCCGTTGTAGAGTCAGCGATGGTGGCCTGCTTTGAGGACCTCCAACTAATGGCACCAACATTCAGGAGAAAAGCATAACCAAACTGTGACTGGTTCTTATCCTCATCAGTCTCAAAGCTTGCATCAGTGTAACCTGACACTACCAGCTCATCTTGACCTCCATACACTAAGAAAGCATCCTTAGTCCGGTTAAGGTACTTCAAGATTGCCTTGACTACCTTCTAGTGTTTCTCACCGGGGTCCGACTGGTACCGACTAGTCATACTTAGTGCAAACGTGACATCAGGCCTTGTACATAACATGGAGTACATGATGGATCCTATAGTAGATGCATAAGGGATCTTTTCCATGCTCTCCCGGTCCTTTTTTGTTTTAGGACCATCTTTCTTACTTAGCTTCAACCCATGGTGCATAGGCAAGAATCCTTTCTTTGCCTTGTCCATGCTGAATCTTTTCAGAACCTTGTCTATGTACGTGACCTGACTTAGGCCTAGAAGTCGATTGGATCTATCTCTGTAGATCCTGATCCCTAAGATCATCTCAGCTTCGCCTAAGTCCTTCATTGCGAAGCACCTACTCAACCACTGCTTAACCCCTTGCAGTGTTGGTATATCGCCTCCAATGATAAGGATGTCGTCAACATACAGCAGTACAAAGGTGGAAACGCTCCCACTAACCATCTTATACACACAGGGCTTATTAGAATTCTGTGTGAAGCCATATTCTGTAATGGCCTCATTGAATCTCTGATTCCATGACCTCGATGCTTGCTTCAATCCATAAATGTATCTTTGAAGCTTGCATACTCGGTTTGGATACTTTGGTTCAATAAAACCCTCAGGTTGTGCCATGTACACATACTCTAGTAGCTTTCCATTAAGGAAAGCAGTCTTAACATCCATCTGTCATATCTTATAATCGTACCATGCAGCTATGGCTAGTAGTATCCTAATGGGTTTGAGCATAGCACCTGGTGAAAAGGTTTCATCATAGTCAATTCCTTGAACTTGCCTGAATCCTTTTGCCACTAATCACCCTTGAAGGTGTTGTCGGCCTTTAACTTGAAACACCACTCGCAACCTATCACTTTAGCACCCGGAGGTGGATCCACCAAGTTCCATACTTGGTTATCGTATATAGATTGCATCTCAGCCTCCATGGCTTTCCGCCATTGATCTAAGGGTGGGCTTTCAACAGCCTCCTGATAGGTCTTGGGCTCCTCTTGGTCAACAACCATAAGGTCCCCATCATCAGTCATGAGAAAGCCTTACCTCTCTGGCTAATGACATGTTCTACCAGACCTTCTAAGGTCCTGTGCAACCGGTTCTGGTTCCTCAATTTCTTGAGTAGTCAAATCGGTTCCCAAAGCATCCTCAGCAGTAGCTGCAGGAGTTTATGAGTCTTAAACTTTTGAAAGTTTTACATTACTCCCACTGTCTCTATTGGAAAGGAATTCCTTCTCCAAGAAGACTGCATTTCTGGCTATGAAAACTTTGTTTTCTGCCAGATCGTAGAAGTAATAACCGTCGTTTCCTTAGGGTAACCCACAAACTAGCACTTAATAGATTTGGACTCGAGTTTGCCACTTGTCAATTTCTTGACATGTGCATCATAGCCCCAAATCTTCAAGAAGGAAACATTAGGCTTTCGGTCCTTCCATAGTTCATATGGTGTTCCCTCAACTGCCTTGCTTGGTGTATTATTAAGAATGTAAGTAGCTGTCTCTAAAGCATATCCCCAAAAGGAGACAGGGAGTGTAGCTTGACTCATCATCAAGCGAACCATGTCTAGCAAGGTCCTATTCCTCCTTTCTGACACTCCATTCCACTGCGGTGTACCATGAGGAGTGAGTTGGGATACAATCCCACACTCTTTAAAAAATGAGTCAAACTCTTGGCTCAAATATTCACCCCCTCGGTCAGACCGAAGTGCTTTTATTTTCTTGCCAAGTTGGTTTTCTGCTTCATTCTTAACGTGCTTAAACCTTTGGAGAGTCTCAGACTTATGCTTCATCAGATACACGTAACCGTATCTGCTGAAGTCATCCGTGAAGGTGACGAAGTACAAAAAACCAGATCTAGCACTAGTGCTCATTGGGCCGCATACATTGGAATGTATTAGCTCCAATAGCTCTGAGGCCCTTTCAGCAGTCTTGCTCATCTTGCCTCTCAAACAAGATTCGCGTGTGTCATAAGACTGGATATCAAATGACCCTAGCACTCCACTAGAGTGAAGCCTAGCTATGCGCTTCTCATTTATATGGCTAAGTCGACAATGCCAGATGTAAGTAGGATTAATTTCATTTTGTTTTATCCTTTTAGTATTTATGTTATAGATTGAACTTTCACGTTTCAGATCAAGGATATATAAGCCATTTTCAAGAAATGCTGTTCCATAAATAATATTGCCACATTGCATAGAAATTCTACCATGTCTAATATTAAATATGAAACTAGAAATATCTAACGAAGAAATAGAAATAATATTCTTGCGCATTGCAGGTACAAAATAACAGTTTCTTAGTTCCAAAACAAGTCCATTAGGCATCTCTAAGAAATAATCTCCGATCTGCATGGCCTGAACTCGAGCACCATTTCTAACTCGAAGATCCACTTCTCCAGATCCTAGTAGTCTCTTATTTCTTAGACCCTACACATTTGAACAAATGTGAGATCCACATCCAGTGTCAAAGACCCAAGATGTAGAAATAGCCAGATTAATCTCAACAACATAAATACCTAAAGCAGCAGTTTTGCCCTTCAGTTGCTCCCTTAGCTTTGGACATGAGCTCTTCCAGTGCCCCTTCTCATGACACTCATGGCAGACATCGTCAGGAGAAGCAACCCTTGCTTTAGGTTGGGCCACCACCTTTTTGCCCTTCGCCTTGGCCTTTTGGGCCTTAGCCTTGGCTTTGGATCTGGCCCTTCCCTTAGCAATGGGCGTATTGCCCTTGTTCACCAGCAAAACTTTAGGAGTCTTCTTAAGAGACTGCTCAGCAAACTTGAGCATGCCATGCAGCTCAACAACCGATTTATCCAACCCTTGCACATGGTAATTCAATATAAACTGGTTGTAAGACTCAGGAAGTGACCCGAGAATAATGTCTGCTGCCAAGTCTTGCGGAACTGGCGAGCGAGGCGGGCAAGTGTGTCAATAGACCCCTTCAACTTTAGCACATGAGTGCTAACAGAAGTCCCGACTGCCATCACAGTCGTGCAAAGTGCCTTAGTTGTCCGGTAATGTTCCTGATGAGCCTGATCTTGGAACATCTTTTTAAGCTGATCCATCATCTCATAAGCATGCTCGTCCATGAACTGCTTCTGAAGATCAGAAGCCATGGTACCCAATATAAGGCACGAGACATCACGATCATCCCTCACATGCTGGCCATACTGCTCCACCATCGCCGTGGTGACGCCTCGACCTGCGGGAGGGCCAGCTGGTAAAAGAGGATTCAGTACATACTCTTTGGACTCTTGTCTAAGAACTATTTGTAAGTTCCTATCCTAGTTCAGGAAGTGAGTCCCCGAAAGCTTCTCCGTCTCTACGTTTGACCTAAGTGAGAGGGAGTTGTTGTTTGTTGCAGCCATTTAAATTGCTTAAGTGAAGTGGGATTATCTACATGGAAGAAATCATTGCTTGAGTTGGAAATAAAGAACTTTTAAGCCAATTCAAATTAATAATCCGATTTTAATTTGTTTGTTGGTGATTTTAATTGGCTTAGTTGACCAAGATCCATAACTTATCAATGACTGGCCGAACTAGGGCTCGTTAACCAACCATTGATTCGTTTGGTAGGACAACCTATCCAATCCTTCCACGAAGGACTATTGGTTTGATGGGCTTATTGACACTTTACCCATCTGTGCTTAGGGCCCGCTCTGAGCTAATACTACCCATGTTGAGTCAAACCACCATTCACATGTTAACCATACCAAGTATCCTAACCCTTGACGGCCCACCGAATACTATAATGTACCCAGCTAGGGCATGGCGCACATTGCAGCATCAATGGGAGGAAGAGGTGTGAATGTGGGAAGCACTTTTAAACAACTCAATATTTTAATTACCGGATTAAAATTTAGTGATACGGCTTAGCATGCATAAACGCGGGTAATAATTTGGTGATCCATACATCCATATTATATGACAAATGCAATAGCATACTTAATTTAAAATAAATGAGATCCTATGGGCCTTTAATTACAACCTAATGAAAAACTAAATATCCTATCTAATTCTTCGTGGGCTGGACTACAATCCTTCTTGGGCTCCCACCATGGCTTGCTTCATCTGGGCCTTCCTTCATACTTGATGCAATTACAATAATTTCATTTAAAATAAAATATATTCTAAAATTACATTAAAATAAAATAAATAAAAAATGGCACGCAGGCCATATTTCCCAAAATTAAATTACAACCGATAATAATTTAGGGCACATTTCAAACAAAGTACCTATCGTACACATAAATACCAATATGATGCATGATCATGGAATTCCAAATTATAAATATAAATGTTAAGCCGAATTACTTAGGGTGAAATCGCCAATTTTAACAATATGACTAAGGCCTATAAAGGCCCAATGGATAACATCTATAAATGCAAAATTAACAATTTTGCTCCCACTTGAATTTGGGCTGTCACAAATTTAAAATTTAGTCCTCCCAATTTTAACCGGTGTCACGGTTTATTGGACCAATTTCACAAAGTCCATATTCAATTTAGTATACAAACAATTAAATTAAATATGCATACCAACAAAATAAATAATTTAAATACAAATTAATTTTTAAAAAAAATTAATTTATTTTGCATTAGGGTCCGGGATAAAAAAATACCCACAAAATCCAAAACCGAACCCAAATCCCGCACGCGGCGCTGCTGCCCGGCAGCCTGCTGTGCTAAGGATGGGAATCGCAATTTGCGATTCCCTTTCCCCAACCTATTTTTTTTCTTAAATCATAAAAAAATTCCAGCCATAAAAAAAATAATCAATAAAGAAAATACAATTCTAGATTGAAACCAATTGGGGAAAAAAAAACCCCAAACAACAATTCTAGGGTTCATCCAAAAACAAAACCAATTGAGTAAAACCCTAAAATCACAAACTTGAAACCCATTCTTTCTTCAAGAATGCTTTCAAGAACCAATTCCAATCAATCTAATGGACAAAAACTAGGCTTTGATACCACTGTTGGGATTCGTCATCGGAAAAATAACATGGCGCAGCAGAAAATACACCGTTTAAAATTTCCTAGAATCCACCTATCGTGTCCAATTACCATTGATTAGAATAAAACCAATTTGAATTAAGAGA
Source organism: Euphorbia tirucalli (assembly GCA_039660915.1). NCBI lineage: Eukaryota > Viridiplantae > Streptophyta > Magnoliopsida > Malpighiales > Euphorbiaceae > Euphorbia > Euphorbia tirucalli. The sequence continues at coordinate 15,652,315 of CM077638.1, read as the reverse complement.
GATTAACTCACCAGATTCGTCTCTTCTAGAGACTGCTGCAGAATTGTTTCTTGAAACTGCGATCTCCAAAGTCCGGTGCACGACCAATTATTGAGCAGGAACCGGTGCTAACCGAAGACGCGAAGGAATGGAGGATTAATACTGGGATTTTCGGCTGATTTGGGGCTACTCTTGGCGGCTGAAATTTCCAGCAATTAATTAGGGTTGAATTAGGGTTTTATTCCTTAAGTGTACCTTTATATAGACACCTTGTCTAATTGCGTTTTAATTAGGTTAATTAAACCCAAGCCCACTAGAATGATAATTACATAAATAAACTTTAATTAAAAGGTATATACTATGTAATTTAATTCCATTTGGCTAAATTTAATTACCCCTAAATAAAATTAAATCACACTTAAGTAAATACTATATATGTATTTAATTTTCCTACTTAGGAAAATTATTTAATTAATTGTTTACTTTATGTAATTCAATTTATTGATAAATTAATTAATTACATTATGTAAACTTATTAATTGAATTAAATTCAACCAAATGTTAATTAATTACCTTGACACCAAATGTCAATTAATTAATGAACACATTCCTTCCAATGTACATTATATGTACAATTTCTATAAGTTCCAGCTCAGTTGATCTATGTGCACGATCTTATGGGTCTGTCTTTATGTTGGCAGTAGGCCCAAGGCCCACAGACTGTAAGTGGGTTCTAGCAAACCATTACAGCCCCCAATTAAGACAGAGATGCAGCAGTCTTTCGAAGACGCTTACCCGGTAGGAATCTCATAGTGTCTTTTGCCTAACGATATCGATATGAATAAACAAGAGGCATAGTGTTCGTCATCCTCTTCTGTTGTTTATTATATTTCTTGATCTTGAGTTGACTGATTAATCAAATAAGCACCAACTTACTTGGGTATGGCTATACACTTATTAGTCCCATTCATTAAGTGGCCAATGATATCATCTCGGTGTTACCCGAGTGGCAATTCCATCACTTCATCATCAATATCAACATGTTCACCGATCCACCCAATCATACCTGTATTCAGCATCCTTTTACAGACCTGTTAGGCGTATGTCAAAGTGAACCGGATTCCATATTGATATTATAATGAAATCTGGTCTGAGGATAAAAGAGACCTACTCAAGAAAGACCTATGATGTGACAACCATGTGGCTTTCTTATGCGGATCGATCCAGTCCCATGTCAACGACATGTACCTATATTCATGACTGACTATACAAGTACTATGGCTAGTTAAGAACTGCTATACAGTCATCGAATATACAAGTCTATGGTTCTATTAGTTCCACGATTAGAACATACCTGGGATAGGTTTTATGATTATTAATCAATGGATGCTGTACTCATATTAAAGCACAAGATATAAATGAAATAGATTAATTGACTTTATTAATGTGATACAAATAATGTATTCATACAATGAGTCTTAATGTATAATACAAAATACAAGAATCCAATGCCCTAAGAACTAGGGCACACCAACAAAATCCATGACCCAGGAGGAGCACCTAGCTATCCTGGATAGATTTTTAACTAGAATCGAGAAGTACAATCTTCGTCTCAATCCTAAGAAGTGTGTGTTTGGGGTAACGTCCGGAAAACTTCTTGGTCATGTAGTCAGTCAGAAAGGAATCGAAATGGATCTAGACAAGATCAAGGCCATCAGGGACATGCCGACACCGTAGTTAGAAAAAGAAGTGAGGTCATTTTTGGGTTCACTACAGTATGTCAGTCGGTTTATTGCAAGGTTCACGATAGTTTGCGAGCCAATTTTCAGACTTCTGAAGAAGAACCAGCCAGTGGAATGGAATGAGCAGTGTCAAATAGCCTTTGACAGAATTAAAGCTTATCTGATGAACCGTCCAGTTCTAAAGCCTTCAATACCGGACAAGCCCCTGATTCTGTACTTGGCTATTGAAGAGACTTTAGTAGGAGCAATGTTGGTACAAGAGCAGGAAGATGGGCGCGAACATGCGATCTACTACTTGAGTAAGAAGCTATTGGAGTACGAGACTAGATATACGATAGTAGAGAAAACCTGTGCTGCTATGGTATGGTTGACGAAGAAACTAAGACATTACTTCCAGTCATATAAAGTTCAGGTGGTAGCCAAAGTAGATCCTATGAAATACTTATGCCAAGCTCCAGTATTAGCTGGAAAATTATCGAGATGGTTGCTTTTGTTGTCAAAATTCAACATAGAGTATGTGATGAAGAAGATAATTAAAGGAAGAGCCGTAGAAGAATTTCTACCGATCAGCTGATAAATTCAGACAACATCAAGAATTTGGAATTTCCTGATGAACAACTGGCGGTGGTTGAAGAAGAAGTAAACAGATGGGTGATGTACTTTGACAGTGCAGTGACCAAACAAGGTGGAGGGTTCGGAGTAATCATTGCTATACCTGAAGGGGAAATCATCCCTCTGGCAAAACAGCTTGACTTTCAAGTAACTAATAACGGAGCAGAATACAAAGCTTGCCTCTTTGGAATTGATGCCCTGATCATATTAGGGGCAAATAAGGTCTTAGTCATCGGGGATTCAGCTTTGGTGATTCGGCAAGTTACCGGAGATTGGGAGATAAAAGAAGAATCGCTCCGTCCTTATCTCAAGCTGGTTTGGGAGAGGGCGAAGGTATTCAGTCAGTGTGAATTTTGGCATGTGCCTTGGGAAGAAAATCAGATGGCAGATTCCTTGGCTACCCTATCGTCAATATGGGAAGGACCCCGAAAACAGCTGATACAACCGGTAATCCTGGAAATTGCTCAGAATCTGTGCTATTTATGAGTCAATGCAGTTGCAACAATTGAGAAATGTACCTGATATTATGATATTTTACAGTTCATTCAAAACGATTAGTACCCCAAAGAAGCTAGTGAGGCTGATAAGGTTTCCCTTCGAAGTTTTGCAGCGCAATTTCGGGTATTTGAGAATCAGCTCTTCAAAAGAACAGCCAACGGAGTCCTTTTAAAGTGTATAACAGAGGAAGAGGCAAGTAAGGTTATGAAACAAATACACTTCGGGACTTGCGAACTGCATATGAATGGGTTGGCCCTGGCAAAGAAAATATTGAGACAAGGATATTTTTAGCTCACTCTGCAGGTTGATTGTATCGAGGAAGTTAAGAAATGCCATAAATGTCAAGTGTACGGAGACTTCAATCATCTCCCTCCACTCAAACTTTAAGTCTCCTCAACTCCGTGGCCATTTGCAGCTTGGGATATAGATATCATTGGAGAGATAAGGCCACCCGCCTCAAACGGACACAGGTTCATTGTCATGGCTATGGATTACTTCTCGAAATGTGTTGAAGTAGAATCATTTGCAAATGTTACAGCTAAAAAGATGGTATGAGCGGATGACGTTTTTAACCTCTTGAAAGGGAGCCTTGATGTCTGGCAACCCTCCCTTCCGGGGGATTTTATTATGGAAATTCGTTTTTGGAAAATTAAATTGCTTCATAAAAGAATCGAGACCCAAGTCTCGATAGAGAGTGTAAGAGTCGCCTCCCGACTCATCTCAAGCGAGAAATTACAGTGTAGCTGAACCAGATGAAAGCTACTACACTTTCCAGAGATCTAGGTCCGGACAAGTCCCTTATTTCATGTCTAATCAAAATAAAATTGGCCAATGTTCATTGATGATATTTTAAATTTCTAAAGTTGATTTTTATTGAATTAAACCATACAGCGTACACACAAATAAAATAAAAAGCAGTAAATAAATAAATTATTACAACCCAATCGAATAAAAATAAAAACTCTCGTCCTCACGTTACAAGCGCCTAAAATACACGATGATCTGGAAAATTACAATCACCTAAAATGCACGAATCAAACTATTAATTACATTAAAAATGAAAATAAAAGGAAACTAAAAGCTGCAATACAGACGGTTAGCACAATTTATAGTACACCACAAATAGGACTCAAATAGGACAGAATTGGGAAATTAGAGATTGGGGACATGCATTTATGGGGATAGTCGGGTGAACTCGGCTAGTTCGCCCGACTAGACCTGGAAAATAATTTTGAAACATCCCTATATTTTGTTTTGTGAGGATATATATTTTGAAAACATTTTCTTTTTCCGGCTTACTTTCATTTAGCATGTGAGGTGGGTCGGTTTTCGGGAGATTTTGGAATCTCCGCCGTTACATTGTTCTAAATACGATACTTTCAAAAATTAAATCTAAGGTTGTGAATGCGCACAATAAAATTCATTTTTGATGATTTTCTGATTTTTCTGAGTTTTTATAATTTTTCTGATTTTTTTAGGAATTAATCTGAATTTTCTACTATTGGACGAAAATTATAGTCGTTCGACTGTAAATCACCCAATTGCAGAAAATCGCAAAATTTGTTCACTGAAAGATAATAGAAAGCGAAATTTAAAAATAGTAGTACGACTGTAGCTGTGGTCGCACGACTGTAATTACAGTCGTGCGACCGTTCATAGCTACAAGAACAGTCGTACGACTGTTCTTATTTTCTAGAAACAGCAGCCCGAAAATGTGGATTTTTATGCACGAAATTGAACCAAAACACCCAAAAAGCAAAGCAAAAGGAAGGTTTTAAGTGTATTTACCCTTGTAGCGTAGATCCACCATTGATTTGACCACTGGAAAAGCCTTAAATTAGCTCCAATTTGCTCCTCTTCCTTTGTGTGCCAAAGTTCCAAAACAAGTCCAAAGATCTCTAAGAGTTCCGGATTTGAGTATGTTCAGGGGTCTATGAGTGTTTTTCAAGTCCTAACCTATGATTTCTAACAATTTTTACTTCTTGAGACCAAGAATTAAAGGAAGAAAAAAGAAGAAGAAAGTTGAGTTTGTGTTTCTTTTTCTCCCTTTTTCTCTCAATCTCAAGAGCTCTCTTCAATCCAAATTTTTTTCTGTTTTTCTCCTCCTCCCATTTTTTTTTGCTAAAATAGGCATTTAGTGCCCCTCAAATCTCTCTCTTTTTCTGTCTCGTAGTATATGCTACTGCATCTGCTACGAACCTATAGTCGTACGACTGTAACTATAATCGTGTGATTTTTTTTGTGGAAAATTTCGGCGCTTACAGCTGCCCCTCGCGTGATCAAATTCGATACCCAATACTAGGTTCAGCTTACCTGAGGGGAATTTGAGAACGCAAATTGAAGTGCCGTAAACGCAAGGGAAGAAAGACACACCTGACTTATCGAAGTCTTATTGAGACGATGATCTGAGCTGATTGGGTGACATAAGCCGATACCAGGTTTACATTACCCGAGGCGAAGCTGATCTGGGTCGATTCCGAATTTGCATATATCCGAGGCGGATCTGCTGAGTTCTGAAATGAAGCCGATCTGGGTCAATACCGGATTTACATATATCCAAGGTGGATCTGCTGAGTTTTGAAATGATGAATTTGACATAAACCGATACCGGGTTTGTGTTACCGAGGCGAGGTTGATGGTGAAAAATGCTGATACCGGGTTTATGTTACCCGAGGTGAAGTTGATGGTGAAATAAACCGATACCGGGTTTATGTTACCCGAGGTGAGGTTGATGGTGAAATAAGCCGATACCGGGTTTATGTTACCCGAGGCGAAGTTGATGGTGAAATAAGCCGATACCGGGTTTATGTTACTCGAGGCGAGGTTGATCATGAAATAAGCCGATACCGGGTTTATGTTACCTACGGCGAAGTTGATGGTGAAATAAGCCAATACCAGGTTTATTTTACCCGAGGCGAAGCTGATGGTGAAATAATCCGATACCAGGTTTATGTTACCCGAGACGAGGTTGATGATGAAATAAGCTGATACCTGGTTTATGTTACCCGAGGCGAATCTGCTGAGATTTTGAAGGGAAGCCAATCTGGGCTGATATTGGATTTACATATGTCCAAGACAGATCTACTGATTTGAAGTGAAGCCGATCTGGACCTGACACCGAATTTATGTTACTTAAGGTGGATCTGCTGATTTGGAGTGAAGCCGATCTGGACCTGACACCGAGTTTATGTTACCCGAGGTGGATCTGCTAATTTGGAGTGAAGCCGATCTGGACCTGACACCGGGTTTATGTTACCCGAGGTGGATCTGCTGATTCAAAGGTGAAGCCGATCTGGACCTGACACCAGGTTTATGTTACCCGAGGTGGATCTGCTGATTTGAAGTGATGATGGAATGAACCTGTACCAGATTTATCTGTATTCGAGGCTGAGTGGATGAGCTAAGCCTGTGCCGGATCTATCTGTATCCAAGGCTGAGTGGATGAGATAAGCTTGTGCTGAATCTATCTGTATCCGAGGCGATGAACTGAGTTGAGTTCTTGGTTCAGGGATCTGATTCAATGTCTGTATGAAACGGCGGCCTTGCTTGAATTGAGTTTGGATTCAAGGATTCAAAATCTTGCTTGAATTGAATGAGGTTGGCTCCAGGAGTGATAGTTTTGAGATTGGGTCGAGAATGAGTATTTATTTCTTGATCGATAATTTTGGGAACAAAAATTTTTGCCCCTTCGATCAAGAATAAATACTGCTTGATTTCTTTGTCCCTGGATACTGGAGATGCTGAGGTTTGGGCCTGCGTAGCTTTAACTCATATCTTGGGACCCGGTGAATGCCCCAGTGTTGGACTATTTCCTCTTTGAGGGCGATCTCGATTCGGGGCAGCCCATTGGTGGTGATGGGTACCTGTACCTAGATTGGTTGTGATGCATGTATGCATGAACATGTGTATGTTTTGAATGTATGTATGTATGCGGCATGATGTTTATGTTAATGTTCTTGGTATCTGCGCGAGGCTGGGGGTGGGATTTATAGCTTGCGATGATCCTCTGTAACGGTCCAGATGGTTTACAGTGTTTTGCCCGTGGGGGTTTACCTCAGCTGGGCTTCTGATTTCTCTGAGTTTTGTTAGTTTTATCTGCCCCATTGAGACCGACCGATGTTTCTTCCCTATTTGGAGCATGTTTCCATATAGCACTTGCTCAATCTAGTACTCTCCAGACCATTCTGATCAACTAACTATTACATAAGGCTGATTGCTAGAGAAGTTGTGTCTCTCGGATATCCTTCTATTAAAGTGCTAGCGGGCTTGGCATATTGATACCACAGATTTTGCCACCCGTTTTGCCAGGGATGGGCTATTTTATTTGAGAGGGAGGATGAGAGCTGGACCTTGTATTCTGTATTGCATTCTCGGACATGACACTCTGGTTGGATATTGTTGTTTATGGCATGAATTCCCTTTTCTTCGGCATGGTCTTTGACACAATGTCCTACTGATGGGTGCTTATATGTAATGGCACGATGCATGCAAGATGAATATCTAAGTAGAAATCCAGGCATGTATAATATTATCATGATGACATTAAAATGAATACAATATGAAAATCAGAGGTGACTCTGGCTATGAAAATCCCCCTCTTCTTGTTACCAACATGTCCTTTCGGTTTTTCGTCTCGGAAATTTTCCCTTTTTTTCTTTTTGAATGAATGATCCAAAAATTCTGTGTGAGCATTTCGTCCGAGTTAATCTCCTTATACTGGCTTGTCTTAGGATTGGAAAGTGTGCCTCGATACGTTCATCGAAAATTGTGAGAATATTGTTGTTAATGAAATCCAGTGGTTTGGCCTTTACTCGCCCTTAGTATTAGTGATTTGTATTTGGGACGTAAAACACTTCTTCATATCTGGTTCGCTGCGTGCTGCAATCTGTATATGGACATTGATATGCAATAACATGACGAATGCGTATTGAACATCAAAACAGAATATGAAACATTTATGACATAATGAACATGAATATATTAGGAAAATCCAATCGGTGGTTCTGGTTTTGATTGATGCCCCTTCAAATTACCAACATGTCCTTTCGGTTTTCCACATTGGAGAGATTTTTTTTTATACAACTGGGCATTGAACTGAATCAATTAATGACCCACTAGATCCTCCAAGAGCTTGAACCCATATACATGTTTCCAATTCACCCTAGATTCCAATTCGCGCACAGTTTCCAAAGATGGACACAGTTTTTAGCCTTTCAAGGCATAGCCTAACTTAGAATGACTTGAGTTAATTTTGGTTTCCTTATACCTGCCGCTCACAATGACCCTATAGCAAATCACACCATCTTTTGGAGGTGAAAGAATCACTGGTAAGTAGTCACTTTTGTTGCAGCTGAAGATTGAGTACTTGAAATGGTTCGTAAATGCAACTTTTCCCTGAATATTGGCACAGCAGGCTTTACAAGTCCTCCCATTCATGATTGTTGAAAGCTTGGTAAAACCTGGTTGCTCCAACACTGTTGGTGAAATTCATGAGTGCACTGCCAGGGTTTCTTCCAGCCTGAAGGGGACTAAGTGTCAATCACTCCGCCTTCTCCTTATCACCTTTTACTCAACTGAACACCTTGTGCCATCCTTTGATGAAATGAACATTGTTGGTAAACAATCATCCCTTTCACACTCAAATATTGACCTTTCAAAGTGCTTCACCAGCTCCTCTTTACTCTGAAGTCTAGCACAGGCTATAGTGCAGATCTTGCTAGACAAGAAAAGTCGCCATCTCTCATTGTGAACTGGCCGCTGGAACATGTATACGGCCTTTGGATTTGTGAAATTTACAAATGCATACCCTTTGTTCACTTTGTTTTTGAAAGCAATAGGAAAGTGTAAGAGACTGGGTATATTTCTGATCATCATTCTTGTCTTCCAATCGAAGTTGACTTTAATCTTTTTCCTTATTCAACTCACTTGAAGCAGACTTATATTCAAATCTTCTCTCTTTACCATGGAATGAAAACCCTTCTCGCAGTCCACAGGTACAAAACAATTAGTCTGGGGTTTATGTTGAATAGGAGTGTCACGGGATAAACAGGTATTCCCAATTTGGTATAGGTTAATGATAGCTGAAGATTGATTGAAACAATACCATGACCACTCGCTCCGTCACCTTTCTAGTTGTTGGAAATGCCCTAGTCCCGAGGCATTGGTCCTTGTATTTGTACTATACATTTATTGGATTTATGTGTTGTACTCATTTGTGTCATTAATAAAGGCATCAATTCATTTATTATATTTATCTTGTGCAGTATAGTAAATGAAGTATCCAATGGACATATCTATATCCATGACGACTAGTGTCATGCACTTAGCAGTAAGACCATAGATAGGGTTAACGATATGACCATAAATAGATCCGTAGTCTGTTCCAGTCATGGGAATGAATGGAACAACAGACTATCATTAACCTGGTTGTATGGCGGTGTCTTACCGGTCATTGGACATGGAATTTCAACCAAGTTAATGGGTACATGCCTGGGAGCATGGTACTGGATAGATCCACTAAACGAGTAATCCACATGGTATGGTATCACAATGGATTCTCGTGTAGTACTTGTATGGATCCTTTGACCTGACCATATGATGGTGTTACATGTGAAGTCGCATACTTAGGGGTACGCCTAAAGGGCCTGTAATAGGGTGCCAAGTATGGGTGCTTTCGGGTATGTCACTGAACATGGTAATACTATGGATATGCAGAAAGGATTTGTCACTCAGTAATCAACTGAGAAGATATCACCGGCCACTTGATGAATGTGACTGATAAGAGTGTGGCCACACCCAAACAAGTTGGAACTTGTTTGTGAGAATCAGTACATTCGGGATCAAGTTAATGTCCGAACACAAAAGAGGGTGATCAATCCATGCCTCTGTGTTGGATACCGATATCAATGACATGGGATGTACAAGTTTAAACTACAGGGTTATGATATCAGTTAGACTGCCATCTCCATCTTAATTGGGGGCTGCAGTGGCTTGCTAGAGCCCAACTGCAGTCTGCGGGCCAAAGGCCCACTGCCAACATAAAGATGGGCCCACAGGATCGTACACATAGAACGATAGAATGCAGACTTAAGGAATCACTTGTATACTTGGAGTATACACAGTGGAGGGAGAAGCATGTATATATTAATTATATTATAAGGATCAATTGGATTGGTCATAATAATAAAATTAATATATTCTAATGGCTCTTCATAATTAATTGGATTAATTATGAAATTATTTCCTAGGTGGAAATATTCGTATGTATGGGTTTACATATGATTTTATTTTGTGTAGAGTTAATTTTAATTTGATGGATTAAATTAAATGTCAAACTAATTTTAATTTAGATGTAAATAATATATTACTTGGAGTAATATATTAAATACATTGGTATATTAAAATTGGGCTTGAAATTAATTTAAACCAGAATAATTAAAATTAGACTGGGCCTAAATTAAAACATGGAAGCCCGCACAGAATAGAGAGGAGCCAAGATGGGCCTGAATTCCCCTAAGGGAATTCGGCCAACCCTAGGTATAAATACCTAGGTTAGAAATTTCGGCCAGGACATGCATTAGCCTCCTAGCCGAAATTTCCATAGTTTCCCCCTCTATTGTTTTGTGATTTCCGACGCTAGCACGGGTTGCATTTGCCAAGCGTTCGTGTACGTGAGAGTGGAGGAATTCTCAATTGAATTCTGCAGTCATCATCCATCTCTAGAAAGAGATTTTTCTGGTAAGAAATTTAATCCCTTTCTATTTAATTTTAAGTTTTTCAATTTCCACTTCAATTGCTCCTGGGACTGGATTTGAGGAAATCACAGCGTTCTTCCGCTTTTATCGGGTGATTTCCGGTGAAAAATCCCAACACTAGTGATGAGATGACGTGGGAAAAAATGCGATATAGGGCAGCATTAGGGTTCAATTTCTTGTTAGAAGCCATTGGTGGTAGAGAATAAGGTTTCACAGAATCAGTTCAAGAGGAAAGATGAAAAGGATCAGGAAGGCCCAAATTCTTCACAGGTTGTTTGAAAATAGGAAAGTTCAGATCTTTCACAGGGAGGGTGCAAAAACCTGATAGTGATGGAAATTGGGATAGTGAGACATTCCAGTGTTAGCTGTGGCAGCCATGTGTGAGAGAGAAGGACTTTTCTGTCTACACCGATTTTTTTAAAGGAACTAAATCCGAGCCATAGCCACCTTTTGGTTTTCCTGCTGCATTCAAATTTGTGCATGTCATGTATGTTTAACACATCTTTTAGATGAACAATGCATGCGTAATGTCATGTGCACATGAATGTCATACAAACAAGATTATGCATACACTACAACAAAAAACTGCTTCAGAATTTTACCACATGATGGGCGATGAAGGTCATTTGAATTTCTTATGGGTTGATGATCTCAATGAGTTTGGAATTTTATCTTCGGAGTTTTGATGTAAGGTACATTCTTGGGCATGGAATTAGGCTTGGTGTTTCGTTTTGAATTTTGGCTCTGAATTTTAGCAATAGCCTTAGAATTGGAATGTTTCAGGTATTATGCATGTTGCTCAACTTGAAACTCTAAGGGCATGGCCAATAGCGCTTTAGGTTGTGACTTGTAAGGACAGCTGACGTGGGTTGGTGAATGGCTCGGTGGAGGGGATACTATCATGTCATTTATTTATCTCATAAGCTCACTCAAGAGAGAGTTCGGTCAGGACCAGGTTCACTTTCAGGTTCCCTATAGTATTCAGACTGATATCACGTATTTCAATATTATGCGTATTGGATAGGTCATTTTAGATGATCAAATGCATGCACAATGCCATGTACATGAAATCACCACATAAGTAAGAAAATATTAAGATGCATTGCTTTCAAAATGAGTTCAATACACCTTACAAACAAAATGAGTCCCCTACAAGAAGGGAGCCTCTAAAGGTATTGACTTCATAGTTGACTATGCTCCGACTAGTTGTCGTCTTAGTTCTAATGCCTCATTCTTATCAGATCAGACCTTGTAGTTCTTCATCATAGTCCTCTCCCTGAGAAGTTTGAGGAATTTTGTTACTGGTCTCCCTGATTGCCCCTAGTCGCTTATTAGTGGTGGATAGGACTTTTAACTTTCCTTCATCGACTAGCTTTTGGATCTCCTTTCTTAAGGCAAAGCATTCATTGGTCTGATGGCCCGTCATCACATGATAGCTGCAGAAGTTGTTCTTTTGATGTGGCATTGGTTCCATAAATGGCCTGGCACTCTATAGCAGTCCCTCCTTTCTACATCTGGCGAATAGTCTACTCAACGAGCTAGGCCAAAGGGATATGCCTTTTCCGTTACCCTTGGGAGGTGGATTCCGGGTGTGTCGCAAAACAGAGTCAGCATTGGCCTTGAAGGGCACCTTCAGTTCCACTTCATCGGTCAACCCTGGTAAACCCGAGTTTCGGTAAGTGTCAGAAATCTGGACATTCTGCTTCTTGTTAGCATCGACATTGGAGTCTGTACATACCATACTTTTATTTTTCCTTCGAGCTCTGCCACCCGTGCTTCCAATTCAGTGCACCTTGCCGTTAGTCTCTCTACCCTGTCAAGATCACCCCCTAGCATTTTCTTCAGCATTACTGCCGCTTCCTCCTTGACTGCCTTTCGAAACTGTGATGAAGTGACATAATCATCCACAACATCCGTTATGGTGTTGAAGTTCATTGGGTTGGCCATTCTCGAGATTCTTCCCCTTTTCCCCCTGATAAGAATATTTGTTAACCTTGATGGGTGTATGCGCATACCAAATCAAGGATGATGTAGGCATGCATGCGTGATGTGATGCATGCATGTATGAATGGTGATGTCATGCGATGCCATGTCATGTTATACAATTACAAGCCAACTAAGTGTATGCAAAGTCAAGAATGGAAACGTGCAAATGCAATGAATGTTGTTGATGAGGCTATATATTAAAGTAAGGCATGGCATATGAATATACACCACATGGATAAAATGACACGCAGGGCATCTACGGATCGAAGCAAGATGATACTTGCAGAGCGCTTATACGTGTGGAGCAGATCCTATACGAGAGCTAGCTTGACATATAGAGTAGATCTTATACGGGTTTGGATCTACGTATAGAGCGGAGCTTATACAAGAGCTGGGTTGACATATAAAGCGGATCTTATACGGGTTTGAATCTACGTATAAAGCGAATCTTATACGAGAGCTTGGGTACATCTATGTGCGCGGTATATGGGTGGGGTTCGGGCACTCGGGGAGCGTCTTGGGTTTTGATGTGTGAGATGATATTTTTTGGCGCTCATGGAACACCTAAATGGTCTGATGCATGAAATGAGGTTCTAAGAGCTCGTGGAGCACCTAAATGATTTGGTGCATAAGGTGAGATTTTTCGTGCTCGTGGGGCGTCTCTATGACTCAGTGTATGAGATGAAGTTTTTGGTGCTTGTGGAGTACTCAAACATTTGACAGGTGAATGAGATGTATATCGTGAGATAATGAGGGTGACTTCCTTTGTTCTTATTCTTTTCGTCTTTGACTTTCCGAGAATACCCAATGCCATGTGAATGATAATGCAAGAACGTCACATGTGAACCATTACATAGACCAGGGTTCAACGCTTTTAGGGCACCTAGTGAATTTTATGAAATGGTCACGTGTGTACCGACACACAAATAGGGTTTCGATGCTTTGTAGGTCTATGAGATGAAGTGAAATGGTCATGTAGGGGCCGTCCCCACAGACAGAGTTCTGATGCTTTTGAGGCATGTGATATGAGATGATGTTATGGAAAAGTCACGTGTAACTCGAGACACAGACAGGGGTTCGGTGTTCATGGAACACCTTATATGATTTGATAATGTTGTGAAATGCATCTATATGTGTACTAATCCGGCACTCGGGGAGTTCCTTGAATGATTTCACAATGTCATGAAGTTATACGATGTGGACTGTGATGCGCAAGCAAGATTCTGACATCACCGTGACACTTATGATGAATGGGTATGATGCCATGTAATGATATCGGGTGGCCTACCACACGAAAATAAACCTAAGACCATTATGGCCCTCTATTGAATGACATGGTATAGTGAAATGGCCGAGTGCAATCTAGTTCACGGGTAAAAGACAGGTAGTTTTGGGACTCCCGATATGTTATGAAATGATCATGATGGGCATCCTCAGAACGTCCTTAATTTAAATGAGATGAGATGACATGAATGCTTATGTCACACAAAATGCAAATGGCTGCACAAAAAAACGTGATTAGGATGAATGACATACATGATAATATCGTGTATACTTTGTGAAAATGTTAACACACAAATATAATGTTATTGCTGTAAAAGAAATGGTTAGTATGGATGTCACACAGATGATTTAATGTCTTCACACATGAAAATAAAATGTAAGTGGCTGCACAGAAGACGTGAGTTAGTATCACATAAATGCTTTGCGTGTAACATGTTATGTTCGTGGAAAATGTTGATGATGGTATGTTGTGAAGGAACGAGAAACACGTAGCACATAGCATGCGAAGCGTATTCCTCCAACCTTATTCCTCCAATCGTGGTCAATTTTTGAGAAAATTCTAACCGAGTCCGAGGAGGAGTTCACTTCGATCATCAACCGGGATGATGAAGGCGTAATTTGTAACATTCATGCAATTTATTTTGGTATCCTGAGGGAATCCAACTAAGGTTGCCTACATGAGTTCGGTCCAAGTCGGGATAAAATCAAGGCCCCCACAGCAAAATATACTCCTCACTTCTTCCCACTTAAGGGTCCGAACGAAGGGGTACGTATGTGGCTATGGGTGGTGTTTCGTATCCGTGCCCCTAAGACCATGAGGAACATAGGTGACACTTCAACAATTCACCGGGTTGAAAATTGGATACTTAACCTAATGCAAGTATGTCTAACTAAAATGCAAAATAAAATACCATGTAAGAATCATCCACCTTATTTTGATTAGACACTTTTCAGGGCTTGTCAAATTCTTTTAAGTTTTAAGAAAACTTTTGTAAGAAATCCCTAGTAGAGTCGCCAATGCGAGCGGATGACGTTTTTAACCTTTCGGAAGGGAGCTTCGATGTTAGGCAACCCTCCCTCGCGGGGGTTTTTATGATGGAAATTCATTTTTGGAAAATTAAATTGCTTCATAAAAGAATCGAGACCCAAGTCTCGATAGAGAGTGCAAGAGTCGCCACCCGGCTCAGCTCAACCGGGAAATTATAGTGTAGTTGAACTAGACGAAAGCTGCTACACTTTCCAGAGATCTAGGTCCAGACAAGTCCCTTATTTCATGTCTAATCAAAATAAAATTGGCCAATGTTCACTGATGATATTTTAAATTTCTAAAGTTGATTTTTATTGAATTAAACCATACTGCGTACACACAAATAAAATAAAAAGTAGTAAATAAATAAATTATTACAACCCGATCGAATAAAAACAAAAACTCTCGTCCTCACGTTACAAGCGTCTAAAATACACGATGATCTAGAAAATTACAATCGCCTAAAATACACGAATCAAACTACTAATTACATTAAAAATGAAAATAAAAGAAAACTAAAAGCTGCAAAACAGACGGTTAGCATAATTTATAGTACACCACAAATAGAACTCAAACATGACAGAATTGGGAAATTAGAGATTGGGGACATGCATTTATGGGGATAGTCGGGTGAACTCGGCTAGTTCGCCTGACTAGA
Organism: Euphorbia tirucalli; assembly: GCA_039660915.1. Taxonomy (NCBI): domain Eukaryota; kingdom Viridiplantae; phylum Streptophyta; class Magnoliopsida; order Malpighiales; family Euphorbiaceae; genus Euphorbia; species Euphorbia tirucalli. The sequence goes on along the minus strand of CM077638.1, from coordinate 15,636,775 downwards.
CCTGGAAAACAGTTTTGATACGTCCCTGTATTTTGTTTTTTGAGGAAATACATTTTGAAAACATTTTCTTTTTCTGGTTTACTTTCATTTAGCATGTGAGGTGGGTCGGTTTTCGGGAGATTTTGGAATCTCCGTCGTTGCATTGTTCTAAATACGATACTTTTAAAAATTAAATCTAAGGTCGTGAATGCACACAACAAAATTCATTTTTGATGATTTTCTGATTTTTCTGAATTTTTATAATTTTTCTAATTTTTTTAGGGATTAATCTGAATTTTCTGCTATTGGACGAAAATTATAGTCATCCGGCTCTTATTACAGCCGTGCAACTGTAACTACAGTCGTGCGACTGTAAATCACCCAATTGCAGAAAATCGCCAAAATTTGTTCACTGAAAGATAATAGATGGGGAAATTTAAAAACAGAAGTACGACTGTAGCTATGGTCGCACGACTGTAATTACAGTCGTGGGACCATTCATAGCTATAAGAAGAGTCGTACGACTGTTCTTATTTTCCAGAAACAGCAGCTCGAAAATGTGGATTTTTATGCACGAAATTGAACCAAAACACCCAGAAAGCAAAGCAAAACGAAAGTTTTAAGTGTAGTTACCCTTGTAGCGCAGATCCACCGTCGATTTGACCGCTGGAAACACCTTAAATTAGCTCGAATTTGCTCCTCTTCCTTTGTGTGCCAAGGTTCCAAAATAAGTCCAAAGATCTCTAAGAGTTACGGATTTGAGTGTTTTCAGGGGTCTATGGTGTTTGTCAAGTCGTAACCTATGATTTCTAACAATTTTTACTTCTTGAGACAAAAAATTAAAGGAAGAAAGAGGCAGAAGAAAGTTGGGTTTATGTTTCTTTTTCTCCCTTTTTCTCCTAATCTCAAGAGCTCTCTTCAATCCAAATTTTTTTCTGTTTTTCTCCTCCTCCCTTTTTTTTTTTTTGCTAAAACGGGCATTTAATGCCCCTCAAATCTCTCTCTCTCTTTTTCTGTCTTACGATATGGGCTACTGCACCTGCTACGAACCTATAGTCGTACAATTGTAAATACAGTTGCACGACTATAACTATAGTCGTGTGATTTTTTTTTTCGTGGAAAATTTCGGCGCTTACAGATGGCCAAATTCATAAAAAAGAATATCTTTACGAGACATGGGATACCTCATCATGTTGTGGCTGACAACTGGTTACAATTTCAAGGAGTAACGACATAGTTGTTTCAAGAGAAGGGAGTTGAGCACCATAGATCATCCCCGTATCGCCCATAAGCCAATGGGGTGGTAGAAGTAGCCAATAATTCCATTAAGAAGATTCTATCGAAGATGGTAGTGACCTACAGAGATCAGGCCAACATGTTACCATTTGCCTTGTGGGGATACCGGACGAGTATTAGAAACCCTACCGGAGAAACTCCATATTCGCTAGTTTACGGGATGGAGGCCGTTTTGCCAGTAGGATAGAAGTCAGGTCATTAAGAGTAGTCATGGAGGCACGTTTGCCAGAATCTGATTGGCTTCAGTCGAGACACGAACAGTTGGCACTGATTGATGAAAAGTGTCTTCAAGCCCTGGACCGATTACAGATGTACCAACAGCGAATGGCTAGGACCTACAATAACAAGGTTCGTCATCATAAATGTCCATTTAAGGTAGGGGATTTGGTGCTTAAGCAGATGAAACAGACTAACACGGATGTACGGGGGAAATTTAAACCAAACTAGGAAGGTCTGTATGTAGTCAAAAAGATACTTTCGAAGGGCGCTACAAAGATTATGGACATGGACGGGAATGAATTCATCAACCCCATTAATCAGGACAAGCTGAAGCATTATTATGTGTAAAATAAAAGGAGATCCGATGGGTCGAAAACCAAAAAGGCGATCCATGCAAAAGTGAGGACAGTCTGATGGGTTGAAAACCAAAAAGGCAATCCATGCAAAAATTAGGACAGAGAGGCATGGACTATCAGCTTGAAAATCTGCAACGACCGATTGGTGGCAAGCGTGGATTCAGTCGAGATGTGTACCATCACTGATTCTGTCCTTAGTTTCATTTCATCATTGATGTGCATTGTATTAAAACATTATTTATGAATGAATGAATGAATGAATGAATGTTCAGTTCTATTCGCTTAAATGTCCCGAGTTTAATGGAAATTTAGATTATTTTATGCGTAATTGGCTTCATATCTTTTACATTTCTCACATCTATAGATTGAATGTATGTGATAAAAAAAGAGTCTGATAGATTGAAAACTCGAAAAGGGCAGTCTATGCAAAAGCTCGGACATAAAATAAAGTCTGCTGAATTGAAAACCCAAAAGGGCAGTTCAGGCAAAAATAAAGACAGTCCGATAGGCCAAAAACCTAAAAAGGGGGACCAATGTAAAAATTAGGACAGGAAAACAAAAATAGAATAAATGTCATACAGTAGTATCCAATTATGATAATCCTAATCCTCTAAAGACCAAGATACCGTGAAATTAGCACCTCATGTCCATGCCTAGTGGGGCAAGCAATCATATCTGTTAGCCAAGCTCTGTAGCGAACATCTATCTCCACAGGTGCAACACTATCATGTCTCAGAATCTCGGTGCGAGTAGGATGCATCCACTGATGCTGCATATGTCGAGGCCATTGTGGTGTAAAAACTCCGCATTCAGTAGTGCACAAAGATCGTGGGACCCCCTGCAGCTGACCATACTGTCTGTATAGCCGAGCGGGAGAGTAGAAAGTCACATAGGTCAACACAAGTAGCTAGATACCTCCGGCCCAGGTCTCAATAGTCACATTAAAAATATCCCACCAAGGGCAGACCCACCGGATTGAGGCATCAGTCCGCCTCCTCAACCAATCAAACCAGTGCTCCATGGACATAAAACTGAAATTTGGAAGCTAGATGCACAGAGACCAGTAGTGCTTCGGAGCGTATCTCGGATGAGGTGGAGGGAGGGCTTAGGAGGCTCAGCTTCTCCAACAGCCAGATCTGTGTATGGGTTAGTCAAATAGAAAGGAGTAATGGATATTTGAATTTAGAAAAGTACAGTGCAGAAACATACTTGAAGTAAAAAGGGGGATCCACAACTCTTGACAGGAGAATCAGAGTGGATAGAATCCAAATGAATTAGTGTCTCAGCCAAGACAATCCCCATGGGTGATGCACCCTGAGCCATCTGAGTCACTACCGAGGCTAATCTAAGGCTATAAGTACCATCTCGTTACTCGCATAAGTAGCATGCCATCAGTAGCAAACTCATCAGTGGAGCCCAGCCAGGGGCAGTAGGGGGTAAAGTAAAGCATAAATCAGCTATAACAGAAAGGCTGAGTCTGGGAGAAGTAAGCCTACCAGTAAGTGCACGACCCAAACCTACTACAGCCATAGCAAATCGGCTCAAGAATGTATGAATGTCACCCGAGTCGGGATTAGGAACAGCTAACTAGACCCCTCGAGGGCAAAGAACACAGAGGGTGGCACTAAACTCCTCTACCAAGGGGCATAACTCCTGACTAGCAAAGCAAAAGATATGATCCATCAGATCCCAAAAGTTGGTAGCCGCATCCAAGAAGACCCGGTTGGGGGTCAGAGCAATGTAGAACCTGAGGTACTGCAAGCTAAAAGGTGCTAGCAGAGCCCAATTGGAAGAGTGGGTCATACCCCAATAGTCCTGGAGTCATCCTTGGAGCTAATCTATGCCAAAAAAGGAGTGGAAGAAGGAGAAGAAAGGCTAAAATATAGAGTAGGGTGGCTATAGTATGCCTGGCGGCTGTGATGCCCTACAGTGGCACGGCTATGATGTCCCGGGCGACTGTAATGTTATAGTGGAGCAACTGTGCTGAAGAAAGGTTGAAATTCAATATGGGATGGCTCTGTCATAGTGGCACGGCTGTAGGTCATAGTGGCGCAGCTGTAGTGTACCATGCGGCTGTAATATCACAGTGGCACAGCTGTAGTGCAGATAGCACTTTGTCTATATCTTTATATGATTTCTGATGATTATAGACACGAGGCTATAGGTTCCAGGGGCAGTTTTTCAAGGAAAATAAAGTCCGAAGACACCGAAACACGTCCCGAGCCGACCAAATTGAACCAAGGAGCAATAAAAACATGAAAATGCAGGGAAGTACACACTCAAAGGCTCCAAATTCAATAACTAAAAGATGTAAATATTATATGCAAATCGTTCGAGCATCAGATAAATCACAAAGTTAGACCCATGCAAGGGCCAGAATGTGCAAGGAAACAACTCACAGATGGGTCAATACATCACAAATAGAAAATGGAGAAATAGGCCTAAGTGGAGTCAAAGCCAGCACCGTCACCTTCATCCCCGCCATCTCCTGGCTCATTAGTCAGACTCTCACTCATGTTCTCGCTTGTATGTCCCATCTGGGACTCCCAATCGTCTGCCCCGATCTCTGAAGGTCTAGTTCATAATCTCCAGCTCGGTGACCCGACATCGCAACTGGTCATTCTCCATCCTCAAGCGAGCAGACTCATGGCACTCAACCCCAATCATCGTCTACACCAAGCAAAGCATGAAAAACATTATAATCATATGCATATTCATCCATACATACATGCATACATCCAGACACAAATTTAAAGCCAAATACAGGTATTTATCATCAAAGCGGCATTATCCCGGAAGGCAAGCGCCCTCAGTGCATTAATGGCTTGCCCATATACATACCCTGCATCATTGGGATCTATAGAGATCGCATTTAAAGGGATCAATCTATGATAAATAATCAGAAAGAAAGGACGAAAACAGTGAAAAGCAAGGCTACTCACATGTGTGGTGCCATCAGGAATGGCTAGGGGAAAAGAATGATCTTGGAGATGGAGGTCGGCTCGATAAGACTGTTGTGACTCGTTGAATAGCTGAATAGTGCTCTCAATTGGGAACTCGAGCTGACCATGTAGATAGTCGACAACAGGGGCTGAGGAGCCTAAAAAGGAGGAATAGGAACATCCTCCGCTCTAACGGCAGAACCCGCCCCAGTGGTCCAAGCAGAGCCAGCACCAGATCTCCTGCCTGCTCCCCTAGTGGATGAAGGTGGGTGTGCATGTCCACCTCTCGAAGATGGCTGAATTCAGTTAAGAAGAGGGTGTTAGTGAATAATGATTCAAAAAAAAGAGAGAAGGGTCTGGAAAATACCCCAACACTAGCATCAGCGGCCAACGAAAGGAGATGAGTGGCGATGAACTGGCGATAGTCGCCATCCACACTGCCAGCCTCATAGCCAGCACCATATAGGTCTAGATGTAGATTAGGAGATAGCTCCTATATTAAATCCGACTATCGGGGGACTCAATCCTGATGAACACAGCCACTAACTCTAGGCGGTGGTCACTATGTGCAAAAATCTAATTGAAATGAATCACCTGCCCAGAGAAAGGAAGCCCGGTGATGGCAACGATAACCTCAGGAGTCACCGTGTACTCTCCGGATGGGAAATGGAAAGTATGGGTGGTGTCTATCCACCTCTCCAAGAGTGCAGCCAGAAGTCCTCGACTTGTGTGAGGAGTAGTGATAGTCATGCTACGAACTAGCCGTTGCAGGCCTGTAGAATTCACGATGGCCTTCACCCCAGTAGGGAGCCGTCTGTACCACTTCAAGGACTCTGTAATCAATCCACTACCACAATGGCCAGATCTCACCTGTAAAATCAATGATCAGGGAGTTTATAAGCTTTTTAGAATGCATATACATCATAAAAATCAAAGAAACACCCTTGGAATCGCAAAAAAGCGGGTGGCCTTGAATCTACCAACTACAACTGCCCAATTGTAGGGAGTTACAGCCACGCGGCTGTAGTCCTTATGCTTACAGCCATGCGGCTATGAGCAACTCCTGGGGTGACTGTAGCTGCAAAATTTTGGCCAACTATAAATTTGTCCATTTTTCGGTTAAATCTCGTTTTAACTTAACCCAAATCAACAACTAAACATCCTAAGGGCATATTCTACTCAAATCATGCATCAATTTCACCTATTTTCTTTAATTCTGTAGAAATTTCAAACTTGGAAAAAATGAGGAAATCCAAGAAAACTAACTGGATTCGAGATGGGTACTGGAGCGTCGATCCTTACTCCACAATACTCATCATCTTCCTTTAACCCGTAAACACTCTCTGTGGGTTCATGGGCTAAAGTGAAATTCCCCTCCAAGATAGAAAATCTTGTGTGAAATACGGGTTAGGTAGGAGGAACGGGTCGGAGGACTCTTTGCAACTTTCGCCTCACGATTTCGAAGATTTATAGGGGTTTGGGGTAAGAAAGTCACTTGGAGAGGAGAGTGGTTTTTTGTCTTAGAAAGAAAATGTGTTGGCTGAATGTTTAGTGGCTGTTAAAAGCCACACCTTACCCACCACTATAGCCGCGCGGCTGTAGTACTACAGTGGCGCCACTGTAGTTTGCTGCTTTACAAAATTTTCGTTCTTTCATTTTTCAAAGCTTATTATATGCCAATTTGATCCCGAGAAAGGTAGTTTTCATGTCTTGCAGGTATCAAGGGGCAAGATATTCAGCCCGTATTCATTCTTGATCGAAGGGGCAAAAAAATTTTTGTCTCCAAAATTATCAATCAAGGAACGAATACGCGCCCGAAACAACTTCAAAACATCAAAAGAGATCATCAAGTTTCTCAAATCACCAAAGCATTCTTCCTTGGCTACACAAGCTTCACAGGAAACACCATTGTCCTTTCCTTCAGTGAGATAAGCTCCACTACAAGTGAAATGACCAAAATACCCTTCTGTTAGCAACTGAACTATCAGATGGCCAAAACACCTTCGCTTTAGCGGCATAAGCTTCACTGGAAACCAAATCATCAAAATACTTTTTCCGTAGTGACTTAAGCTCCACTAGATGTGAAATGACTAAAATGCCCTTTTGTTAGCCGGCAGGCTACCCAATGACCAAAATACCCTTTTTCTCATTAAAAGGGATACCAAGCCACTAAAACTCATTTCTTTTCATGACATAGGTCCCACGAGAAGTCAAATGACCAAAGTACCCTTCCTTTAAAGGGTACCAACTTTTCAAGCTATAAAATTACCAAAATACCCTTTCCATTCATGAACATCAAAGGACAAGGAGAATTCAATCCGGGCAAAGTCCTCTGCTTCGCAATGGAGTCGAAGTAAGTCCCTAGAGAACCAATCCAATCTGGGCAAAGTCCTCTACTTCACAATGGAGTTGAAGCATGTCCCTGGAGAACATCAAATCAATTCGGGCAAAGTCCTATGCTTTGCAACGGAGTCGAAGTAAGTCCCTGAAAAATCAAGTCAACTTAGGCAAGACCGCTGTTTCGTGAATCAATCGAGACAAGTCCTTACAAACATCATAGCCGGCCAGCATGAGGAGAACCCCGAGGTATGTTCTCTTTTCCTTCTCACCGTGCTCCCTATCGTGAGACCAAACTCGAATCGGGCACGCACCCGTTTAAGTCGACTTTGGCCACGCGAGGGGCAGCCTGTGAGCACTGGTTTTTTCCTGACCTCGATGATGAAAGCTTTTATTACCTTTTTCACGGATAAATGTGAGGCGGATTTGGAATGACCGGAAAGACTTTGGAGACGTCTCGGATGACTCGAACATATATGACAAATCTTGCTGCAGAACTCCGAAGAAGGTCGAGTGAGTGTTTAAGAGAACCGAAGAGAAAAGTGAAAAAAAGGTGAGAAAGGCAATTCTGTCACTATAGCCACTTGGCTATAGTACCCTATAGCCATTCGGCTGTAATTACCAGATTTCCTAAATAAGTGGAATTTAGCCATTAATTCGGATTTTTACCCTTAAACCGGATCATATATAAGGCTAGACTCGAAATCAGGTCAAGACAGAACATAGAGAATTAATTATGCAAAAAAAAAAGTGAAAAACGGCTAGGGTTTAGATTTTTAGAGAGAGAAAGAGAGAAAAATAAAAAAACTCAATATAAATCATCAAAAAACTCTAACTTAATATGTAGAAACGATTAGGATGCTTTGAGGATTAACATTCTGGAGTGATTCTGATCAGTTTAGTATTCATTCGGATTGATTCAAGGTTCCGTTCGGGCTTCAGAGGATCATAAACGATTTCAGGTTGTTCATGATTTCAAGGGATTTTCTGGCGTCCGAATCCATTTCTGGTGATCCAAAACACTGGAACACAGACAAGGTATACTCTGAGAGGCCCTAAAAACTCCTTTTGAATTGTTATGGGTGTTGATTGTCTATGATTTTGCATTTTTCTCAAATCTGGAAGTGAACCCAACTACAGCCGCCCCTCCTGATGATTATAGCCGCACGGCTATAACCTTACAGTGGCGCGGCTATAGTCTTCCGATTATAGCTACTCAGCTGTAATCTCCAGGGTAGAAGCTCTGAATGCTCTAAATTGGCCGATAGCACTTCCGTTTTCAAAATTAAATGTGTTTTTCACGAATATTATCGGTCAGACCACATCCACATATGATTATATCCATGGTTTTCGAGTTTTTGGTTGATGGTTGTGGGATTGAATGTTGATGATTTTAGGTTTTTAGGGATTTTCAGACTCGTTTGATCTAATCTGAACCTGTTTTGTGGAATTTCATGAATTTCCAGAAACCCCAGATTACCCGAAACCATCAAAATTCTAAAACAATTTTTCAAAATGAGGAAGAAAATCGAATTGTTGATTCTAGAGCATTACAGCTGCTCGACTGTAGGTATTACAGTCGCTTACAGTGGTGCGACTGTGATGCCTTACAACTGCTCGGCTGTAGTTTGAGAAGCAGAATTATAGTTTTGCCCTTTTTGGCCTCTAACTTGTAATTTTGCCTCTCTTTTCGATTCAAAAGGATTTTTGGTGTGTTTATGTTTCTGAACCCTAGATGGATGTTAAATTTAGGCCCACTCAGGAACGAAACCCCCTGGTTTTCGGGATATCCGGCCCACTAAAAGACGAAAAATGCATGTAAAATGAGCTAAATTGTTTTCAAAACTGGTTTTCATTCACAAAATCTACAGGGTGTTTCTATAAAATGTTTTCCAGGTCTAATCAAGTAGTCGTCCAAACTTCTCGATTATCCCCCCATTTATGATCCCGTTTCCCAAAATATCTCTATTATGTCTTGTATGAGTCCTTGGTGTGATTTGCTTGTTTGTGCTAACCATATTCGGATGCAGCTTTTTATTTTTTATTTTTAATGTATTTAATAGATCACTCCGTGTATCTAAGCGATTGTACTTTTTAGATTATCGTGTATTATAGAAGGCTGTAAATGGTGAGGATGAGAGGTTTTCTTTCTCGGGTTGTATAATTTGGTTATTACTTTACTTTTCCTGCACTTTTATTTTTCTGCACTTTATTTATGGTTTATATTTATGTCATTTGTATAAGCATTAACTAAAATTAAAAGAAGATAAAATGGGTAGAAAACTGTTTTCTACAAAAAGTGTTGTCTCAATAAAATGAAAGGTTTTCTTAAGAAAGATTAAAACCCATTTTCAAAACCACATCGTCACCCAGAAAGAAAATCCCTGGTTCTTGCTTCACAGTGCATTTTGAAAAATGTCATCCACTTACAGGAAGAGTGCAGTTGATCAGGTCAGGGTTGAATTTGGGATTAAAGGTGAATCTTCTGAGAAAACAAACCCAAGAAAAGGGGAAGTTGAAGTAGCTATTAAAGCAATCACCAAAGCACTGTCTGTTCTGATGAAGCAAAATGTGAGTTCAGAAAAGAAGAAGGTACCTATGGAGAAAAGCCAAGATAAGCTACTAAAAGAAGCCGTAGCAGAGCTGGCTAAGGGAAAAGTAAAAGCAGTCGAAGAAGAGCTGTCTGATGATCAGAAGGAAGCCCTAAAGGAAGACCTGGGAGATCTGTTTGAAGAAGTGGATGATGCTGCAGTTAGAAAAGATCCTCCGCATGTGGAGGATGGCAATCATTTCTCTGTATCCATTTCTTCTCTTTATGATGTGAACAATTCTACCCATAAGGCCCTTAATGTAACGAAATCGAATTTCGATTACTTGTGATATGTTTTTTTGGATGGAACTTTGCATACATACAAACATTCATTTAATGTCTTTAGCATACATGATGCATCATTGCATGAAATGAATCTAGGGATAGACAATAACCCAAAAATGGTATCCATTTCGAAAGACCTCACACCTATCGAGAGAACATAAATTGTTAAAGTACTGCAGAAGCATGTAAAGGCATTCACCTGGTCGTACAAATGACATGCCAGGGGTTGATAGAGAAATTGCTGAGCATTGAATTCCAATAGATCCGAAGATGAAACCGGTCAAGCAAAAGCTCCATAGACTCAGACTAGAATAGGCAGCAAAGGTTAAGGAAGAAGTAGCCAAACATATAGAATCTAAGTTCCTGGAAGTGGTTGAGGACCCTGAATGGCTAGCCAACATTGTACTGGTTATGAAGAAGGATGGTCGAGTCAGGGTTTACGTGGATTACAGAGATCTGAATAAAGGCGTCACCTAAGGACGACTTCCCGCTACTGCACATTGATGTTCTAATCGATAATACCGCCAGGGTAGTGATGTACTCATTTATGGACGAATTCTTAGGATATAACCAGATTCTAATGAATATCATCAACAAGGTGAAGACATCTTTCATCATAAAGTGGGGGGTCTACTGCTACAGAGTTATACCGTTTGGATTAAAGAACACCGGGGCAACTTATCAAAGGGCAATCATTGCATTACTACACGATATAATCCACAAGGAGGTTGAGGTTTATGTTGATGATATGCTGGTTAAATCGATGACCCGGGAGCCATCTTGGATAGATTCCTAACTAGGATCGAGAAGTACAATCTCTGTCTGAATCCTAAGAAGTGTGTGTTCGGAGAAACTTCTGGTAAACTGCTAGGTCACGTGGTAAGCCAAAGGGGAATTAAAAAGGATTGAGATAAGATCAAGGCCATTAGAGATATGCCCGTCCCGAAGATAGAAAAGGAAGTTAGGTCATTTTTGTGATCCCTACTGTAGTACGTCAGCCAATTCATCGCAAGGTCAACGACAGTTTGCGAGCCCATTTTTAAACTCCTAAGAAAAAATTAACCTGTGGAATGGAATGATCAATACCAGTTGGCCTTTGATAGAATCAAGGCTTATTTGATGAATCCCAGGTTCTAAAACCTTCGATGCTGAATAAACCTTGGTTATGTACTTGGACATTAAAGATGCTTTAGAAGGGGCAATGTTGGTGCAAGAGCAAGAGGATGCACATAAGCATGCAATTTATTACTTGAGTAAGAAGTTGCTTGAATATGAGACCAAGTACATAATAGTGGAGAAAACTTGTACCACAATGGTATGGCTGACTAAGAAACTGAGGCATTATTTCCAATCGTACAAAGTTTAGGCAGTTGCTAAGGTTGATCCAATGAAGTATTTGTGTCAAGCTCCAGCATTGGCCAAGAATATATCGAGATGGATACTCTTGTTGTCTGAGTTCGATATTGAGTACATAACAAAGAAGATGATCAAAGGGAGGGCTATAGTAGAATTCCTAGCCAACCAACCCCTATGTAGAGAATTTGGAGTTCCCAGATAAGCAGTTGGCAATGGTAGAAGTAGAATCGAGCAGATGGGTGATGTCTTCTGATGGCGCTGTAAATAAACACGATGCAGGCCTTGGGGTAATTATCAGCTATTGGTATGCCCTAGTTCTTAGGGCATTGGATTCTTGTATTTTGTATTATACATTCAGACTCTTTATATAAATACATTATTTGTGTCACATTAATAAAGGCATTTAATCTATTTCATTTATATCTTATGCTATAATATGAATAGAGAATCCATTGGTTGATAATTATAAAAAATATCCCAAGTCTATTCTGATCGTGGGAACGAATAGAATCATAGACTTATATATTTGATGACTGTATGGTAGTTCTTAACTAGCCATAATACTTGTATAGTTAGTTATGAATATAGGTACATGTCGTTGACATGGGACTGGATCGATCCACACAAGAAAGCCATATGGTTGTCGCGTCATAGGTCTTTCTTGAGTAGGTCTCTTTTGTCCTCAGACCGGATTTCATTATAGTATCAATATGGAATCCGGTTCACTTTGACATACCCCTAACAGGTCTGTAAAAGGATGCTAAATACGGGTATGATTGGGTGGACCAGTGAACATATTGATATTGAACTAGTGAACATATTGATATTGATGATGAAGTGATGGAATTGCCACTCGGGTAACACCGAGATGATATCACTAGCCACTTGACGAGTGAGACTGATAAGTTTATGGCCATAACCAAATAAGTTGATTGCTTATTTAATTAATCAGTCAACTCAAGATCAAGAAATATAATAAACAACAGAAGAGGATGACGGACACCATGCCTCTTGTTTATTCATATCGATATCATTTGACAAAGGAAGCTTTGAGATTACTACTGGGTCAGTGTCTTCAACAGACTACTGTATCTCTGTCTTAATTGGGGGCTGTAATGATTTGCTAGAACCCACTGACAGTCTGTGAGCCTTAGGCCTACTACCAACATAAAGACAGACTATAGGATCATGCATATATATCAACTGAGCCAGAACTTATAGAAATTATACATGTAATGTACATTGGAAGGAATGCGTTCATTAATTAGTTGACATTCAGTGTTAAGGTAATTAATTACATTGGGTAGATTTAATTTAATTAATGATTTTATATTATGTAATTAATTAATTTATCAATTAATTGAATGACATAAAGAAAACAATTAATTAAATTATTTTCCTATGTAGAAAAATTAAATACATGTATTGTATTTACTTAAGTGTGATTTAATTTTATTTAGAGTTAATTAAATTTAGCCAAATGGAATTAAATTACACAGTATATACTTTTTAATTAAAGTTTATTTATGTAATTATAATCCTAGTGGGTTTGGGTTTAATTAACCTAATTAAAACCCAATTAGACAAGGAGTCTATATAAGTGCACACTCTAAGATTTATTTTTGGAAATTTCAGCCCCATTGCAGCCCCAAAAACAGCCAAAAATTTCAGCAATAATTCTTCATTCCTTCCGCTTCTTCGGCTAACACTGGTTCTCGCTCGATAGTTGGTTGTGCACAGGATTGTGGAGGTTGTTTCCGCTTGGAGATTCGATTCTGTAACAGTCTCTAGAAGAGACGGATTTGGTGAGTGAATCTCTTTTGATTCAAATTGATTTTATTCCAATCAATGGTAATTGGACACGATAGGTGGATTCTAGGAAAATTTTAACAGTGTAATTTCTACTGCGCCATGTTATTTTTTCGATGACGAATCACAATACTAGTATCAGAGCCTAGGTTTTGTTTATTAGATTGATTGGAATTCATTCTTGATTGTGTTCTTGAAGAAAGAATAGGTTTCAAGAATGGGTTTTCGGGTTTTACTAATTTTTCCCCGATTGGTTTTAACCTTTTTTTTCCCTGATGCGATTTTTTCTGCTGCTATTTTTTTTTGGCTGCTCTATATATATATATTCTTGGCTAGAATTTTTTTTATGATTTAAAAAAAATTATCTTTTGGGCAAAAGATGGAATCGCAATTTACGATTCCATCAGTTGCCGCCTGCAGCAGCAGCTGCTGTCCCGGACAGCAACACCGCTCGTGATGTTCGGGTTCGGTTTTGGATTTTACGGATATTTTTTTATCCCGGACCCTTAATGCAAATTAAATTAAAATGTTTTATTTTAAATTAATTTGTATTTAAATTATTATTATGTTGGCATGCATATTTAATTTAATTGTTTTGCATATTAAATTGAATATAGACTTCATGAAATTGGCCCAATAAACCATGGCATCGGTTAAAATTAGGAGAGCAAAATATTAAATTTGTGACAGCCCAAATTCAAGTGGGAGCAATATTGTTAATTTTGCATTAATGGATATAATCCATTGGGCCTTTATGGGCCTTAGTCACATTGTTAAAATTGACGATTTCATGCTAAGCAACTCGGTTTAACATTTATATTTATAATTTGAAATGCCATGATCATGCATCATATTGGTATATATGTGCACGACAGGTACTTTGTTTGAAATGTGATGTTGAGTTCTATGGGCCCTAAATTATTACGGTTGTAATTTGATTTTGGGAAATATGGCATGCGTGCCATTTCTTTTATTTTGACGTAATTTTAGAATATATTTTTTTTAAATACAATTGTTGTAATTACATCATGTATGGAGAAAGGCCCAGATGGAGCAAGCCCATAGTGGGAGCCCAAGAAGGATTGTAGTCCGCCCCATGAAGAATTAGATAGGATATCTAGTTTTTCGTTAAGTTGTAATTAAAGGCCCATAGGATCTCATTTATTTTAAATTAAGTATGCTATTGCATTTGACATATAATATGGATGTATGGATCACCAGATTATAACCCGTGATTATGCATGCTAAGCCATATAACTTAATTTTAATCCGGAAATAAAAATATTGAGTCATTTAAAAGTGCTTCCCACATTCACACCTCTTCCTCCCATTGATGTTGTAATGTGCGCCATGCCCTAGCTGGGTACATTGTAGTATTCGGTGGGTCGTCAAGGGTTAGGATACTTGGTATGGTTAACATGTGAATGGTGGTTTGACTCAACATGGGTAGCATTAGCTCAGAGCGGGCGCTAAGCATAGATGGGTAAAGTGTCAATAAGCCCATCAAACTAAGAGTCCTTCGTGGAAGGATAGGTTGTCCAACCAAAAGAATCAATGGCTGGTTAGCGAGCCCTAGTTCAGCCAGTCATTGATAAGTTATGGATCTTGGTCAAGTCATCCAATTAACATCACCAATGAACAAATTAAAATTAGATTATTAATTTGAATTGGCATAAAGTCCTTTATTTCTAACTCAAGCAATGATTTCTTCCATGTAGATTATTCCCATTTGTGAGCGGACGACATTTTCGACGGAACGTGGAACTCCCTTTCGGAAGGGGCGCCTCGATTTCGGGCGGACCCCTCCCTTGCGTGGGGTTTTTATAATGGAAATTCACGTATTAGAAAAATGCAATTAATTCATAAAAGAACCGAGACCTAAAGTCTCGATGAATATTGTAAGAGTCGCCACCCGGCTCAGCTCAACCGGGAAATGTATAATGCAACTGAACCGGACGAACGGCCGCTACACTATCCAGAGATCTAGGTCCGGACAAGTCCCTTATTTCGTGTCTAATTAAAATAAATATTGGCCAATGTTCATAGACGGTATTTCAAACTCTAAAGTCAATTTTATTGCATTAAATTAAACATACAGCGCGCATACAGGTAAAGTAAAATAGTAAATGATCAAATTATTACAACCCGATCAAATCAAAAAATAAAAACTCTCGAACTCACTTTTACAACCGCCTAATATACACGATTTATCTAAAAATTACAATCGCCTAAGATACACAAGTAATTCTATTAAATACATATAAAATAAAAATAAAAATAAAATGCTGCAAAACAGAGGGATAACACAATTTACGGCACGCCACAAATAGGACTTAAACATAACAAAATGGGAAATTTAGAAATTGGGGGCATGCATTTAGGGGGATAACCGGGTTGGCTCGGTTAGCCGGTCCGGTTATGTTGGTGTGCCCTAGTTCTTAGGGCATTGGATTCTTGTATTTTGTATTATACATTAAGAGTCATGTATGAATACATTATTTGTGTCACATTAATAAAGGCAATTAATCTAATATGAGTAGAGTATCCATTGATTGATAATCATAAAACCTATCCCAGGTCTGTTCTAATCGTGGGAACGAATAGAACCACGGACTTGTATATTCGATGACTATATGGTAGTTCTTAACTAGCCATAGTACTTGTATAGTCAGTCATGAATATAGGTACATGTCGTTGACATGGGACTGGATCGATCCGCATAAGAAAGCCATATGGTTGTCATGTCATAGGTCTTTCTTGAGTAGGTCTCTTTTGTCCTCAGACCAGATTTCATTATAATATCGATATGGAATCCGGTTCACTTTGACATACGCCTAACAGGTCTGTAAAAGGATGCTAAATACGGGTATGATTGGGTGGATCGGTGAACATGTTGATATTGATGATGAAGTGATGGAATTGCCACTCGGGTAACACCGAGATGATATCATTGGCCACTTGATGAGTGGGACTGATAAGTGTATGGCCATACCCAAATAAGTTGGTTGCTTATTTGATTGATCAGTCAACTCAAGATCAAGAAATATAATAAACAACAGAAGAGGATGACGGACACCATGCCTCTTGTTTATTCATATCGATATCGTTAGGCAAAGGACAGTATGAGATTACTACCGGGTGAGTGTCTTCTAAAGACTGCTGCATCTCTGTCTTAATTGGGGGCTGTAATGGTTTGCTAGAACCCACTTACAGTCTGTGGGCCTTGGGCCTACTGCCAACATAAAGACAGACCCATAGGATCGTGCACATAGATCAACTGAGCTGGAACTTATAGAAATTGTACATGTAATGTACATTGGAAGGAATGCGTTAATTAATTAGTTGACATTCGGTGTCAAGGTAATTAATTGACATTGGGTTGAATTTAATTTAATTAATAAGTTTACATAATGTAATTAATTAATTTATCAATTAATTGAATTACATAAAGTAAACAATTAATTAAATAATTTTCCTAAGTAGGAAAATTAAATACATGTATTGTATTAACTTAAGTGTGATTTAATTTTATTTAGGGGTAATTAAATTTAGCCAAATGGAATTAAATTACATAGTATATACTTTTTAATTAAAGTTTATTTTTGTAATTATAATTCTAGTGGGCTTGGGTTTAATTAACCTAATTAGAACCCAATTAGACAAGGTGTCTATAAAAGGGCACACTTAAGGAATAAAAACCTAATTCAACTCTAATTAATTGCTGGAAATTTCAGCCACCAATAGCAGCTCCAAAACAGCCGAAAATCCCAGCATTAAACCTCCATTCCTTCGCGTCTTCGGCTAGCACCGGTTCCCGCTCAATAGTTGGTTGTGCACCGGACTTTGGAGATCGCAGTTTCAAGAAATGATTCTGCAGCAGTCTCTAGAGGAGACGAATCCGGTGAGTTAATCTCTCTTGATTCTTATTTGATTTTATTCTAATCAATGGTAATTGGACACGATAGGTGGATTCTAGGAAATTTTAAACAGTGTATTTTCCGCTGCGCCACGTTATTTTTCCAATGACGAATCCCAACAGTGGTATCAGAGCCTAGGTTTTTTCCATTAGATTGATTGGAATTGGTTCTTGAAAGCATTCTTGAAGAAAGAATGGGTTTCAAGTTTGTGATTTTAGGGTTTTTATTCAATTGGTTTTGGTTTTGATAAACCCTAGAATTTTGGATTGGGGTTTTATTTTTTTTCCCCAGTTGTTTTCATCAAAAATTGTTTTTCTATATGGATTATATATTTGGCTGGAAACTAATTTTATGTTTATGATTTAATTAAAAAAAAAAAAATTTGTTGGCCAAAATTGGAATCGCAATTGCGATTCCAATTTTTGGCTCTTCTGCTGCTTGCCGCAGCAGGCATATTGCCTGCTGCGGCACGCAGCAGCTGCTGCCACTAGGCAATAGCTTGGTGTCACGGGGTCACTCCTCAGACACCGTGGGCGCTTACGTCTACTTCTAGAAGTAAGCCAGCCAACACACTTTATATGCTAGTTCTGCATTAGGAACAAGCATGAGGTTAGATCAAGTTATAATATTTGTTTATAATAGGCGCAAAGGCCAATCTGCATTCAATACTAGAAATATCGGCACATTAGAAGGGCATAATCAATGTTAGGCATCCATTCACACATATATAAGCATACACGAGACACATATGAAAAGTGATGCGCAAGGCTTTCATTCATATATGAATAACAAGTACATCAAACAAGTCCACACCCGTAGTAGTAGGGGGTCCTACTACGGATGGGGCATTCACAAGCACCCACGTGCGGCTGACACTAGTCTCACAAGCAACACCGTGTAACTGACACTCGTTGAGACCTGCCACACCCCCCTATAGTAGTCCTTATACCGCTTTGAGGGTTGGGAGGAACAACCATCAAGATGTCTCACCCACCACACTTTCACTATTCATGCTACTATTACAATGCTACTATTACAAAGTATTCCCCTCCCTTTACACTCTCCCCCACTCAGAGGGTTGACGTCCTCGTCGACCTTGTCTTCTGGAATTCTTCAATCTTCTGCTTGTAAGCTTGTAGATCGTCTTCTTTCTCCCAGCTGGTTTCTTCTTCTCCTTCGGCTCTCCATCAAACGAGGTACTCCTTGTAGGTTCTCCTGGATGTTGAAGCCGTACGATCTGCTAGAATCTCGTCTACTTCTCTGCTGGCTGGTGCTTTCTTCGTGATTGCAGGTCTTGTACTCCTGTTCCGCTTGTCGTCGGTGAGATCTGGATGATACTGCTTGAAGTTGCTGACGTGGAAGACAGGATGGACCGACATCCATTCGGGCAAGTCCAGTTTATATGATACTGGACCTACCTTCTTGACGACTGGAATCGGTCCTTCATATTTCCTCACCAGCCTGTTGTCTCTGTTACGGAAGAATCATAGTTGCTCCGGCAGAAGCTTCAACAACACCAGGTCACCAGCTTTGAACTCCATTGGTCGACGATCTGTATCAGCCCATTTCTTCATCCGCCTGGATGCCTTCTCCAAATGTGCTCTCGCAATCTCCTCGTTCTGCTTCCATTCCTTTGTGAAAAGATATGCTTTGGGATTCTTGCCTTTGTAAGGCATCTCGATGGAATGGGGCACCAAGGGCTATTGACCTGTCACAATTTCAAAAGGGGTTTTGTTAGTAGCAGAGGACTTCTGGCTGTTAAAGCAAAATTGGGCCACATCTAGGAGGGATGCCCAGTTCCGTTGACTGGCACAGACAAAGTGTCGCAAATACTCCTCAAGCATGCTATTGAATCTCTCTGTCTGACCATCAGTCTGTGGGTGATAACTGGTGGACATGTTCAAGTTACTACCCAACAGATGGAAAAGCTCCGTCCAAAAACTCCCCAAAAATCGCCTATC
Organism: Euphorbia tirucalli; assembly: GCA_039660915.1. Classification (NCBI taxonomy): domain Eukaryota; kingdom Viridiplantae; phylum Streptophyta; class Magnoliopsida; order Malpighiales; family Euphorbiaceae; genus Euphorbia; species Euphorbia tirucalli. The sequence continues at coordinate 15,617,728 of CM077638.1, read as the reverse complement.
CCGATCACTGACAATATTCTTCGGGAGACCCCAATATTTGACCACATGTTTGAAGAAGGCCCTGGCCGTTGTTTCTGCTGAACTGTATTTGGGCATTGGAATAAAGGTTCCATATTTGGAGAACCTATCAACAACCACCAGAATGGAATCAAAATCTTCAACCCTGGGCAAACCCGTGATAAAATCCATTGACACACTCTCCCAAGGGCGTTGCGGTACTGGAAGTGGTTGAAGTAGCCCAGCAGATTTTCGCCTCTCGACTTTGTCCTGTTGACACACCAAGCATGTCTTAGTGTACTCTCTCACCTCTTCCTCCATCTTGGGCCAATAGTAGTGCTGTTGAAGCAGAGCCAACATCCGATGCCACCCCGGATGTCCCGCCTAGAGGGTATCATGACATTCCCGCATCAACATCTTCCGCAAATTGGCAACCTTCGGCACGTACACTCTTTGCTTTGTAGTCATTAATAGCTCATCACTGATCCAGAATTGCCGAGTCTTTCCCTGCCTCACCAGGTCCATTATGGCCACCGCCTGGGGGTCCTTTGAGAGTTTCTCTTGAATTAACCGTCGCACAGAGGTAGATAGCTGGCTGCTAGACAAGTGGGCTATCTGTTTTAAGACTGCCAGATCTGCCTTACGACTTAGAACATCTGCCACCTGATTTGACTTTCCTGTGTGGTACTCCAGTACAAAATCGAATTCGGCCAAGAATTCCTGCCAGCGAGCTTGCTTTCGTGACAAAGTCTGTTGGGTAAGGAAGTGGCTCACTGCTGTATTGTCTGTCTTCACCACAAACCTAGACCCCAGCAAATAATGCCTCCAAACTCATAAGCAATGAATGACGGCTAGCAACTCTTTTTCATGCGTGGAATACCGCCGTTCGGCATCATTCAACTTCCGGCTCTCAAAGGCAATAGGATGTCCCTCCTGCATGATGACTCCCCCCAAAGCAAAATCTGATGTATCCGTCTGAACTTCGAACGGTTTGGCCATGTCAGGCAGGGCTAGAATTGGTTCTTCTAGGATTGCTTTCTTCAACTTTTCGAAAGCTTCTTGGCATTCTTCTGTCCAGACCCATTTCTTCTCCTTTTTCAACAAGTCGGTGAGGGGGACCACCTTCCGCGAGTACCCTTCAACAAATCTCCGGTAGTAATTGGCCAGTCCCAAAAAGGATCTCAATTCTGGAACATTCCCAGGTGTCTGCCATTCTGAAATAGCTTTCACCTTAGTTTCATCCATGCGAATCCTCCCTTGTTCGATCACGTGGCCAAGAAACTTGATGCTCGTCTGCCCAAAAGCACACTTTTCTCTCTTCAGAAAAAGCTGATTCTCCCTCAGCTTTATGAACACTAGCTTCAGGTGTTCTCGGTGCTCCTCCAGGGTGGTACTGTATACCACGATGTCATCTAGATACACCACCACAAACTAATCTAGATATTCCCTGAATACCTGGTTCATGAGAGTACAAAAGGTGGCTGGAGCATTTGTTAGTCCAAAAGGCATAACCAAAAATTCGAATGAGCCATACCGGGTTACACAGGTGGTTTTGAATACGTCTTCCTCTTTCACACGTGCCTGGTAATATCCCGAACGCAGATCAAGCTTGGTGAAGTACTTTGCCCCACTAAGTTGATCGAATAAATCAGCTACTAGGGGAATAGGATACTTGTTGGCACTGTGATCTTGTTGAGGGCTCGATAATCCACACAAAGTCTTAAACTCCCATCCGCCTTCTTCTGAAATAACACAGGGGCGCCAAAGGGAGAATTTGAAGGTCGAATAAACCCTGCCTCTAAGAGTTCACCCAATTGCTTCCGTAGTTCTGCCAACTCGGGAGGGGCCATTCTGTAAGGAGCCCTTGCCGGCGGCTTCATTCCCGGAAGCAAGTCTATTTCATGATCTACTCCCCTCTTTGGTGGCAAAGTCTTTGGCAAATTCTCTGGCATGATGTCTTGGAATTCCCTCATCACATCTTTAAGCACTGTGGGAACCCTGGAGTCTTCATCAGGATGACAGCCTAGAGGGACTACCACATAAGAGCTTTCCCCTTTTTTCACTCCCTTCTTGAACTGGAGTGCCGAAATACACTTCTTCTCCGAAATGGGACTCATGGTCACCGGCACGACACAAGGATTCTGGTTTATGAAGAGGAGGCAACTGGCGGAGGCCATAGGAACCGCAAAACTCTCCTTCAAGAAGTCCATTCCTAGGACCACATCAAAATCATCCATTGGTACCACTGTGAAGTCCATCGTGCCGGACCAGGGTCCTAACTTGCAAGATATGTTCTGCCCTACCCCCAGTATCTCTTGGGCTGGAGAGTTGACAGCTTTGATCCTCCCGACTTCCTTTCTGATGGGTAGACCCAACCGAGCGGACTCAGCTCCTGACACAAAGTTATCTGTGGCTCCTGTGTCGATCATGGCCCAGGTGACCTTCCTATTGATGTCAACTACACATACATCAGCCCCTTTTCTCTCCTCTGACTTGTAGCCTTCACCTGTTTCTCCAGGACGGAGAGGAATCGCAAAGACCCCATGGCCGAAGGTTCTGATCCTTCAGGCCCAGCATCGGCCTTGTTCTCCTCTTCGGTCCGCTCCGAAACTAAAGCACTGACAGCACTCCGATGCGGGCACTCTGCCATCCTATGAGGCCTCTTGCATAGAAAACAAGAAATGCTTCGACCACCGAAAGCAGGTTGTTTAGACATAAAGTTCCTCGAAGGGCCACCTGATTCATTGTTGAACGGGGTATTTCTCCTTTCACCCCAGCTCCGGCGGTTACTCCCCTCCGACACTGGAGTCGGGCGGCCTCCTGACAAAGAACTACTACGTTCACCTCCTGCCCCCATTGGTTTTGTCCACTTGCTTTGTCTCGTCTCCGGCCCTGAGGTGGGAGGTTGCTTCCTCTTCCCAAGATTATCCGAGAAGTCATCTAAACTTTCTGCCACCATAATAGCAGTAGCATGGTCTCGGACGTTCCTTCTGTTCACCTCATTCTTGGCCCAAGGTTTCAACCCCTTGGTGAAATGATACAACTTGTCATACTCATGCATCTCCGGGCATTCCAAGATAAGCTTCTGATAGGCTCTGACATAGTCTCGGATGGAAACCGTTTGCTAGAGTTCTGCAAGTTGACGCCGGGCCACATGGTGAACATTTTCGGGGTAGAAATGGGCTTTGAACTCCTTCTTAAGCTCATCCCAGGTGGAGATTGTGGCCAAAGAAGCTTTGTGTCGCCACCACAACTTGGCGTCGCCCTCCAAATACATCGGGATCAACTCCAAGCGGTGGGCATCTGTTCGGGCCTTAGTTGCATTGAAGAAGGCCTCTACATCAAAGAGGAAGTTCTCCACTTCACTAGCATCTCTGGCTCCATCGTATGACTTTGGATCTTTGATTTTGTATTTGGAGGAATCTGGGGCCCTCGACTTACCCCGCTCGTAAAGGTCGGTTAGCATTTTGACCTTGAGCTTCACTTCGTCTAGTTCCCCCTTCAGGTGGCCATATTCTTCCATTGCCTCGCCCTGGAACTGTTCTACTACCTCGCATAACTCTTTATGCTCGGTTTGAAGTCTCTCCACCGCCTCTGCGATGTGTAGATTACTCAACTTCTCATTTAAATCTACCATCTCATCAACATTGGAAGTACCACCTCCTCGGGATGTCCCAGTCTCAAGGGTCCTCTCCCTTCGGTCGGACTTCTTAGCCATCATCTCTCTGATGGCAGTGGAATTTGTCACCACAAATTCAAAGATATCAAGATTAGCCATCACGGCCTGAAAGATTTCCGCCTTCTCGTTCAAGGCCTTCATCAACTCACTTTGTCCATTCGTGGCTTCCTCCACTTCGCTACGGACACAAGTCCCAACATTTTCACGAAGGTCTCGGACATCACGGCAGAGCGTTTTGACTACCCCTAGTGATTCCTCAACCCTTTTGCCATATTCAAATACTGTAGCCGAAAGGTGTTCCGGAGCTATCTCGGCCCATTGTCTCTCCAGGGCCTCAATGCGCTTTAACGCCTCAGAGTTTGACATCTTGTCTCTCGCCAAATAGAACCGCGCTCTGATACCAAATGTCACGGGGTCACTCCTCGGACACCGTGGGCGCTTACGTCTACTTCTAGAAGTAAGCCAGCCAACACACTTTATATGCTAGTTCTGCATTAGGACCGAGCATGAGGTTAGATCAAGTTATAATATTTATTTATAATAGGCGCAAAGGCCAATCCGAGTTCAATACGAGAAATATCGGCACATTAGAAGGGCATAATCAATGTTAGGCATCCATTCACACATATATAAGCATACACGAGACACATATGAAAAGTGATGCACAAGGCTTTCATTCATATATGAATAACAAGTACATCAAACAAGTCCACACCCGTAGTAGTAGGGGGTCCTACTACGGATGGGGCATTCACAAGCACCCACATGCGGCTGACACTAGTCTCACAAGCAACACCGTGCAACTGACACTCGTTGAGACCTGCCACACCCCCCTATAGTAGTTCTTATACAGCTTTGAGGGTTGGGAGGAACAACCATCAAGATGTCTCACCCACCACACTTTCACTATTCATGCTACTATTACAATGCTACTATTACAAAGTATTCCCCCCCTTTACACTTGGCTGCTACTGGTAGCAGCCCCTTGTGGGCTGCTGCTGGCAGCAGGCTGCCGCTCGGCAGCGCTGCTGTCCCCGGACAGCAGCGCCGCGCGCGGGGTTCGGGTCCGCTTTGGATTTTGCGGGTATATTTTATTCCGGACCCTAATGCATATTAAATTAAATTTTTTAAATTAATTTGTGTTTAAATTATTTATTTTATTGGCATGCATATTTAATTTAATTGTTTGCATATTAAATTGAATATGGACTTTGTGAAATTGGCCCAATAAACCGTGACACCGGTTAAAATTGAGAGAGCTAAATTTTAAATTTGTGACAACCCAAATTCAAGTGGGAGCAAAATTGTTAATTTTGTATTTATGGATGTTATCCATTGGGCCTTTATGGGCCTTAGTCACATTTCTTAAAATTGGCGATTTCACCCTAAGTAACTCGGCTTAACATTTATATTTATAATTTGGAATGCCATGATCATGCATCATATTGGTATGTATGTGCACGAAAGGTACTTTGTTTGAAATGTTATGTTGAGTTCTATGGGCCCTAATTTATTATCGGTTGTAATTTAATTTTGGGAAATATGGCCTGCGTGCCATTTTTTTTATTTTGATGTAATTTTAGAATAGATTTTATTTTACAAAATTATTGTAATTGCATCAAGTATGGAGGAAGGCCCAAATGGAGCAAGCCCATGGTGGGAGCCCAAGAAGGATTGCAGTCCGGCCCATGAAGAATTAGATAGGATATCTAGTTTTTCATTAGGTTGTAATTAAAGGCCCATAGGATCTCATTTATTTTAAATTAAGTATGCTATTGCATTTGTCATATAATATGGTTGTATGGATCACCAAATTATTACCCGCGTTTATGCATGCTAAGCCGCATCACTTAATTATAATCCGGAAATTAAAATATTGAGTCGCTTAAAAGTGCTTCCCACATTCACACCTCTTCCTCCCATTGATGCTGGAATGTGCGCCATGCCCTAGCTGGGTATATTGTAGTATTCGGCGGGCCGTCGAGGGTTAAGATACTTGGTATGGTTAACATGTGAATGGTGGTTTGACTCAACATGGGTAGCATTAGCTCAGAGCGGGCCCTAAGCACAGATGGGTAAAGTGTCAATAAGCCCATCAAACCAAGAGTCCTTCGTGCAAGGATTGGATAGGTTGTCCTACCAAACGAATCAATGGTTGGTTAGCGAGCCCTAGTTCGGCCAGTCATTGATAAGTTGTGGATCTTGGTCAAGTCAGCCAATTAACAACACCAACAAACAAATTAAAATCCGATTATTAATTTGAATTGGCTTAAAAGTCCTTTATTTCTAACTCAAGCAATGATTTCTTCCATGTAGATAATCCCATTTCAGTTAAGCAACTTAAATGGCTGCAACAAACAACAACTCACTCTCACTTAGGTCACTCTTGGAGAAGGAGAAGCTTTCGGGGACTAACTTCCTGGACTGGGCTAGGAACTTACAAATAGTTCTTAGACAAGAGTCTAAGGAGTATGTACTGAATGCTCCTTTACCAGCTGGCCCTCCTGTTGGAAATGCCCTAGTCCCGAGGCATTGGTCCTTGTATTTGTACTATACATTTATTGGATTTATGTGTTGTACTCATTTGTGTCATTAATAAAGGCATCAATTCATTTATTATATTTATCTTGTGCAGTATAGTAAATGAAGTATCCAATGGACATATCTATATCCATGACGACTAGTGTCATGCACTTAGCAGTAAGACCATGGATAGGGTTAACGATATGGCCATAAATAGATCCGTAGTCTGTTCCAGTCATGGGAATGAATGGAACAACAGACTATCATTAACCTGGTTGTATGGCGGTGTCTTACCGGTCATTGGACATGGAATGTCAACCAAGTTAATGGGTACATGCCTGGGAGCATGGTACTGGATAGATCCACTAAACGAGTAATCCACATGGTATGGTATCACAATGGATTCTCGTGTAGTACTTGTATGGATCCTTTGACCTGACCATATGATGGTGTTACATGTGAAGTCGCATACTTAGGGGTACGCCTAAAGGGCCTGTAATAGGGTGCCAAGTATGGGTGCTTTCGGGTATGTCACTGAACATGGTAATACTATGGATATGCAGAAGGGATTTGTCACTCAGTAATCAACTGAGAAGATATCACCGGCCACTTGATGAATGTGACTGATAAGAGTGTGGCCACACCCAAACAAGTTGGAACTTGTTTGTGAGAATCAGTACATTCGGGATCAAGTTAATGTCCGAACACAAAAGAGGGTGATCAATCCATGCCTCTGTGTTGGATACCGATATCAATGACATGGGATGTACAAGTTTAAACTACAGGGTTATGATATCAGTTAGACTGCCATCTCCATCTTAATTGGGGGCTGCAGTGGCTTGATAGAGCCCAACTGCAGTCTGCGGGCCAAAGGCCCGCTGCCAACATAAAGATGGGCCCACAGGATCGTACACATAGAACGATAGAATGCAGACTTAAGGAATCACATGTATACTTGGAGTATACACAATGGAGGGAGAAATGTGTATATATTAATTATATTATAAAGATCAATTGGATTGGTCATAATAATAAAATTAATATATTCCATTGGCTTTTCATAATTAATTGGATTAATTATGGTATTATTTCCTAGGTGGAAATATTCATATGTATGGGTTTACATATGATTTTATTTTGTGTAGAGTTAATTTTAATTTGATGGATTAAATTAAATGTCAAACTAATTTTAATTTAGATGTAAATAATATATTACTTGGAGTAATATATTAAATACATGGGTATATTAAAATTGGGCTTGAAATTAATTTAAACCAGAATAATTAAAATTAGACTGGGCCTAAATTAAAACATGGAAGCCCGCACAAAATAGAAAGGAGCCAAGATGGGCCTGAATCCACTTGAGGAATTCGGCCAACCCTAGGTATAAATACCTAGGGTTAGAAAAATTCGGCCACCCTTTGAAAAATAGCTCCTAGCCGAATTCTCTAGCTCTTCCCTTCCATTGTTCCGTTTTTCCGACGCTAGCACGGGTTGCATTCGCCAAGCGTTCTTGTACGTGAGAGTGGAGGAATTCTATTTTGAATTCTGCAGTCATCATCCATCTCTAGAAAGAGATTTTTCTGGTAAGAAATTTAATCCCTTTCTATTTGATTTTAAGTTTTTCAATTTCCACTTCAATTGCTCCTGGGACTGGATTTGAGGAAATCACCGCGTTCTTCCGCTTTTATCGGGTGATTTCCGGTGAAAAATCCCAACAGTGGTATCAGAGCAGGCTTTTGATCCGTGGAAATTGATTAATTTGGTTGAATCCCTGTTTTGAAATTGGATGTTTTTGATTGGGATTCTTGATATGGGTTTTATGATTTTTCCCATATGTTTTATGCAATGAAAATTAAATTTGCATATAGGTTTATGTTAGTTTAATTTTATTGTGTATTTTTGTAATTCTTGGTGAATTTCTATGGATGGCGATTGGTTGTTTTATTTTTTTTTTAATTCTGTTTTTTAAAAAAAAAAAAAAAAAATCGGCCTCCCGGGGGCGGCAGCCGCTGCTGCTGCTAGGGCAACTCTGTTGCCCTAGCTGCAGCGGGCCGGGCCCAGTTTTTGGATTTTGCGGGTATTTTGGGTTTGGGGCCCAGTTTTGAAATTTTAATTGGTTTTAAAATTCGTGTGTTTAAATTTATGTAATTTAAATGCGCATGGTTTCTTGGATGAATTTTATTTCGTTCATGCGATATTAGTTTTGGAAATTAATATGGTTAATGGAAATTGGTTCGGGTAATTTTGGCACAATTACTTGGACGGCTAAATTGGACCCATGGTTTCCCAATTCCAGTGGGAGCAGTTGGACTGCCTGGGCTGGAGGCCCAAAGCCCGTTAAGGGTTAGAACCATGGTGGGCCAAAATTGGCGATTTCCTAATAATGGCTTTGACATAATTTAAATAGGCTTAAATCATGCATTTTGACATGCTTTTGAATTGTATGTATTGGATGCATATGAATGGTTGAATGAATGTATGATTGGATGCTATTGGGCCTTTTACGAGTTGGGTTGTATTTTTCTTTTGGGTAAATACGGCCTGCGTGTCGTTTTCTTTTAATGTAATTTTATTTTATTTAAGTTAAATATTATAAAATTTGTAAAAGAAGAAGCCCATGGAGTGGTGAGCCCAATTGGAGGTGCAAGCCCAGAAGGAGCAGATGGAAGACCGCCTAATATATGTTTCTAGTATAGGTTTACTAGAATGATATTAGGATGTAATATAGGCCTATAGCAGTCCATTTTAATTTTATTTAATCATTTTATATTCAATTTGCATGTATGAATGTATGTTACAAATAGCTCATTCACCCGCCTTATGTATGTAAGCCGTTATAATTGAATCTAATAACCAAACGGGAATTACTAAGTCGCTTAAAAGTGCTTCCCTCATTCAAAACCGAATCGAGGTGGGAATAGGCCAGTTGTAGACCATGCCCTCGTAGGATGCACTGGAGTATTGTCACTTTGTACTGGGTTAGAGTATGGGATACTCTAACACTTGGATGGAGGTTTTGACTTAGCATGGGTAGTAGGATTCTCCTGGCCCTAAGCACAGATGGGTAAGTGCCAACAAGCCCATCAAACCGAGAGTCCCTAGGTTGGGATTGGACGGCGTTCCTACCTAAATAATTAAGGTATAGTTGTACCAAACCCTCGTTTGGCTATATCTTAATGAAATATGGATCTCGGCCCATGAGCCCAACAACTCGGTTAAATTAATAACTTGATTCATTATTAATTTTATATGGGAACAACAAAGTAAAGCCCTTTATTAACACTCTAAATGTTTTTCTGTGTAGAAACACCCAAATGGCAAACACTAATACCTTATCACTGCGATCGATTCTTGAGAAGGACAAGCTTTCCGGTCCTAACTTTTTAGACTGGTCTAGGAACTTGAGGATAATTCTAAGACAAGAGTCGAAAGAGTATGTGCTGGAAAGGCCTGTGCCGGCTGCGCCTCAGGGACGTAATCCAACAGCTGCACAGCTGGCGGAATACGAGGCGCACGTCAAGGACAACCGGGATGTGACGTGCCTTATGTTGGCTTGCATGGTCCCCGAATTGCAAAAGCAGTTTATGGACCATCAAGCCTATGCTATAATAACAACTCTTAATGAGATGTTTCAAGAGCAAGCTCGTCAGGAAAGGTACCTGACCAATAAGGCATTCCACTCTTGTAAGATGGGGGCCGGGACATCTGTGAGTGCTCACGTGCTCAAGATGAAGGGCTACTTGGATACTTGGGCCCGTCTCGGATCGCCTATCTCTCAAGAGTTGGCGGTGGACACAATCCTCGCGTCCTTGCCGGATTCTTATGATCAGTTCATCCTTAACTACAATATGCAAGGGATGAACCGCACTGTCAGTGAGCTGCATGGGATGCTGAAGCTTACTGAGCAGTCGATCAAGAAGACTCAGCCGGTGCTGCTGGTTAACAAGGGGAACGCTCCTCTTGCTAAGGGTAAGGCCAAGGAAAAGGCCAAGGCTAAGGCCAAGAAAGCCAAAGCCAAGAAGGCCAAGGCCCAACCCAAGGCCCAGCAGAAGGCAGGTCCTGAGGACGTCTGTTTCGGGTGCAGACAGGCGGGCCATTGGAAGAGATCATGTCCCAAGCTGATGGGAGAGCAAAGAAGGGGCCAAGGTGCGTCCTCTTCAGGTATTTATGTTATAGATATTAACCTTACTGTTTCAACATCCTGGGTATTGGATACTGGATGTGGTTCTCACATTTGTTGCAATGTGCAGGGACTTAAGAACAGAAGGTTGCTGGGGTTGGGAGAGGTGGACTTGTGGGTCGGGAATGGAGCAAGGGTTGCTGCCATAGAGATCGGCGAATACCACCTAATGATGCCCAGCGGATTGGTTTTAATTTTAGAACATTGTTACTTTGTACCTGCTATGTGCAGGAATATTATCTCTGTATCAATGTTGGATATTTCTGGATTTGAATTTTCTATTATAAATGGTCGTATTTCTATATCCAGAGAGGGGTTATTTTATGGAGATGCTCTATTAAATAATGGCCTGTATGTCCTGGACTTAAATGAAACCAATCACATCTATAACATAAACACGAAAAGGGTTAAGCCTAACGAACTTAATCTAGTCTACCTATGGCATTGTCGTCTTGGTCATATAAACGAGAAGCGCATAGCTAGGCTTCACCAAGCTGGAGTCCTAGGGTCATTTGACTTGGAGTCAATTGATATATGTGAATCATGTTTAAGAGGCAAGATGACAAAGGCACCTTTTAGCAAAAAGGCTGAAAGGGCCACTGGCTTGTTGGACCTAATACATTCAGATGTATGTGGACCTCTGAGCGCAGCAACCAGAGGTGGGCATCTGTACTTCGTCACGTTCACGGATGATTTCAGCAGATATGGCTATGTCTATCTGATGAAACACAAGTCCGAGACCCTTGATAGGTTCAAGGAATTTAGGAAAGAGGTACAGAACCAGCTAGGCAGGAATATCAAAGCCCTTCGATCGGACCGAGGCGGTGAGTATATGAGCCTAGAGTTTGACTCATACCTGAGAGAGCATGGAATAGTTCCACAGCTCACTCCTCCTAGAACACCGCAATGGAATGGGGTGTCCGAACGGAGGAATAGGACCTTGTTGGACATGGTCCGCTCAATGATGAGTCAAGCAACTCTCCCAATTAGTTTCTGGGGACACGCCCTCGAGACAGCAGCTCTTATATTAAACAATACTCTAACTAAGGCAGTGGAAAAGACCCCATATCAGATATGGATGGGCAAGGAGCCCAATGTGTCTTTCCTAAGGATTTAGGGATGCGAAGCACATGTCAAGAAATTGACTAGTGGCAAGCTGGAGCCCAAAACCGATAAATGCCTGTTTGTGGGCTACCCTAGGGAAACCAAAGGGTATTACTTCTACAACCCCGCCGAGAACAAGGTGTTCGTGGCAAGGAAGGGGGTCTTTCTAGAAAAGGAGTTCCTTTCCAAGAAAGATAGTGGGAGCAACGTTGAACTCAGGGAAGTTCAAGGTCCACAAGCTCCTGAAGCGGATAGCTCGGAGGCCCAGGTGGAGCTTCCACAAGTGGAGGCACCGACCCAGGCCACACAAGAACCTAGAAGGTCTGGTAGGGATCGTCGGGAACCGGAGAGGTATGGTTTCCTCGTCACTGATGATCAAACTCTTCTCATCTGGGATGAAGAAGAACCCAAAACCTACCAAGAGGCTATGGCTAGCCCACAGTCTGCGAATTGGCGTAAAGCCATGGAGGCAGAAATGCAATCTATGTACGATAATCAAGTTTGGAACTTGGTTGATCCACCCCCGGGTGCTAAGGTTATAGGTTGCAAGTGGTGCTATAAGCTAAAAGCTGATAATACCTTCAAGGGGCGTCTGGTTGCGAAAGGTTTCAGACAAGTCCATGGGATAGACTATGATGAAACTTTCTCACCAGTAGCCATGCTCAAATCCATCAGGATACTGCTGGCCATAGCCGCATGGTATGACTATGAGGTATGGCAGATGGATGTCAAAACCGCTTTCCTTAATGGGAAGCTACTCGAGGATGTGTACATGACACAACCTGAGGGTTTTGTCGATCCTAAGTATCCGGGAAGGGTATGCAAACTTCAAAGGTCTATTTATGGACTGAAGCAAGCATCCCGTAGTTGGAATCTAAGATTCAATGAGGCTATAAAGGAATATGGCTTCATACAGAATCTAGATGAGCCTTGTGTGTATAAGAGGACTAGTGGGAGCATTGTCACATTTTTGGTACTTTATGTAGACGACATCCTACTCATTGGAAGCGACATACCTACACTGCAAGGGGTAAAGTAGTGGCTGAGTAAGTGCTTCGCAATGAAGGACTTAGGCGAAGCTGAGATGATCCTAGGGATCGGGATCTATAGGGATAGATCAAATCGGCTTCTGGGCCTAAGTTAGGCTTCGTACATTGACAAAGTTCTGAAAAGATTCAGCATGGACCGGGCCAAGAAAGGTTTCTTGCCAATGGGCCATGGGCTGAAACTTAGTAAGAAGAACTGTCCTAAAACAAGGGAGGACAGGGAGAACATGAAATTGGTTCCATATGCCTCGGCTATTGGATCAATTATGTACTCTATGTTGTGTACGAGACATGATGTCGCCTTTGCACTGAGTATGACGAGCCGATACCAGCAGGATCCCGGGGAGGATCACTGGAAAGCTATCAAGGCAATCCTCAAGTACCTTAACCGAACTAAGGATAGCTTCTTGGTGTATAGTGGTCAGGAAGTGCTGTCAGTTACTGGGTATACTGATGCAAGCTTCCAGACAGACCAAGATGAGTACCAATCGCAGTCAGGGTATGTATTCTTGCTGAATGGTGGTGCTGTAAGCTGGAGGAGCTCAAAGCAACCAACCATAGCGGACTCTACAACAGAAGCTGAGTACATCGCTGCGTATGATGCAGCTAAGGAAGCTGTGTGGATAAAGAAGTTTATCACTGAGTTGGGAGTAGTGCCAACTATCTAGGACCCAATCGATATCTTCTGTGACAACAATGGGGCCGTCGCACAAGCTAAGGAGCCCCGGTCACACAAGAACACAAAGCACGTGCTCAGAAAGTTTCACCTCATACGAGAAATCGCGGAGAGAGGTGACATTGCATTGCACAGAGTGGACACCGAGGATAATGTCGCAGATCCATTGACCAAGGCGCTAGCCCAGCCCAAGCACAAGGGTCATACTAGATCTATAGGGATTAGGCCCATGCCTAGTTGGAACTAGTGCAAGTGGGAGATTGTTGGAAATGCCCTAGTCCCGAGGCATTGGTCCTTGTATTTGTACTATACATTTATTGGATTTATGTGTTGTACTCATTTGTGTCATTAATAAAGGCATCAATTCATTTATTATATTTATCTTGTGCAGTATAGTAAATGAAGTATCCAATGGACATATCTATATCCATGACGACTAGTGTCATGCACTTAGCAGTAAGACCATGGATAGGGTTAACAATATGACCATAAATAGATCCGTAGTCTGTTCCAGTCATGGGAATGAATGGAACAACAGACTATCATTAACCTGGTTGTATGGCGGTGTCTTATCGGTCATTGGACATGGAATGTCAACCAAGTTAATGGGTACATGCCTGGGAGCATGGTACTGGATAGATCCACTAAACGAGTAATCCACATGGTATGGTATCACAATGGATTCTCGTGTAGTACTTGTATGGATCCTTTGACCTGACCATATGATGGTGTTACATGTGAAGTCGCATACTTAGGGGTACGCCTAAAGGGCCTGTAATAGGGTGCCAAGTATGGGTGCTTTCGGGTATGTCACTGAACATGGTAATACTATGGATATGCAGAAGGGATTTGTCACTCAGTAATCAACTGAGAAGATATCACCGGCCACTTGATGAATGTGACTGATAAGAGTGTGGCCACACCCAAACAAGTTGGAACTTGTTTGTGAGAATCAGTACATTCGGGATCAAGTTAATCCGAACACAAAAGAGGGTGATCAATCCATGCCTCTGTGTTGGATACCGATATCAATGACATGGGATGTACAAGTTTAAACTACAGGGTTATGATATCAGTTAGACTGCCATCTCCATCTTAATTGGGGGCTGCAGTGGCTTGCTAGAGCCCAATTGCAGTCTGCGGGCCAAAGGCCCGCTGCCAACATAAAGATGGGCCCACAGGATCGTACACATAGAACGATAGAATGCAGACTTAAGGAATCACATGTATACTTGGAGTATACACAATGGAGGGAGAAGTGTGTATATATTAATTATATTATAAAGATCAATTGGATTGGTCATAATAATAAAATTAATATATTCGATTGGCTCTTCATAATTAATTGGATTAATTATGATATTATTTCCTAGGTGGAAATATTCATATGTATGGGTTTACATATGATTTTATTTTGTGTAGAGTTAATTTTAATTTGATGGATTAAATTAAATGTCAAACTAATTTTAATTTAGATGTAAATAATATATTACTTGGAGTAATATATTAAATACATGGGTATATTAAAATTGGGCTTGAAATTAATTTAAACCAGAATAATTAAAATTAGACTGGGCCTAAATTAAAACATGGAAGCCCGCACAAAATAGAAAGGAGCCAAGATGGGCCTGAATCCACTTGAGGAATTCGGCCAACCCTAGGTATAAATACCTAGGGTTAGAAAAATTTGGCCACCCTTTGAAAAATAGCTCCTAGCCGAATTCTCTAGCTCTTCCCTTCCATTGTTCCGTTTTTCCGACGCTAGCACGGGTTGCATTCGCCAAGCGTTCGTGTACGTGAGAGTGGAGGAATTCTATTTTGAATTCTGCAGTCATCATCCATCTCTAGAAAGAGATTTTTCTGGTAAGAAATTTAATCCCTTTCTATTTGATTTTAAGTTTTTCAATTTCCACTTCAATTGCTCCTGGGACTGGATTTGAGGAAATCACCGCGTTCTTCCGCTTTTATCGGGTGATTTCCGGTGAAAAATCCCAACACCTCCTGCAGGTCGAGGCATCACCACGGCGATGGTGGAGCAGTACGATCGGCATGTGAGGGATGACCGAGATGTCTCGTGCCTCATGCTGGGTACCATGGCTTCTGATCTACAGAAGCAATTCATGGACGAGCATACTTATGAGATGATGGATCAGCTTAAAAAGATGTTCCAAGATCAGGCTCGTCAGGAACGTTACCTGACAACTAAGGCACTTTGCACGACTGTGATGGCAGCTGGGACTTCTGTTAGCACTCATGTGCTAAAGTTGAAGGGGTATATTGATACACTTGCCCACCTCGGCTCGCCAGTTCCGCAGGACTTGGCAACAGACATTATTCTCGGGTCACTTCCTGAGTCTTACAACCAGTTTATCATGAATTACCATATGCAAGGGTTGGATAAATCGGTTGTTGAGCTGCATGGCATGCTCAAGCTTGCTGAGCAGTCTCTTAAGAAGACTCCTGAAGTATTGCTGGTGAACAAGGGCAATACTCCCATTGCTAAGGGAAAGGCCAAATCTAAGGCCAAGGCTAAGGCCCAAAAGGCCAAGGCTAAGGGCAAAAAGGTTGTGGCCTAACCTAAAGCAAGGGTTGCTTCTCCTGACGATGTTTGCCATGAGTGTCATGAGAAGGGGCACTGGAAGAGCTCATGTCCAAAGCTAAGGGAGCAACTGAAGGGCAAAACTGCTGCTTCAGGTATTTATGTTGTTGAGATTAATCTGGCTATTTCTACATCTTGGGTCTTAGACACTAGATGTGGATCTCACATTTGTTCAAATGTGCAGGGTCTAAGAAATAGGAGATTATTAGGATCTGGGGAAGTAGATCTTCGAGTCGAAAATGGTGCTCGTGTTGGGATTCGTCATTGGAAAAATAACGTGGCGCAGCGGAAAATACACCATTTAAAATTTCCTAGAATCCACCTATCGTGTCCAATTACCATTGATTAGAATAAAATCAAATAAGAATCAAGAGAGATTAACTCACCGGATTCGTCTCCTCTAGAGACTGCTGCAGAATCGTTTCTTGAAACTGCGATCTCCAAAGTCCGGTGCACAACCAACTATTGAGCGGGAACCGGTGCTAGCCGAAGACGCGAAGGAATGGAGGTTTAATACTGGGATTTTCGGCCGTTTTGGGGCTGCTATTGGTGGCTGAAATTTCCAGCAATTAATTAGAGTTGAATTAGGTTTTTATTCCTTAAGTGTGCCCTTTTATAGATACCTTGTCTAATTGGGTTCTAATTAGGTTAATTAAACCCAAGCCCACTAGGATTATAATTACATAAATAAACTTTAATTAAAAAGTATATACTATGTAATTTAATTCCATTTGGCTAAATTTAATTACCCCTAAATAAAATTAAATCACACTTAAGTTAATACAATACATGTATTTAATTTTCCTACTTAGGAAAATTATTTAATTAATTGTTTACTTTATGTAATTCAATTAATTGATAAATTAATTAATTACATTATGTAAACTAATTAATTAAATTAAATTCAACCCAATCTTAATTAATTACCTTGACACCGAATGTCAACTAATTAATTAACGTATTCCTTCCAATGTACATTACATGTACAATTTCTATAAGTTCCAGCTCAGTTGATCTATGTGCACGATCCTATGGGTCTGTCTTTATGTTGGCAGTAGGCCCAAGGCCTACAGACTGTAAGTGGGTTCTAGCAAACCATTACAGCCCCTAATTAAGACAGAGATGCAGCAGTCTTTAGAAGACACTCACCCGGTAGTAATCTCATACTGTCCTTTGCCTAACGATATTGATATGAATAAACAAGAGGCATGGTGTCCGTCATCCTCTTCTGTTGTTTATTATATTTCTTGATCTTGAGTTGACTGATTAATCAAATAAGCAACCAACTTATTTGGGTATGGCCATACACTTATCAGTCCCACTCATCAAGTGGCCAATGATATCATCTCGGTGTTACCCGAGTGGCAATTCCATCACTTCATCATCAATATCAACATGTTCACCGATCCACCCAATCATACCGGTATTTAGCATCCTTTTACAGACCTGTTAGGCGTATGTGAAAGTGAATCGGATTCCATATCGATATTATAATGAAATCTGGTCTGAGGACAAAAGAGACCTACTCAAGAAAGACCTATGACGTAACAACCATGTGGCTTTCTTGTGCGGATCGATCCAGTCCTATGTCAATGACATGTACCTATATTCATGAATGACTCTACAAGTACTATGGCTAGTTAAGAACTACCATACAGTCATCGAATGTACAAGTCTGTGGTTCTATTCGTTCCCACGATTAGAACAGACTTGGGATAGGTTTTATGATTATCAATCAATGGATACTCTACTCATATTATAGCACAAGATATAAATGAAATAGATTAATTGCCTTTATTAATGTGACACAAATAATGTATTCATACATGACTCTTAATGTATAATACAAAATACAAGAATCCAATGCCCTAAGAACTAGGGCACACCAACAATCTCCCACTTGCACTAGTTCCAAGTGGGCATTGCCCTAATTCTGGTATGACCGTCGTGCTGTGTCTGCAACAGCGCTTTGGTCAATGGATCAGCGACATTATTCTTGGTGTCAACCCTCTACAATGATATGTCACCTATGTTCACGATCTCCCGAATGAGGTGAAACTTTCTGAGTACATGTTTGGATCTCTTGTGTGACCGGTGCACCTTAGCTTGTGCGATGGTTCCATTGTTGTCACAAAAACATCAACTGGATCTAGGATAGTGGGCATTACTCCCAACTCAGTTATGACTTTCTTGATCCAAACGGCTTCCTTTGAGCTTCGCACGCAGCTATGTACTCAGCTTCCATTGTAGTGTCAGCAATGGTAGCCTGCTTTGAGGACCTCCAACTAATGGCACCGCCATTCAGGAGAAAAACATAACTAGACTGTGACTGGTTCTCATCCTCATCGGTCTCAAAGCTTACATCAGTGTAACCTGACACTACCAGCTCATCTTGACCTCTATACACTAAGAAAGCATCCTTAGTCCGGTTAAGGTACTTCAAGATTGCCTTGACTGCCTTCCAGTGTTCCTCACCGGGGTCCGACTGGTACCGGCTAGCCATACTTAGTGCAAACACGACATCAGGCCTCGTACATAACATGGAGTACATGATAGATCCAATAGCAGATGCGTAAGGGATCTTTTCCATGTTCTCCCGGTCCTTCTTTGTTTTAGGACCATCTTTCTTACTCAGCTTCAACCCATGGCGCATAGGCAAGAATCCTTTCTTTGCCTTGTCCATGCTGAATCCTTTTAGAACCTTGTCAATGTAAGTTGGCCTGACTTAGGCCTAGAAGCCGATTGGATCTATCTCTGTAGATCCTGATCCCTAAGATCGTCTCAGCTTCGCCTAAGTCCTTCATTACGAAGCACCTACTCAACCACTACTTAACCCCTTGCAGTGTTGGTATGTCACTTCCAATGATAAGGATGTCATCAACATACAGCACTAGGACGGTGGAAACGCTCCCACTAACCATCTTATAAACACAGGGCCTTTAACTTGAAACACCACTTGCAACCTATCACCTTAGCACCTAGAGGTGGATCCACCAAGTTCCATACTTGGTTATCGTGCATAGATTGCATCTTAGCCTCCATGGCTTTGCACCATTGATTTGAGTGTGGGCTTTCAACAGCCTCCTGATAGGTCTTGGGCTCCTCTTGGTCAACGACCATAAGGTCCCCATCATCAGTCATGAGAAAGCCGTACCTCTCTGGCTGATGACATGTCCTACCAGACCTTCTAAGGTCCTGTGCAACCATTTCTGGTTCCTCAATTTCTTGAGTAGTCAGATTGGTTCCCAAAGCATCCTCAGCAGTAGCTGTAGGAGTTTGTGAGTCTTGAACTTCTGAAAGTTCAACATTACTCCCACTGTCTCTCTTGGAAAGGAATTCCTTCTCCAAGAAGACTGCATTTCTAGCTATGAAAACTTTGTTTTCGACCGGATCGTAGAAGTAATAACCCTTAGTTTCCTTAGGGTAACCCATAAACTAGCACTTGACAGATTTGGACTCGAGTTTGCCACTTGTCAGTTTCTTAACATGTGCATCACAGCCCCAAATCTTCAAGAAGGAAACATTGGGCTTTCGACCTTTCCATAGTTCATATGGTGTTCCTTCAACTGCCTTGCTTGGTGTATTATTAAGAATGTAAGTAGCTATCTCTAAAGCATATCCCCAAAAGGAGACAGGGAGTGTAGCATGACTCATCATCTAGCGGACCATGTCAAGTAAGGTCCTATTCCTCCTTTCTGACACTCCATTCAACTGGGGTGTACCAGGAGGAGTGAGTTGGGATATGATCCCACACTCTCTCAAAAACGAGTCAAAATCATGGCTCAAATATTCACCCCCTCGGTCAGACTGAAGTGCTTTTATTTTCTTACCAAGTTGGTTTTCTACTTCATTCTTAAAGTCCTTGAACCTTTGGAGAGTCTCAGACTTATGCTTCATCAGATACACGTAACCGTATCTGCTGAAGTCATCCGTGAAGGTGACGAAGTACAGAAAACCAGATCTAGCACTACTGCTCATTGGGCCACATACATCGGAATGTATTAGCTCCAATAGCTCTGAGGCCCTTTCAGCAGTCTTGCTAAAAGGCGCCTTTGTCATCTTGCCTCTTAAACAAGATTCGCATGTGTCATAAGGCTGGATGTCAAATGACCCTAGCACTCCACTAGAGTGAAGCCTAACTATGCGCTTCTCATTTATATGGCCAAGTCGA
Source organism: Euphorbia tirucalli (assembly GCA_039660915.1). Lineage (NCBI taxonomy): Eukaryota > Viridiplantae > Streptophyta > Magnoliopsida > Malpighiales > Euphorbiaceae > Euphorbia > Euphorbia tirucalli. The sequence continues at coordinate 15,597,750 of CM077638.1, read as the reverse complement.
CAATGCCAGATGTAAGTAGGATTAATTTCATTTTGTTTAATCCTTTCAGTATTTATGTTATAGATTGAACTTTCACGTTTTAGATCAAGGATATATAAGCCTTTTTCAAGAAATGCTGTTCCATAAATAATATTGCCACATTGCATAGAAATTCTACCATGTCCAATATTAAATACAAAACCAGAAATATCCAACAAAGAAACGGAAATAATATTCCTGCGCATCGCAGGTAAAAAATAACAGTTTCTTAGTTCCAAAACAAGTCCACTAGGCATCTCCAAGAAATAATCTCCGATCTCCATGGCCTGAACCCGAGCACCATTTCCGACTCGAAGATCTACTTCTCCAGATCCTAATAATCTCCTATTTCTTAGACCCTGCACATTTGAACAAATGTGAGATCCACATCCAGTGTCCAAGACCCAAGATGTAGAAATAGCCAGATTAATCTCAACAACATAAATACCTGAAGCAGCAGTTTTGCCCTTCAGTTGCTCCCTTAGCTTTGGACATGAGCTCTTCCAGTGCCCCTTCTCATGACACTCATGGCAAACATCGTCAGGAGAGGCAACCCTTGCTTTAGGTTGGGCCACCACCTTTTTGCCCTTAGCCTTGGCCTTAGATTTGGCCTTTCCCTTAGCAATGGGCGTATTGCCCTTGTTCACCAGCAATACTTTGGGAGTCTTCTTAAGAGACTGCTTAGCAAGCTTGAGCATGCCATGCAGCTCAACAACCGATTTATCCAACCCTTACATATGGTAATTCATGATAAACTGGTTGTAAGACTCAGGAAGTGACCCGAGAATAATGTCTGTTGCCAAGTCCTGCGGAACTGGCGAGCCGAGGTGGGCAAGTGTATCAATATACCCCTTCAACTTTAGCACATGAGTGCTAAGAGAAGTCCCAGCTGCCATCACAGTCGTGCAAAGTGCCTTAGTTGTCAGGTAACGTTCCTGACGAGCCTGATCTTGGAACATCTTTTTAAGCTGATCCATCATCTCATAAGCATGCTCGTCCATGAACTACTTCTGAAGATCAGAAGCCATGGTACCCAGCATGAGGCACGAGACATCTCGGTCATCCCTCACATGCCGATCGTACTGCTCCACCATCGCCGTGGTGATGCCTCGACCTGCGGGAGGGCCGGCTGGTAAAGGAGCATTCAATACATACTCCTTAGACTCTTGTCTAAGAACTATTTGTAAGTTCCTAGCCCAATCCTGGAAGTTAGTCCCCGAAAGCTTCTCCTTCTCCAAGAGTGACCTAAGTGAGAGTGAGTTGTTGTCTGTTGCAGCCATTTAAATTGCTTAACTGAAATCGGATTATCTACATGGAAGAAATCATTGCTTGAGTTAGAAATAAAGGACTTTTAAGCCAATTCAAATTAATAATCCGATTTTAATTTGTTCGTTGGTGTTGTTAATTGGCTGACTTGACCAAGATCCACAACTTGTCAATGACTGGCCGAACTAGGGCTCGCTAACCAACCATTGAGTCGTTTGGTAGGACAACCTATCCAATCCTTCCACGAAGGACTCTTGGTTTGATGGGCTTATTGACACTTTACCCATCTGTGCTTAGGGCCCGCTCTGAGCTAATGCTACCCATGTTGAGTCAAACCACCATTCACATGTTAACCATACCAAGTATCTTAACCCTCAATGGCCCGCCGAATACAACAATATACCCAGCTAGGGCATGGCCCACATTGCAGCATCAATGGGAGGAAGAGGTGTGAATGTGGGAAGCACTTTTAAGCGACTCAATATTTTAATTTCCAGATTATAATTAAGCTATACGGCTTAGCATGCATAAACACGGGTAATAATTTGGTGATCCATACATCCATATTATATGACAAATGCAATAGCATACTTAATTTAAAATAAATGAGATCCTATGGGCCTTTAATTACAACCTAATGAAAAACTAGATATCCTATCTAATTCTTCATGGGCCGGACTGCAATCCTTCTTGGGCTCCCACCATGGGCTTGCTCCATTTGGGCCTTCCTCCATACTTGATGCAATTACAATAATTTTGTAAAATAAAATCTATTCTAAAATTACATCAAAATAAAAAAATGGCACGCAGGCCATATTTTCCAAAATTAAATTACAACCGATAATAATTTAGGGCCCTAGAACTCAACATAACATTTCAAACAAAGTACCTGTCGTGCATATACATACCAATATGATGCATGATCATGGCATTCCAAATTATAAATATAAATGTTAAGCCGAGTTACTTAGGCTGAAATCGCCAATTTTAACAAATGTGACTAAGGCCCATAAAAGCCCAATGGATAACTTTCATAAATGCAAAATTAACAATTTTGCTCCCACTTGAATTTGGGTTGTTACAAATTTAAAACTTAGCTCTCCCAATTTTAACCGGTGTTACGGTTTATTGGGCCAATTTCACAAAGTCCATATTCAATTTAATATGCAAACAATTAAATTAAATATCCATGCCAACAAAATAAATAATTTAAACACAAATTAATTTTAAAAAAAAAATTAATTTAATTTGTATTAGGGTCCGGGATAAAAAAAATACCCCCAAAATCCAAAACCGGACCCAAAACCCACGCACGGCGCTGCTGTCCCGGCGGGGAAGCAGTGCTGCTGCATGCTGCGGCAGCAGCAGCTGGATGGAATCGCAATTTGCGATTCCATCCAACCAAAAAAAAACATATATATATATATATTTTTTTTAAATCATAAACAAAAAAATATTTCCAACAAAATATATATATATATAATTAATATACAAAACAATTTTAGATGGAAAACAATTGGGGAAAAATAATCAAAAACCCCAATCCAACAATTCTAGGGTTTATCCAAAACAATACCAATTAAGCAAACACCCTAAAATCACAAACTTGAAACCCATTCTTTATTCAAGAACGCTTTCAAGAACCAATTCTAATCAATCTAATGGACAAAACCTAGGCTCTGATACCACTGATGGGATTCATCATTGGAAAAATAACGTGGCGCAGCGGAAAATACACCGTTTAAAATTTCTTAGAATCCACCTATCGTGTCCAATTACCATTGATTAGAATAAAATCAAATAAGAATCAAGAGAGATTAACTCACCGGATTCGTCTCCTCTAGAGACTGCTGCAGAATCGTTTCTTGAAACTGTGATCTCCAAAGTCCGGTGCACGACCAACTATTGAGCAGGAACCGGTGCTAGCCGAAGACGCGAAGGAATGGAGGTTTAATACTGGGATTTTCGGCCGTTTTGGGGCTGCTATTGGTGGCTGAAATTTCCAGCAATTAATTAGAGTTGAATTAGGTTTTTATTCCTTAAGTGTGCCCTTTTATTGACACCTTGTCTAATTGGGTTCTAATTAGGTTAATTAAACCCAAGCCCACTAGGATTATAATTACATAAATAAACTTTAATTAAAAAGTATATATTATGTAATTTAATTCCATTTGGCTAAATTTAATTACCCCTAAATAAAATTAAATCACACTTAAGTTAATACAATACATGTATTTAATTTTCCTACTTAGGAAAATTATTTAATTAATTGTTTACTTTATGTAATTCAATTAATTGATAAATTAATTAATTACATTATGTAAACTAATTAATTAAATTAAATTCAACCCAATGTCAATTAATTACCTTGACACCGAATGTCAACTAATTAATCAACGTATTCCTTCCAATGTACATTACATGTACAATTTCTATAAGTTCCAGCTCAGTTGATCTATGTGCACGATCCTATGGGTCTGTCTTTATGTTGGCAGTAAGCCCAAGGCCTACAGACTGTAAGTGGGTTCTAGCAAACCATTACAGCCCCCAATTAAGACAGAGATGCAGCAGTCTTTAGAAGACACTCACCCGGTAGTAATCTCATACTGTCCTTTGCCTAACGATATTGATATGAATAAACAAGAGGCATGGTGTCCGTCATCCTCTTCTGTTGTTTATTATATTTCTTGATCTTGAGTTGACTGATTAATCAAATAAGCAACCAACTTATTTGGGTATGGCCATACACTTATCAGTCCCACTCATCAAGTGGCCAATGATATCATCTCGGTGTTACCCGAGTGGCAATTCCATCACTTCATCATCAATATCAACATGTTCACCGATCCACCTAATCATACCCGTATTTAGCATCCTTTTACAGTCCTGTTAAGCGTATGTCAAAGTGAATCGGATTCCATATCGATATTATAATGAAATCTGGTCTGAGGACAAAAGAGACCTACTCAAGAAAGACCTATGACGTAACAATCATGTGGCTTTCTTGTGCGGATCGATCCAGTCCCATGTCAATGACATGTACCTATATTCATGAATGACTCTACAAGTACTATGGCTAGTTAAGAACTACCATAAAGTCATCGAATATACAAGTCTATGGTTCTATTCGTTCCCACGGTTAGAACAGACTTGGGATAGGTTTTATGATTATCAATCAATGGATACTCTACTCATATTATAGCACAAGATATAAATGAAATAGATTAATTGCCTTTATTAATGTGACACAAATAATGTATTCATACATGACTCTTAATGTATAATACAAAATACAAGAATCCAATGCCCTAAGAACTAGGGCACACCAACAGCTCGGGTTCAGGCCATAGAGATCGGAGATTATTTCTTGGAGATGCCTAATGGATTTGTTTTGGAACTAAGAAACTGTTATTTTGTACCTGCGATGCGCATGAATATTATTTCCGTTTCTTTGTTGGATATTTCTGGTTTTGTATTTAATATTGGACATGGTAGAATTTCTATGCAATGTGGTAATATTATTTATGGAACAGCATTTCTTGAAAATGGCTTATATATCCTTGATCTAAAACGTGAAAGTTCAATCTATAACATAAATACTAAAAGGATTAAACAAAATGAAATTAATCCTACTTACATCTGGCATTGTCAACTTGGCCATATAAATGAGAAGCGCATTGCTAGGCTTCACTCTAGTGGAGTGCTAGGGTCATTTGACATCCAGTCTTATGACACATGCGAATCTTGTTTGAGAGGCAAGATGACAAAGGCGCCTTTTAGCAAGACTGCTGAAAGGGCCTCAGAGCTATTGGAGCTAATACATTCCGATGTATGTGGCCCAATGAGCAGTAGTGCTAGATCTGGTTTTCTGTACTTCGTCACCTTCACGGATGACTTCAGCAGATACGGTTACGTGTATTTGATGAAGCATAAGTCTGAGACTCTCCAAAGGTTCAAGGACTTTAAGAATGAAGTAGAAAACCAACTTGGCAAGAAAATAAAAGCACTTCGGTCTGACCGAGGGGGTGAATATTTGAGCCAAGATTTTGACTTGTTTTTGAGAGAGTGTGGGATCATATCCCAACTCACTCCTCCTGGTACACCCCAGTGGAATGGAGTGTCAGAAAGGAGGAATAGGACCTTACTTGGCATGGTCCGCTCGATGATGAGTCATGCTACACTCCCTGTCTCCTTTTGGGGATATGCTTTAGAGACAGCTACTTACATTCTTAATAATACACCAAGCAAGGCAGTTGAGGGAACACAATATGAACTATGGAAAGGCCGAAAGCCCAATGTTTCCTTCTTGAAGATTTGGGGCTGTGATGCACATGTTATGTAATACCCCGAATATTTTAATAATATTTTTCATCATTATTTTTATTAAATAAATTATTCTCATTATTTTAATTTTATGGCATTTAATATTTTTAGGCTTAATTAATTAATTTAATTTAATACCTTAAGCTTATTATATTTAAATGCATCTTTAAACATGATTAAATTTTGTGAATATTTTGGGGTTAGGAAAATTATATATTTTAGGACTAATATATTTAGACATTTCGGCCAACTTGTATTTATCATAATCCCTCTCTATTTAATCCCTCCTTAACCTAATTCACACTCATTCTACAACATAAAGTCCTAACTACACTAAAGCTCATCTCCCCCTCTCCCTTGTGTGTGCAATTCGGCCAAGCATCCCACCTTCCCCTCTCTCAAATTTTCGACCTCCTACCTCTACCACACCCCTTCATTGATTGTTCTTATTGCATACTTGAGGTTTAGAAGCTCAATTCAAGGTATTCCCCTCCCTTTTCCTTGTTAAAAGTTTCGACCATGACAAAGAATTTAGGGTTTAAACTTTTTGTTCAACAATTGTTAGGAAGTTGGTTTTGGGTTTGATTTGCTCCTTGGATTTGGCCATCAACACCTTTAATTCTTCCCTTGGATCATCAATTTGAGCAATAGGACTTAGCAATCAAAGGTAACTACTCTATCCATACTCCTACACTTAGGGTTGAATGGTAGAAATTAGGGCTTTTATGTTTTTTTTTTTTTTTTATGTTGGAATTGATTAAATTAATTGTAATAACTTGATTGGTATTGCTAGAATTTGAATTGGCATGATTTGTTTACTGATTTTGGTCAATTGGGTTGATAGAATTCGAATTATAGGGCTGGTATGATGATTTAAAAACTTGCACATAAGGTGTTTGATAGAATACCCTTGCTGGACAGCCTGCACAACATTTTTCTAAATTCGTTTTAAATAGGTTATGGTTCTCAGAAACTTCTTAAATTTTTATATGTTTTAGATAACATGTTAAACTGAAAATTCGTATAAGAAACCATGTCAAAATTCATTGGTTTTCATGTCCTAAAAATTCACCCAAAACTGTTGCTTGAAACTGCCCCTGATTGTTTTCAGCACTGACCTATAATGTTTGAAAATTCATATCTTTTTGTGTACTTCGAATTTTTACATGAAACCACTTGAAAAATTTTTCTAAGATTATGAACTACAAAAGCGCTTTATATTCTCTCTTCTAATTATGATGGTAAACTGGGGTTATACTGATTTTAAGATAGTGTAAAATTTGGTGCTCTGTTTCCAGGAATCTGTGATCAGTAATCTTTGGACGCTTTTAACTTTTGCTATGATTAATGAATTCATGAAATTCCAGTTGGTATTTGAAGATTATAATGCTATGTTGCTCCCTGAATTATTTCATGATTTTTGGACAAGTGCAACTATTTTATTCTGAATTTTGTTTTCCTGACCTGCTGCCTGCCCTGTTTTCGGGACAGCCTCACTGTTTGGCCTATATTTTTTTGTACACTTATCCGAATGACACGAAACGAATTGCATTTTGTGTGTATTAAATTGAACTTGGTTCCTTAAAATTTTGAGAATTTTTGGAAGAGTTTTCATATGGTTTATACTGTTTTGAAATTCAGGCAGTGGATCTGCCATATTTGGTGTTTTGGATTAAGGATGTTTTTATACCACACTTGGTGGATTTCTGATGAACTGAATTGGTTTATATGGACACTTGGTCTTTTGGTTTTATATTGAGGAAGAATAGCCTATAATGGCATGTTTTGGACAATTGGTCCTTGGATTTGATGTTGATTTTGGGTTAAGCCTAAAGTGGCACCCTAATGTTGATTTGATGAGATTGGTTTGAAAATTGGTTTTTGATACACGATTGCATATGGGAGTTGCCGGACTGCGGTTTTTCTGGCATATGGACAGTGTTTCCCTTGTGATATTTTTGACCTCTTCATGGTGCACTTGGCCCATGATGGACTCACTTGACTGCGGTTTTTCTTGTGAGTGGTCCGACCTCTTCATTGGTATTTGTCCAATGATGGACTCTTTCGACTGCGGTTTTTCGATTGAGTGGTCATAGACCTCTTCATTGGTATTTGTCCAATGATGGACCTGCTTGACTGCGGTTTTTCGAGTAGGCGGTCTAGTCGTTCTCATTAGGCGAGTGGACTGCGGTTTTTCCCTCGTAAATGGGAGAGTTGGCCAGCTTAGACTTTTTGATTGATTGTGGGATTAGGGGACTGCGTTTTTTCCCGAGCATCCGACCTATTTGCTATTCGTTGGCGATTTTGGATTGAGAAATTGACTGATGAGTTTTATATCCGAGACTGATTTTTTTTTTATCATGAGATTTTTATACAAATGTTGGTTTGATTTCGTATCATGTTTCTTAATTTAATTAGTTTAAACTCTTTTTCTTCGCTTTACTTTATTCTTGTTTTATTATTTAAACTGTTTTACTCGCTCAGCTTTATTTCAATTTGTTTTTGCCTTATTTTCAAGCTATTCGGTTTTAAGTGTTCGAATATGGACACTGTAGTTACTCGTCACTAAGTGGCGACCATTTTTTTTCAGATTTTGTAGGTACCGATGCCGATGCTTGACGTGTGATTGTTGTGTCGTGATGGGACTTGGGCGAGTGGACGGATTCTTTTTAGGCATTAGCTACTATAGTTGGGCATATTACTAGACTTTATTTCATTTATTCATTTATTGCTTAACAATGGTTTGTAAGGATATTTATTTATTTATTTATTCATTACTTAGCATTTTTAAGGCTCAATTTATATAGTTAGATAGTTGGTTTGCTCGATGATTACCGATCTCGTGCATTGAATTCCGCCTTTGCACGCTTACCGAGGTCGGGGTCGCCACAGTTGGTATCAGAGCCGAATTTGGTTCCAAAGCTTACAAAGCGTAAGTCACTTGGAACTGAACTAGGAAAATAGGATAGAGACTTAAAACTTTAGCGAGAGTGCTGGGTAGGTAGAAACGGGACGTTACCTGCTTTGTGTACTAATTGCTTATCTGTTCTTACATGTGTGCTTATGTTTGTGCTTTACTTGAATCATTAATTTCAGTATGCCTCCGAGAAGAGCCCCGCGACAGAACCCTGACCGACTCCAGACTTTGGAGGAGGTTGTCATAGCTCTTGCGAATCGTCAGGAGAATCCCCTTCCTCCGCCGCCGCCGCCTCCACCTGCGGTTCCGGCTAATAACCAAACTGTTTTCGATCGCTTCGATAGACACCGACCCCCGATTTATGATGGGAAGCCTGACCCCGTGGTCTTAGAGGAGTGGGTACGAGTGATGAAGAAGCTGTTCGCAGCGACTGGCTGCCCTGCTGAAGAGAAGGTAGCCATTGCCACTTACTATCTCCGAAAGGAAGCTGACAATTGGTGGGGATTGGTGCAAGATGAATGTTTGGCCGATGCTGCCTTCGGCTGGGATCAGTTTGTAGAGAAATTGAAGGATCGCTTCTATCCAAAGGAGCTGAGATGGCAGAAGAGGACTGAATTCCTCCGTTTGACTCAAGGTACTATGACGGTGCAGCAGTACACCGACAAATTTTCTGAATTGGCCCGTTTTGTTCCTACTTTGCTGCCCGATGAGATGGAGAAGGTACAGATGTATGTTAAGGGACTGGACCCCCGCATCAGTAATTTGGTCCTAGTCTCCGGAGCTTCTACCTTTCAAAGAGCGTATGAGGTTGCTCTTAGTGTATCTGCGAAAGTCCAAGAGGAAGACGCCGCTCGACGTGCTAATCTTGTGAAGAGGACTCAGCAGTCTGGTTTTGCTCTTCCTGCTGTCAAGAAGCCGAGGTTTGCGCCTGCAAAAAGAGTCGTTAATGCTTCGGGTACTGATTCTAGGAAGTGCTTTAAATGCCAGAAAGACTACCACCCTGGCAAGAATTGTGACGGATCGGTGGTGAAGTGCTTTTTCTGTAATGGTGAGGGACACCGCTCATTCGCTTGTCCCAAGAACCCTAATGCTACTCAAGTGAGACCCCCTGCTAGACAAGGAGCTCCTGTGCGGAACCGTGTTTACAACATGGAAGAGACTGAGTATGAGGCTGAGGATGATGTCGACGCTAACGTGGTGACAGGTACTATACTTGTGAATTCTTTACCTGCTTTTGTACTTTTCGATACTGGTGCTTCTCTATCTTGTGTCTCTACTGCCTTTGTTAAGAAGGCTAAACTGCAATCTTCTGTGCCTATTAAATCCTTGGTTACCCTCCCGAATGGAGAGAACCTTTCTTGTCGACGTGCCTTTCGAGATGTTCCGATTGTGATAGAGGGAATTGTTTTGACTGCAACTTTGAAGGAACTTCCCTTAGAAGAGTTTGATGTTATCTTGGGCATGGATTGGCTGAAAAAGCACCGTGCTATCTTTTACTGTAGAGATGAGAAGGTGGTATTGAGGGATTCCAAAGGGAAGAGAGTCTCTTACTCGAATGTAAAGTTGAAACCCTCTGTTAAGGTTGTTGCTGCTTTGAGAATGAAGAAGCTTTTTAAGAAGGGGAATGAAGTATTCTTGTGTAGTATCACAGACACCGCTGAAGGGAAAAAGCTTGAGGATATCCCTGTTGTTTGTGATTATCCTGATGTGTTCCCTGATGAGTTACCGGGTATTCCACCTGAAAGGGATGTGGAATTTTCTATTGACCTTGTTCCGGGCATTGCACCAATTTCTAAAGCCCCGTACCGCATGGCTCCGTCCGAAATGTTGGAGCTGAAATCTCAACTCCAAGAATTGATTGATAAGGGCTTTATAAGGCCTAGTGCTTCACCGTGGGGTGCTCCTGTGTTATTTGTGAAGAAGAAGGATGGTAGTATGAGACTGTGCATCGACTACCGAGAGTTGAATAAGGCTACGATCAAGAATAAATATCCTTTGCCTCGGATTGAAGATTTGTTTGATCAGCTGAAGGGTGCTGGAGTGTTCTCTAAGATCGACCTTCGATCCGGTTACCATCAAATACCGGTGAAAAAGGAAGATATTCCGAAGACTGCTTTCCGGACTCGATATGGGCACTATGAGTTCGAGGTCATGCCTTTTGGCTTGACTAATGCCCCCGCTGTGTTCATGGATCAGATGAACAGAACCTTTCATGAGCTGCTAGATGTCTGCGTGGTTGTCTTCATTGATGACATCCTAGTTTACTCGAGGGACGAAGAGGAGCATGTTGTGCACCTTAAAAGGGTGTTGGATATTCTGAGGAAGCAAAAGTGGTACGCTAAGTTGTCAAAGTGTGATTTCTGGTTGAAAGAAGTCGTCTTTTTGGGGCATGTAATCAGTAAGGATGGTGTGAAGGTGGACCCCTCGAAGATTAAGGCAATTGTGGAATGGTCTAGCCCGACCAATGTGACGGAGGTTCGAAGTTTTCTGGGTTTGGCCGGCTACTACCGTCGATTTGTGCATAATTTCTCCCTTATTGCTCAGCCGTTGACTAAGCTATTAAAGAAGAATAGTAAGTTCCGTTGGACCGAGGAATGTGAGAAGGCGTTCCAGTTGTTGAGAGAGAAGTTGACTACTGCTCCGGTCCTTACCTTGCCGACAGAAGGGATTGAGTTCGAGGTGTATAGCGATGCATCTAAGAATGGTCTGGGTTGCGTGTTGATGCAAGATGGTAAGGTGATTGCTTATGCTTCTCGACAGTTGAGGGTACATGAGAAGAACTACCCGACACATGATCTTGAGCTAGCGGCTGTTGTTTTTGCATTGAAGATCTGGCGACATTATCTGTATGGGGTTCCATGTAAGATCTACACGGATCACAAGAGCCTCAAGTACATTTTCACTCAGAAAGAGCTTAATATGCGCCAGAGGAGATGGCTTGAGTTGATTAAAGACTATGACCTGACTTTGGAGTACAAGGAAGGAAAAGCGAATAAAGTTGCCGATGCCCTCAGTAGGAAGAGTGCTCACACATCGAACTACTTAAGGGTTTTGGCGGATGATTTGTGCAATGAGTTTCGACGATTGGAGATTGAATTTGTGCCCGAGGGTTGTGCTCAAGCTCAGTTGAGTGCCATGAGCATTGAGCCCACTTTGTTTGCCGAGATACGAGAAAAGCAGAAAGCTGATCTAGTACTTCAGAAAATTCGAGCTGCGAAAGCTGCGGGCCGTGCCGAGGATTTTGAGATTTTGGGTGACGACAGTTTGAAGTTTAAAGGGAGATGGTGTGTGCCTAATGATTCAGCTTTGAAGGATCAAATTCTTAAGGAAGCTCATAACACACCGTATTCTGTTCATCCTGGTGGGTCTAAGTTGTACAAGGACCTTAAGACTCACTTTTGGTGGCCTAAGATGAAGAAGGAAGTTGCCGAGTTTGTTGCAAAGTGTTTGATATGTCAGAAGGTAAAGATAGAGCATCAGAGACCTGGTGGTTTGCTACAGCCATTGCCTATCCCTGCTTGGAAGTTCGACTCTATATCCATGGATTTCGTGATGGGACTTCCGAGGACTGTTGGAGGTTTAGATTCGGTTTGGGTGATTTGTGGATCGGTTGACTAAGGTTGCTAGATTTGTTCCCATGAAGAAGACCTGGTCTATGGAACAGCTAGCCGAAGCCTACACTAACGAGATCATTCGACTTCATGGCATACCGAGGGAGATCATTTCTGACCGTGATCCACGTTTTCTATCGCAATTTTGGACTGCTCTTCAAGAAGCTTTTGGTACGAAGCTTAAGTTGAGCACTGCTTTTCATGCTGCTACCGATGGTCAGACTGAGAGGACCATTCAGACACTTGAGGACATGCTCCGCGCTTGTGCATTGGAGTTTCAGAAATCATGGGTTAAGTCATTGAGCTTAGTTGAGTTCTCCTACAACAATAGCTACCATGCGAGCATTCAGATGGCACCATACGAGGCACTTTATGGTCGGAAGTGTCGTAGCCCGATGTGTTGGAGCGACACCAGCGATGCTTTGGTTTTGGGTCCTCAGTTGATTCATGATACAGTTGAGAAGGTCCGAGTGATTCAAGCTAAGATGAAGGCGGCCCAGGATCGTCAGAAATCTTATGCCGACTTGAAGAGGAGACCGATTGAGTTCGCTGTGGGCGACAAGGTTCTTTTGAAGGTCTCGCCTATGAAGGGAGTGTACCGGTTTGGGAAGAAGGGTAAGTTGACACCGAAGTATATTGGACCTTACGAGGTATTGGAGAGGATCGGCGAAGTGGCTTACCGTTTGGCCCTACCGCCCGGAATGGATAAAGTGCACGACGTGTTCCATGTTTCTCAGCTTCGACGATTCATCAGCGACCCGACTCAAGTTATACCCATCGATGCCGTAGAGGTTGAGCCCAATTTGACTTTCGAGGAGAAGCCCGTTCGCATTTTGGACCGTCAAGTTCGAGTTCTCCGAAGAAAGGAAGTGCCTTTAGTGAAAGTTCTGTGGCGCAGTCAGAAGTACGAAGAAGCGACTTGGGAGACGGAAGAAGCGATGCGCGCTAGATACCCCGAGTTATTTAGGGATTAGCTTCCGATGCTGTGATTGTGTTTTGTTTTGTTTGATTGTTCGCTGTGTGACTGTGATGCTTTCTGGTTTTCTGTGGTCCTTGAAGTTTCGAGGACGAAACTTTTCTAAGGGGGAATGATTGTAATACCCCGAATATTTTAATAATATTTTTCATCATTATTTTTATTAAATAAATTATTCTCATTATTTTAATTTTATGGCATTTAATATTTTTAGGCTTAATTAATTAATTTAATTTAATACCTTAAGCTTATTATATTTAAATGCATCTTTAAACATGATTAAATTTTGTGAATATTTTGGGGTTAGGAAAATTATATATTTTAGGACTAATATATTTAGACATTTCGGCCAACTTGTATTTATCATAATCCCTCTCTATTTAATCCCTCCTTAACCTAATTCACACTCATTCTACAACATAAAGTCCTAACTACACTAAAGCTCATCTCCCCCTCTCCCTTGTGTGTGCAATTCGGCCAAGCATCCCACCTTCCCCTCTCTCAAATTTTCGACCTCCTACCTCTACCACACCCCTTCATTGATTGTTCTCATTGCATACTTGAGGTTTAGAAGCTCAATTCAAGGTATTCCCCTCCCTTTTCCTTGTTAAAAGTTTCGACCATGACAAAGAATTTAGGGTTTAAACTTTTTGTTCAACAATTGTTAGGAAGTTGGTTTTGGGTTTGATTTGCTCCTTGGATTTGGCCATCAACACCTTTAATTCTTCCCTTGGATCATCAATTTGAGCAATAGGACTTAGCAATCAAAGGTAACTACTCTATCCATACTCCTACACTTAGGGTTGAATGGTAGAAATTAGGGCTTTTATGTTTTTTTTTTTTATGTTGGAATTGATTAAATTAATTGTAATAACTTGATTGGTATTGCTAGAATTTGAATTGGCATGATTTGTTTACTGATTTTGGTCAATTGGGTTGATAGAATTCGAATTATAGGGCTGGTATGATGATTTAAAAACTTGCACATAAGGTGTTTGATAGAATACCCTTGCTGGACAGCCTGCACAACATTTTTCTAAATTCGTTTTAAATAGGTTATGGTTCTCAGAAACTTCTTAAATTTTTATATGTTTTAGATAACATGTTAAACTGAAAATTCGTAGAAGAAACCATGTCAAAATTCATTGGTTTTCATGTCCTAAAAATTCACCCAAAACTGTTGCTTGAAACTGCCCCTGATTGTTTTCAGCACTGACCTATAATGTTTGAAAATTCATATCTTTTTGTGTACTTCGAATTTTTACATGAAACCACTTGCAAAATTTTTCTAAGATTATGAACTACAAAAGTGATTTATATTCTCTCTTCTAATTATGATGGTAAACTGGGGTTATACTGATTTTAAGATAGTGTAAAATTTGGTGCTCTGTTTCCAGGAATCTGTGATCAGTAATCTTTGGACGCTTTTAACTTTTGCTCTGGTTAATGAATTCATGAAATTCCAGTTGGTATTTGAAGATTATAATGCTATGTTGATCCCTGAATTATTTCATGATTTTTGGACAAGTGCAACTATTTTATTCTGAATTTTGTTTTCCTGACCTGCTGCCTGCCCTGTTTTCGGGACAGCCTCACTGTTTGGCCTATATTTTTTTGTACACTTATCCGAATGACACGAAACGAATTGCATTTTGTGTGTATTAAATTGAACTTGGTTCCTTAAAATTTTGAGAATTTTTGGAAGAGTTTTCATATGGTTTATACTGTTTTGAAATTCAGGCAGTGGATCTGCCATATTTGGTGTTTTGGATTAAGGATGTTTTTATACCACACTTGGTGGATTTCTGATGAACTGAATTGGTTTATGTGGACACTTGGTCTTTTGGTTTTATATTGAGGAAGAATAGCCTATAATGGCATGTTTTGGACAATTGGTCCTTGGATTTGATGTTGATTTTGGGTTAAGCCTAAAGTGGCACCCTAATGTTGATTTGATGAGATTGGTTTGAAAATTGGTTTTTGATACACGATTGCATATGGGAGTTGCCGGACTGCGGTTTTTCTGGCATATGGACAGTGTTTCCCTTGTGATATTTTTGACCTCTTCATGGTGCACTTGGCCCATGATGGACTCACTTGACTGCGGTTTTTCTTGTGAGTGGTCCGACCTCTTCATTGGTATTTGTCCAATGATGGACTCTTTCGACTGCGGTTTTTCGATTGAGTGGTCATAGACCTCTTCATTGGTATTTGTCCAATGATGGACCTGCTTGACTGCGGTTTTTTGAGTAGGCGGTCTAGTCGTTCTCATTAGGCGAGTGGACTGCGGTTTTTCCCTCGTAAATGGGAGAGTTGGCCAGCTTAGACTTTTTGATTGATTGTGGGATTAGGGGACTGCGTTTTTTCCCGAGCGTCCGACCTATTTGCTATTCGTTGGCGATTTTGGATTGAGAAATTGACTGATGAGTTTTATATCCGAGACTGATTTTTTTTTTATCATGAGATTTTTATACAAATGTTGGTTTGATTTCGTATCATGTTTCTTAATTTAATTAGTTTAAACTCTTTTTCTTCGCTTTACTTTATTCTTGTTTTATTATTTAAACTGTTTTACTCGCTCAGCTTTATTTCAATTTGTTTTTGCCTTATTTTCAAGCTATTCGGTTTTAAGTGTTCGAATATGGACACTGTAGTTACTCGTCACTAAGTGGCGACCATTTTTTTTCAGATTTTGTAGGTACCGATGCCGATGCTTGACGTGTGATTGTTGTGTCGTGATGGGACTTGGGCGAGTGGACGGATTCTTTTTAGGCATTAGCTACTATAGTTGGGCATATTACTAGACTTTATTTCATTTATTCATTTATTGCTTAACAATGGTTTGTAAGGATATTTATTTATTTATTTATTCATTACTTAGCATTTTTAAGGCTCAATTTATATAGTTAGATAGTTGGTTTGCTCGATGATTACCGATCTCGTGCATTGAATTCCGCCTTTGCACGCTTACCGAGGTCGGGGTTGTCACATGTTAAGAAACTGACAAGTGGCAAACTCGAGTCCAAATCTGTCAAGTGCTAGTTTGTGGTTACCCTAAGGAAACTAAGGGTTATTACTTCTACGATCCGGCCGAAAACAAAGTTTTCATTGCCAGAAATGCAGTCTTCTTGGAGAAGGAATTCCTTTCCAAGAGAGACAGTGGGAGTAATGTTGAACTTTCAGAAGTTCAAGACTCACAAACTCCTGCAGCTACTGCTGAGGATGCTTTGGGAACCAATCTGACTACTCAAGAAATTGAGGAACCAGAAACGGTTGCACAGGACCTTAGAAGGTCTGGTAGGACATGTCATCAGCCAGAGAGGTACGGCTTTCTCGTGATTGATGATGGGGACCTTATGGTCGTTAACCAAGAGGAGCCCAAGACCTATCAGGAGGCTGTTGAAAGCCCACACTTAGAATAATGGCGCAAAGCCATGGAGGCTGAGATGCAATCTATACACGATAACCAAGTATGGAACTTGGTGGATCCACCTCTAGGTGCTAAGGTGATAGGTTGCAAGTGGTGTTTCAAGTTAAAGGCCCTGTGTGTATAAGATGGTTAGTGGAAGCGTTTCCACCATCCTGGTGCTGTATGTTGACGACATCCTTATCATTAGAAGTGACATACCAACACTGCAAGGGGTTAAGCAGTGGTTGAGTAGGTGCTTCGCAATGAAGGACTTAGGTGAAGCTGAGACGATCTTAGGGATCAGGATCTACAAAGATAGATCCAATCGGCTTCTAGGCCTAAGTCAGGCCACGTACATTGACAAGGTTCTAAAAGGATTCAGCATGGACAAGGCAAAGAAAGGATTCTTACCTATGCGCCATGGGTTGAAGCTGAGTAAGAAAGATGGTCCTAAAATAAAGAAGGACCGGGAGAACATGGAAAAGATCCCTTATGCATCTGCTATTGGATCTATCATGTACTCCATGTTATGTACGAGGCCTGATGTCATGTTTGCACTAAGTATGACTATCCAGTACCAGTCGGACCCCGATGAGGAACACTGGAAGGCAGTCAAGGCAATCTTGAAGTACCTTAACCGGACTAAGGATGCTTTCTTAGTGTATAGAGGTCAAGATGAGCTGGTAGTGTCAGGTTACACTGATGCAAGCTTTGAGACCGATGAGGATGAGAACCAGTCACAGTCTGGTTATGTTTTTCTCCTGAATGGCGGTGCCATTAGTTGGAGGTCCTCAAAGCAGGCCACCATTACTGACTCTACAATGGAAGCTGAGTACATAGCTGCGTGCGAAGCTCAAAGGAAGCCGTTTTGATCAAGAAATTCATAACCGAGTTGGAAGTAGTACCTACTATCCTAGACCCAGTTGATGTTTTTGTGACAACAACGGGGCCATCGCACAAGCTAAGGTGCCCCGGTCACATAAGAGATCCAAACATGTACTCAGAAAGTTTCACCTCATTCGGGAGATCGTGAACATAGGTGACATATCATTGCAGAGGGTTGACACCAAGAATAATATCGCTGATCCATTGACCAAAGCGCTGTTGCAGACACAGCACGACGGTCATACCAGATCTATAGGAATTAGGGCAATGCCCACTTGGAACTAGTGCAAGTGGGAGATTGTTGGTGTGCCCTAGTTCTTAGGGCATTGGATTCTTGTATTTTGTATTATACATTAAGAGTCATGTATGAATACATTATTTGTGTCATATTAATAAAGGCAATTAATCTAATACGAGTAGAGTATCCATTGATTGATAATCATAAAACCTATCCCAGGTCTGTTCTAATCGTGGGAACGAATAGAACCACAGACTTGTATATTCGATGACTGTATGGTAGTTCTTAACTAGCCATAGTACTTGTAGAGTCATTCATGAATATAGGTACATGTCATTGACATGGGACTAGATCGATCCGCACAAGAAAGCCACATGGTTGTTACGTCATAGGTCTTTCTTGAGTAGGTCTCTTTTGTCCTCAGACCAGATTTCATTATAATATCGATATGGAATCCGGTTCACTTTGACATACGCCTAACAGGTCTGTAAAAGGATGCTAAATATGGGTATGATTGGGTGGATCGGTGAACATGTTGATATTGATGATGAAGTGATGGAATTGCCACTCGGGTAACACCGAGATGATATCATTGGCCACTTGATGAGTGGGACTGATAAGTGTATGGCCATACCCAAATAAGTTGGTTGCTTATTTGATTGATCAGTCAACTTAAGATCAAGAAATATAATAAACAACAGAAGAGGATGACGGACACCATGCCTCTTGTTTATTCATATCGATATCGTTAGGCAAAGGACAATATGAGATTACTACCGGGTGAGTGTCTTCTAAAGACTGCTGCATCTCTGTCTTAATTGGGGGCTGTAATGGTTTTCTAAAACCCACTTACAGTCTGTGGGCCTTGGGCCTACTGCCAACATAAAGACAGACCCATAGGATCGTGCACATAGATCAACTGAGCTGGAACTTATAGAAATTGTACATGTAATGTACATTGGAAGGAATGCGTTAATTAATTAGTTGACATTCGGTGTCAAGGTAATTAATTGACATTGGGTTGAATTTAATTTAATTAATAAGTTTACATAATGTAATTAATTAATTTATCAATTAATTGAATTACATAAAGTAAACAATTAATTAAATAATTTTCCTAAGTAGGAAAATTAAATACATGTATTGTATTAATTTAAGTGTGATTTAATTTTATTTAGGGGTAATTAAATTTAGCTAAATGGAATTAAAATATATAGTATATACTTTTTAATTAAAGTTTATTTATGTAATTATAATCCTAGTGGGCTTGGGTTTAATTAACCTAATTAGAACCTAATTAGACAAGGTGTCTATAAAAGGGCACACTTAAGGAATAAAAACCTAATTCAACTCTAATTAATTGCTGGAAATTTCAGCCACCAATAGCAGCTCCAAACCAGCCGAAAATCCCAGCATTAAACCTCCATTCCTTCGCGTCTTCGGCTAGCACCGGTTCCCGCTCAATAGCTGGTTGTGCACTGGACTTTGGAGATCGCAGTTTCAAGAAACGATTCTGCAGCAGTCTCTGGAGGAGACGAATCCGGTGAGTTAATCTCTCTTGATTCTTATTTGATTTTATTCTAATCAATGGTAATTGGACACGATAGGTGGATTCTAGGAAATTTTAAATGGTGTATTTTCCGCTGCGCCATGTTATTTTTCCAATGACGAATCCCAACAGGTTAGACCTGGAAAACATTTTAAAACGTCCCTGTATTTTTGGATTTGTGAGAAATCATTTTGAAAACATTTTTTCCGGTTTACATGCATTTTTTTACATGTGAGGTGGGTCGGTTTTCGGGAGAATCGGGTCTCCGTCGTGGCATTGTTCTAAATGCAATTTTACTAAAAATTGAATCTAGGGTCGTGGATGCATATAACAAAATTCATTTTTGATGATTTTTAGATTTTCTGAATTTTTTGGGATTTTTATGAATTTTCGGAAGTTATTCTGGAAATTCTGATTTTGGAAAAATGTTACAGTCATGCGACTGTAAGCAATCCAAACTCAGAATTTCGCCAAAATTTTATTTGAAATAAACTAAAAGAAAATCATCTGGAAATCAAGAACACTTATACGATTGTAAATACAGTCGTACGGCTGTTCATCAAACTCAAGAACAGTCGCACGACTGTTCTTGATTTCCAGAAACAGAAACACGAAAAGTTAAACAAAAATGCACAAAATCACACTAATCACCCAGAAAGCTTCAAAAACAGAAGGGATAAAGAGTGGTAACCTTTTTGGCGCACGTCCACCATAGGATTTACCCCTGGAAATGCTCCAATCCACTAAAATTCGCACTTTTCTCCTTGGATGAAAGTTGAAAACTTTGGGTCCGAAAATCTCCAAATGCTTGGGAATCCTAGGGTTTCTAGTCCGAAATCTAATTTGTTTGTGGTGTTAGATTGTTAACCTAGGGGTTTCTAACAAAGTTTTAAGCTTTACCCTGAGAATAAAAAAAAATAGAAGAGGAAAAGAAGTTTTTCTTTGAGTTGGGTATTTTTTCTTTTCCTTGTCTCTTTCTCTCTTTTCTCCCTAAGATTTCTGAAAATCCCAGCTAGCCCCCTCTCTCTCTCTTCTTTTCTCTTTTTATCTTCTGATTTTCCTCATTTTGCTCACCAGAATCCGGGCAATTAATGCCTAAATCTCCTCCTCCTTCTTTCTTATGTCATAGGCATGGTGTTCTGTACCTGCCCCGATATTATAGTCGTACGACTATAAGTTTTACATTACAGTCGCACGACTGTAACAACAGTCGCATGACTGTAATGTACAGTCGTGTGACACCTACTCTTTTTTTTAGGACGAAGTAAAATTCCAGCACTTACAGCTGCCCCTCGTGTGATCAAATTCGACACCCGACTCCAGGTCTAGAATACCTGAGGTAATGAATGTGAGATCGCGAATCAAAGAGCCGCAAACACAGGAAAGAGCCCACTGTTAAAATAAGCCGATATTGGGTCTAGGTTACCCGAGGCAAAGCTGGGGAAGAAATAAGCCGATACTAGGTCTATGTCACCCAAGGCAAAGAAGGTGGAAGGCAGATAAGCCGATACCGGGTCTATGTTACTAGAGGCAAGGAAGGTGGAATTTAGGCTGGGGATCTGGAGTGAAGCGAATCTGCTGAGGATTTGAAGTTGTATAAGCAACAAGTATTTATTCTTTGATCGACGATTTTGGAAACAAAAATTTTTGCCCCTTCAATCAAGAATAAATACGGCTTGATTACATCGTTTTGAGATGCTGATACTTAGGCGTGTGCGGTCTTGATTCGTCTCTTGAGACCTATTTTCTACGTTGAGAGTGTTCCTGGCTCGGAGAGACCTGGCGATGGTAGTGGGTACCTGCACTTGGATTGGTTGTGATGCATATGCATATGAATTGCGCGTGTTTACTTTAAACGTATGCACGTATGTATAGATGCATGTATAGTTCTAAATGCATGTATACATGTAACATGTGGCTTATGCTTTGTTCTTGGTATCCGTGCTAGCCCAGAGATGGAATTCATGGCTTGTGATTAGCGACAATGGTAGCCTAGGTGACCTGCGGCACCATGTATATGTGGTTTAGTCTCATTGGAACAAGTAGATGCCTCCTCTTGGCTCCAAGCATGCTTTTGTATCATACTGACCCAGTCCGATTGTTCCGACGTTTTTTCTGACCGATTGACTATTACGCTGATCTAGGTATTAGAGGAGTTGGCCGTCTTGAGTGACCTTCCACTTTACCCTCTGTATATTCTGGAGCGTTGTCAGGCTAGTGGATCAGGGTAATAGGCCGCGCTGACGGATGGTCCGTTTGGTTGATCAAGAAGATAAGAGTGAGATCTTGCATTTTCGTACCGCATAATAGGAGTTCCTATGGCATTATCACGGGTTCGAATGTAATGTCCTACTGATGGATGTTTATATGTAATGGCATGGTGTATACAAGATGAACATCTGATCAGAAATCCAAACATACACAATATTGCAATGGTGACATCAGAATGAGTATAATAGAGAATACGACAGTGACTCTGACCTTGTATATCACTCCTCTCCTGTTGCTGACACGTCCTTTCGGTTTTCCGTGTCAATAACATTTTTTTTTTGGCAGAAAAATACGATATGGAGCAGCATTGGGGTTTAATTTCTTGTTGGACGTCATTGACGGCAGAAAATAAGGCTTCACAGAGTCGGTTCAAGGGAGAAGATGAAAGTGTTGCGCCTTGCCATTTAATGCCATGAGACACTCCAGACTTAATTATGGCCGCCGTGTATGAGATAGATAAAGACACCAATCTTCTCTGCCACCGCACGAAGTTAACTTTTCAGAACAGGAAAATAATTAAATGGCTTACAAACCAATCGAACAAAAATAAAAACTCTCAATCTCACTTTTACAACCCCCTAAAATACACGAGAGTATAAAAATTACAATCGCCTAGATACACGAATTAATCTATTAAATTACATAAAAAATAAAGATAAAATAAATTAAAAGTTGCAAAACAAAGGGTTAGTACAATATACGGCACACCACAAATAGGACTCAAACATGACAGAATTGGAGAATTAGGATTCGGGGGCATGCATTTAAGGGGATAACCGGGTCAGCTCGGCTAGCCGGCCTAATTAGACCTGGAAAACATTTTGAAACGTCTCTGTATTTTGGTTTTGTAAGGAAATCGTTTTGAAAACATTTTGTTTTCCGGTTTACATTAATTTAGCATGTGAGATGGGTCGGTTTTCACGAGAATCGGGTCTCCGTCGTGGCATTGTTCTAAATGCAATTACATGGAAAATTAAATCTAAGGTCGTGAATGCACACAACAATGTTCATTTTTTATTATTTTCTGGTTTTTCTGACTTTTATGGATTTTTAGAAATTTTTCTGGATTAAAACGGAAATTCTACTTCTGGACAGAGATTACAGTCGTGCGACTGTAACTATAGTCGTACGACTGTAAATTACCCAGATGCAGGATTTCGCCAAAATTATTCAAAAGAAATCAAAAAGTTGGAGGAAAATCAAGAACACTCGTATGACTATATTTATAGTCGTACGACTGTTCTTCAACTCAAGAACGGTCGTACGACTGTTCTTGATTTCCAGAAACAGAAAGCGCGAAAATAAGGTTTAAATGCACAAAAACACACCAAATCACCCAGAAAGCACGAGAAAATGAGGGATTGAAGTGTGTTTACCTCTTTAGCGCTAATCCACCGTAGAAATGACCCCTGGTAATGCACCAATTCACTTCAAATTGCTCTTTTCCCTTTGAGTTGAGGTTTGTAAGGTTGGGTCCAAAATCTCCAAAATGTTAAGGATTCTGAGAGTTCTTACTCCGAATTTGATTGAGTTTAGGATGTCAGATTATTAACCTAAGATTTCTATCCAATTTTAAGCTTAATCTTTCAAGAATTGAAAGGAAGAGAGTGTCTTTTGTTTTTGTTTTCTTTCTCTTCTCTCTTTTTCTTTCTTTTTTCTCTCTAAATCCTTAAAAACTCAGACCTCTCCCCTTTCTATTTTGATGCTTTCTCCTTTTTTATCTTCTGCCCCCTTTTTTTCTTTTGGCTGCAAAATGGGTGAGCATTAATTGCTCTCCCCTTCAGTCCCCAATTTTCTGTCTCCTAGGTGTAGGCTGCTATACCTGGGGGGTATTACAGTCATACGACTATAATACAATACCACGATTGTAATTACAGTCATGGTATGATAACTCTTTTTTTTAAGGATGGAAAATTCGGGCGCTTACACCTACAGCCGTGTGGCTCTAGCGAGCGGTTGAATTTTTTACCAAAAACATAGAGAGTTGGTAGCAGGGTATGGTTTTCTGATTTTTCTGAAGTTTGGCCAAGATTTGGTGAGAAAAATAAAAAAATTGAATAAAAAGGAAGGAAAAGGAGGAGAGATTAGGGGATTATCAAAGAGAATCAGAAAATCAAAGAAAGAAGGGAGAGGAAAAGAGAAAAAAAATAGAAAAAAAAAGAGAGAGGGAGAAGGAAATAAAACCATAAACACACCCAAGAAACTGAGAGTGTTAAGTTTCTGATCATACCATATTCATTCGGGATTGTCTCGGGGTTTGATTCAGATTGTCTCCAAGCTCGGTTCAGAGATTTCAAAATGTTCATGGAATTCAAGGTGCATTCCGGTTCTCCCAATCCACTTCCGGACGTTAGGCACATCGAAACCACAACAAGGTAAACTCTGAGAGGCCTTAAACCTATGTTTGTTGCTTTGTTTGTGCATTTTTCCTTTGTTTTTGTAAATTTCTGGAAAGATGACTGCCCAGCTAGAGCCCCATGGTTGTGTTTACTTTGAACACAGCCGTTCGGCTGTAGTTTTGAAGAACAGAGCCACGCAGCTGTGATATCATAGCCGTACAGCTGTGTTTCTTCAGGGCAACGACCCGAAAAAGCCCCAAATCTACTGAAAATAGTCCACTTCCCATTTTTGTTCATTCTATTATGATCTATATCGGTCTAAACGCATCTGTGCATTATCAAACCTTAGTTTTCAGATTTCTGATTGTGCGGATGTGAGATTTTTGGTTTCCTGGATTTTGTTTTTCTGGGATTCAGAGTTGTTGAATCCAAATTGGATATATTGTCCAACGTTAGGGAACCCTCGAATTCCACGAAAGTCCTTAGGAAACATCGAAAATGAGCAAAACAATGATTTTCAAAAACGAGAAAACCAACTTCGAGTTCTGGGTATTACAGTCCTACGGTTGTAGTGGTTAGAGCCGCACAGCTCTAACTACAACCGCACGACTGTAGTCTCTAGAAGGAGACAGAATCACGGAACGACCCGTGCGGACGTCATCGTGAGATGCTATCTTCAAAATTAGATCATTTTTTGGCATGTCTATCGTTTTCAGACCATAGATGAATGCTGAAACCCCGAGTTTCGGGATAACAGACCTGCTAAAAGGGAAAATTTTGCATGAAACTGAGCCAAATCATTTTTCAAAAATGTTTTCCAGTGAAACCTACAGGGCATCTCAAAACTGTTTTCCAGGTCTAATAGGGCGAACTAGCCGAATTCATCTAACTATCCCCTAAATACATGCCCCCGCTCCCAAAAATCCCAATTCTATCATGTCATGAGTTTTCCGTGTGTTTATGATATATACCAACTCGTCTATTTTGCAGCTTTTATTTCCTTTTATTTCACTTTGGATGTAATTAATAGATTCTCGTGTATGTTAGGCGTTTGTAATTATTAGTCCTTCGTGTATTTAGGCATTTGTAATGTGAGGATGAGAGTTTTCCCTTTTATTCGAACTGGTTGTATAAGCAGTCTTTACATTTATTCTTTTGATTGCTTGGATGTATGATTTACTTTTTCTGCATTTTATTTACTTTTAACATCTGTATAAGCATGGGTTAAATAATATAAGATAAAAATGGATAGGGAACAATAAGTGAATAAAATATGGTATTGAAAACTTATAAATGAATGCAAGTTAGAGGTTGAATAGGTAAGTTGCCCGAACCCTGAATCTCTAAACGAGGTATAGTTGTCTATGCTCTGTACGGAGCTGTACCGGAATTTCTCGGATGAGCTGATCCGAGTGGCGACTTTATCACTAATCTTGAAATTTAGGTTACGAGGTCTTTAAGTAAGAAAATGGGATCTTCTAAAAATGCAAAACCGGTTTTCCAAAATTCACATTTGAAATAAAAAGTTCTTCTACAAAAGAATTTCCAAACAAATCAAATCGTCTTCTTAAAGCAAGATAATCAAAACCTGTTTTCCAAAACAAAACTCCAATTCAAATATCCCTGGTTTGCTTCAGCGCGTTTCACTTTTCTTTATTGAAAAGGTCATCCGCTTACAGTGGCGACTCTGCTGGGGAGAAAAATTTCTTAAAAAGTTTTCATAAAAACCTAAGGAACTTAGGCAACTCTTGAAATATAACCTCGCTTGCAGTCATTCACTAGTTTATAGTACCATATTTTATTCATATTTCCATAGCATGACATTTTCTTCTTCTTAACCCCTCCAACACATTGATCAGTCCCGGTTTACTTCAGAAGGTGACCTACCTCTTCCGCTAGGATTGGAGGCACCCGAAAAGGTAAACCACTCATAGCACTGCATGACCTTACATCGTGTTCTATGATGAGGAGTGTATATTTGCTATAGGGACCTGTACTACCCTTGGTTTGACATATGTAATGGCTTAGTAACTTCCCCCTAGGATTACCAAAACATAAATTTGAAATTGGACATTGAGAGTGTGCCTTTGGTATCCCCGGTTGATGCCAAAGAGACCCAACACCTAGGAAGAAAGCGAGACCAATTGAAAGGAGGAATAAGGTTGGAAGGGAGAGCATATTGTTACGTGTACTAACATTTGTTCCGTGGTGGTTTTATTTGTGACCTTTTTCATGAAGCATCAAACACGCATAACCATCCGTGTGCCATTCTAACGACATTTTTGTGTAGCCATTCTTAACATGTGTGCATATGTATGGCATTTATGCTAACCACATCTTCGCGCAACCACGACATTTTATCTGTGTGCCATTCACATCTATGTGTTAACATTTCCACAAAGCATACTTGACATCATCTGGTATGTCATGCATACTAACCACATCTTCATGCAGCCACTTGCATTTTTGTGTGACATGAACATTCATATCATTTCATCTCATTCCGTTCAGTCTAGGATGTTCTGAGGATGCCCATCACCATCATTTCATTTCATAACAGATCGAGTGTCACAAAACTACCTGTGTTCTGCCCGTGCACCATATTGCACTTAGCCATTTCACTATACCATGTCATTCATTAGGGGACCACTATGGTCTTAGATCTTTTTTTATGTGGCGGGCCACACGATATCATTACATGACATCATGTCATTCATCATTGGTGTCACGATGATGCTGAAATCGTGCTTGCATATCACGATCCACATTGGATTGTTTCATGATATTAATGACTCATTTAAGGTACTCCATGAGTGCCAAACTATTGCACATATAAGGGTATGTCATGATGTTACCGAATCATGCAAGGCATTCCATAAACGCCGAACCTCTATCTTTTCTTGAGTTGCACGTGACTTATCTATAACATCATTTCATATCGGTGCCTCAAAAGCATCAGAACTCTGTCCATGGGATGGTCCCCACGAGACCATTTCATATCACTTCATTGACCTACGAAGCGTTGAAATTCTGTTGGTGTGTCGGTATACAAGCGATCATTTCACAACATTCACTAGTTGCCCCGAAGGCACCAAACCCCTATCCATGTGATGACACATACGACTTTCTTGCACTATCTTTTGCATGGAATTGGGCACTCTTAGGACCTTGAAAATAAAAAGAATGGAAATATAAAAATCATCCTCATTATCACTCTCATTGATGAAACATCACTCAAACATCATTCTTCATGTCATCATTCCATTCATCCATTATCCCTAACATTTCACGTGTAATGTAAAACAGTATATACATAAAGTAGAAAGACTGGACAAAGACTAGAAAGGAAAAAGTTTTGCATTGATGGTCTGTTGAGTAAGCTGGATCGACGGAGGATAAGATTTCAGGTTGTGAGGGCTATTGGGGAAGAAAGAACAGGTGAGATAGGAAGTGCAACTGAATCTGGGGAAGAAGTTGAAATGGCAAACCAGACACCGAAATTTGCTGATATTCTGAAAGATTTCCTGAAATCTCAGGATTTCCATGATATCCTGAAAGAGGAGATGTGGGTTGTTGTAAAGGAAAGTGGTGAAGCCGGTAACAATGGGCCTGGAGAGGAGAAAGTGGGTGAATCATCTCAGCTTGGGGTTGGTATCTCTACTAGTGTGGAGAAGCTACAAGAGATTGAAGCTGCGATGGAAAAGAAGATGAAAGCGAAGTACTCAGAGCTAGATGAAGTGATAGCTGAGTTGAAGAAGGTGGCCAATATTAGTTTAGGTACCAAAAGGGGTGTGAACGTACATGCCATGATAAATAAAGGCATTGAGACCTTCCCCATTGGGTTTCAAGTGCCAAAAATTGCCCTCTACAAAGGAATTGGTTCACCAAAAGCTCATGTGAACCTTTATGCCTGAATCATACTGATAACAGGGGGCCACAAAGTAGCAACTAACTAACTTCTTCCCGACTACACTCGAGGAGGAGCATTGACTTGGTATAGTTCAGTAGCCTTTATCAAGTACTACAGTTTCAACACCAAGATCTAGGTGAAGCTATACAACTTGGAAAGGATCAAGGAGAAACCAAATGAATCCTTTGATGAGTACAATCAGAGGTGGATGAACAAAATGATCCTGCTGAAGAATCACCCCGATGAAGATGAGCTGATTCAGAAGTTGATCGATGGCAGTAGGGACATCTACAGGAATAATATGAAGTTTCATACTTTCAATGAACTCAGCGAGGTCTATAGCATGGCCATGAAAGTTGAAAGAGATGAAGAAGAGAAGGTAGTAAGCCACAGAGGTGGTAGAAGCTCTAGATATCGATCAACGACTGCAACCAGGTCAGGCAGTGGATCTAGTTCTGGTTCGGCAAGTAGAAATGGGCAGTCTTCAGGAGTTAAGCAAGCTAAAGTCACCATTGTATCGCAGTAACAAGGCGATCAAGGTAGAAATATGGGGAGCCACGGCATATCTCCTTGGACTTTTCCCTTAGCCAAGATTTTTGCAAAATGCAGGAACGGTGGCTTGTTGAATTCTCTGAAGCCGTTTGAGAAGCCGAACGATGCAGATAAAGACAATTTCTGCACATATCATGTTGTGGTGCGACACAAAACTAACAATTGTTTTAAACCGAAGGAAAGCCAAGAACAAAAGACTAATTCACTGCCTGCATTTGAAAGGCAAGTCAACATGGTACAGTCAGGGTTATCGGCCAACTTTATTTTCGCCCAAGTCCTGCAAGAAAATCCCACTATGCAGTCTATAGTAACCAGTGAAGTCGAGACAGGGTTAGAATGCGAGAAGACGATGGGACAGAAGGAAATAAAGCTAGTAAGCTTGAATGATCTGGATTTAGAGGACGAATATGAGGAATATGGCTATGACGAATCAGTTAAGTTATCGATTGTCGAGAAACCAAAAGTTCCTGAGGTCCAGAATGTGACAAGGAGTGGCAAAGTCTACTAGCCAGCAAATTAGCAAAAGGATAAGGCTCCAGTGACTGGATCGAGCAGCGTATCAACACAGAAAGAAGTTGAAAAAGAAGATTTGGTCATTTCTCAGTTGAAGAAAACCCTGACCCAGGCCAGTTTATGGCATCTGTTGTTGGTCTCACAGGAGCATAGGGCAGCATTAGTGAAGAAGCTATCTGAAATTGAAGTCTCCCTGATTGCAACTCTAGAAGCTATGTGTTGCTTATTGGACAAGGTTCATTCTGGGTCTCCTGACATTGTGTTCTCTGAGAAGGATCTGCCAAGTGGAGGGAGAGCTCACAACAAGGCTCTTTATGTTAGGGCTAACATAATGAATAGGGTTATGCCGTGTGTGATGGTGGATGACGGGTCAGCTCTGAACATATATCCGTTAAAAATGCTGCCGTACCTGGGTTTGAACGAAGATGCTTTGAAAAAGTCTTCAATCGTGATCAGGGCCTACGATGACTCGAAAAGGATTGTAATTAGAACATTTGAGACTGAAGTGGAGGTAGGACCAGTGAAGTCTGGTTACTTTCACTGTAATCGATATTCCAGTCACTTTCTTGTTGCTGTTGGGAAGGCCATGGTTTCATCCATTGGGAGGTGTCCCTTCCACACTGCACCAGAAGATAAAGTTCTCAATGAATGGCGAGGTTATGACAATTGAGGTAGATGCTCAGTCTATGATTGCTGCCGTGAAAGAAGAAGTTCTACCATTCGGTGGGTTCCAAATTGCCATGGTCAGTGAAGAAGAAGCCACAAATGCTCCGATGGTTATTTATAAGAATTATATGCCAGAATGGTTGTCAAACTACTTGCACAGGTAGAATTTTGTCCCGGACATAGGGCTTAGAGCTAATCTATAGGGAGTCCCCAAATTCAACATAGATTCGGGAAAGTCGAAGCAGTTTGGGCTGGGTTACACAGTAGAAGCATCCAAAGGGAAGAATATGAAGAAGGGGAAGAATGGCAAGCTTATGATGAAGCCATTCATTAAGGCTGGTGAAGAACTGTATAAGGGGCAAGCTGAGCCTGTGAAAGTCGGGAATGTTGAATACCCGGGTTTCGAAATATTCTCTAATGTGTTGGATTTTGAAAAAAGCTTAGAAGAGCCAGTCGCACCTGTGGCAGAAGAGGAGATAGTTTTCAACCCCGTTAGCTTCCAGAAAGGGTCATCGGAAGAGGCAGCAAATGTAGTGGAATTGTCTAAGAAAGAAGCTAAGGCGAAGACCTGTAATGAAGCTGTGGAGGTGATTTCAAAGGCACTAGCCATTTCCTTGAAAAATGCCTTTGCAAAGACTGATGAAGGGCATAAGAAGGAAATGATGACTGAAGCAAACTTGGACTCTGTGGTTACTAAAATTGCAGAAATTATGATGAAGGCCAAGGCACAATTGGCTGGGGTTAGGGAGACCGCTCTTTCTGCTAAACAAGATTCTGAGATTGTTGCTGGTCTAGATAACATCCTGAAGCTGGGTGAGAAGGATGAAGAAGTGCAAGGCCCTCCGCCTGTGGAGGATGAAAATGATTTTTTTTTGTATCTGTTTCTTCCATTTCCAATGTAAACGATGTACTTTATGACAAGTTTAATGCAATAAAATCTCAGTTTGCTTACTTATGCGATGTTTATCCTGATAATTTTTTGCATGCATTTGAATCACCATTGAGCATATTTACCATTCATGACACTGCATTACATGAAATCAACATAAGTATAGATGAAAATCCCAAAATGGTATTCATTTCACGTGAACTAAAAACCCGAGGAAGAGAGAGAATTGAGAAAAATATTACAAAAACATGTTAAGGCTTTTGCTTGGTCGTATGAAGATATGCCAGGAGTCGACACAGAGATAACGATTCACAAGATTCCAACGGATCCTAAATTCAAGCCAGCGAAGTAGAAGCTAAGAAGACTAAGACCAGAATGGGCAACATTGGTAAAAGAAGAAAAGGCTAAGCAGATCGAAGCCAAATTCCTTGAAGTGGTGGAGTACACGGAATGGTTAGCCAATATTGTTCTAGTACCTACAAAGGATGAAAGGGTTAGAGTATGCATCAACTATAGGGATCTGAATAAAGCATGTCTCAAAGATAACTTTACATTGCCTCACATCGATGTCCTGATAAATAGTGCAACTAAGGCAGCAATGTACTCTTTTATGGATGGGTTTTCAGGATATAACCAGATCCTAATGAACATAATTGACAAAGTGAAGACATCAGTCATCACAGAGTGGGGCACTTTCTGCTACAGAGTAATGCCCTTCGGATTGAAAAATGCTGGGGGCACTTACCAAAGGGCTATCATGACATTGTTGCATGATATGATTCACAAGGAAGTAGAAGTGTACATCGATGATATGCTTGTTAAATCAATAACCTAGGAAAAGCATCCTACCATCCTAGATAAATTTCTTACACATATTGGGGAGTATAATCTACGACTTAATCCTAAGAAGTGCATATTTGGGGTTACATCAGGAAAGCTATTGGGTCACATGGTTAGCCAGAGAGGAATAGAGATGGATCCAGACAAAATTAAGGCCATTCGAGATATGCCAGCTCCTAAAACAGAAAAGGAGGTCCAGTCGTTCTTGGGTTCCTTACGGTATGTCAATAGTTTCATAGCACGGTTGACTTCGGTTTGTGAGCCAATTTTCAAGTTGTTGCGGAAAAATCAGCCGATCGTATGGGATGACAGATGTCAGTTGGCGTTTGGGAAGATTAAAGCTTATCTGGTAAATTCACCAATTCTGAGCCCACCACTTCCGGGAAAGCCTCTGATTTTGTATTTGGCTTCCTCTATAGGAGCAATGCTAGTATAAGAACAAGATGGAAAGAAGGAGTACCCTATTTACTATCTTAGCAAGAAGCTGCTGGAGTACGAAACCAAGTATGCACTGGTAGAGAAGACATGTGTAGCAATGATTTGGCTAACTAAGAAGCTGTGCCATTACTTTCAGTCATACAGAGTATAAGTCATGGCCAAGATGGATCCAATAAAGTATCTGTATGAAGCACCAGTGTTAGTTAGGAAATTATCTAGACGGCTACTACTTTTATCAGAGTTCTATATTGAGTACATCACCAAGAAAGCCATCAAACGGCAAGCTATGGATGAATTTCTGGCTAATCAACCGCTAGAATCAGATTATGTGGAGAATCTGGAGTTCCCTGACAAGCAGCTGGCTATGGTGGAGGTAAAGAGATGGGTCATATGCTTCGATGGTGCCTTAAACAGAAAGGGTACTAGAATTGGGGTAATAATAACGACACCAGACAGTTAGATTATTCCATTGTCAAAGAGATTAGACTTTCCCATAACTAATAATAGGGCAGAGTATGAAGCATGCCTATTTGGGATGGAAGCTCTTCTGACATTAGGAGCAAATGATGTTGTGGTTGTTGGAGATTCACTTCTGATGGTTAGGCAAGCACAAGGCTAATGGGATTTGAAGGAAGAAGCCCTACAGCCCTACTTAGAACTGCTGCAATACAGAAGAGAGTTATTCGGCTAGTATGAATTTAGACCTGTTCCTAGGGAGGAGAATAAAATGGCTAATGCGCTAGCAACATTGTCTCCTCTGGTTATAGCAATTTCCAGACAACCCTGTTTTGATGTTCACGAGTTGATGGAGTTAACAGCTGAAGAAAAGTTGTGGTTCTTCCACGTTTATCAGTATATGAAGGAAGGAAAGTTCAGAAAGAGCTAATATTGTTGATAAAGTTTCATTAAGAAGATTAGCTAGCCAATTCAGAATCTTTGAAGACAAACTATACAAGATAACTGTAAATGGAGTTCTTCTAAGGTGTTTGACGGAATAAGAAGCAGAAGCAGTGATGCAGCAAGTACATACAGGGTCCTATGGGCCACATACGAATGGAATCGCTATGGCCAGAAAGATAATGAGGCAAAGGTACCACTGGATGACAATGCAGACTGATTGTATAAAAGAAGTGAGAAGATGTCATGAGTGCCAAATCTATGCTGATATCAGTCATCTACCTCCATTTAAGCTACAGAATCTGGCATCTCCCTAGCCATTTTTAGCATAGGGGATAGATATGATTAGAGAAATTCATCCCGCGGCATATGATGGGCACCGATCCATAGTTGTGGCAGTGGATTATTTTTCAAAGTGGGTAGAAGCAGAATCCTTCGCCAGTGTAACAGCTAAGCAAATGGTCAAGTTCATTCAGAAAAACATCCTGTCTCGATATGGGATCCCCGACCATGTCATAACTGATAATGGAGTGCAGTTTCAAGTGGTAACAGCCGAGCTACTTGCAGAACATGGCATCGAGCATCATAGATCTTCCCCATATAGACCATAGGATAATGGTGCAGTGGAAGCAACTAACAAGTCAATAAAGAAGATCCTATCAAAGATGGTAACCACTTACAGGGATTAGGCTGACAAACTGATGTATGCTCTTTGGGGTTATAGAACCAGTGTCAGAACACCAACAGGTGAAACTCCCTATGCCTTAGTGTATGGCATGGAAACAGTGTTACTAGTGGAAATAGAGCTCAAGTCACTTAGAGTCTCCTTGGAAGCTCAGTTACCAGAAACTGGATAGGTTCTAGCTAGATATGAGCAATTGGCAGTGTTAGACGAAAAGTGATTAAGAGCACTGGATCATCTGCAGATATATCAATGCAGAATGGCTAGAGCCTATAATCAAAAAGTGAAGTACCCCGGACAACAGTTGAAGGCCGGAGATTTAGTTCTAAAAAAATTAAGGCCTACAAATGTCGATGTTCGAGAGAAGTTCAGGCCAAATTGGGAAGGTCCATACATTATGAAGAAAGTGTTGTCAAAAGGTGGGGTTAGCATCATGGACATGGATGGAAATGAATTCACAAAGCCCGTCAACCAAGACAGCCTGAAGCTTTATCATGTTTTAAAAAAAAAGAGTTTGCTAGGTTGAAAACTTTAAAAAGAGTGGCCTAAGAAAAAATTGAGGCAGAGAAAATGATCAGTTGGAAAATCACAAAGGAACGACTGGTAACGGATTCTGGTTCCGTGTGAAATATATACCATTTTGGGAACCAATCCTTTCAAATGTACTTATCTTTATTTTATCAATAAAGTGTGATGTTTATTTAAATATACTCATATGGTTATGTCAAATCCATAAATAAAGTTATCTTGTCTAAACATCCATTTAAAGAAAGCACGTTGCATTTTGTTGATTAAAGGGTTTACATTGTTTAATGATGAAAATGTACCAATACATACAATCTGAAATCTTTTCTTATCTTCCAAATCTAACTCATCTTTTCAAGGAGCAATAGTGGTTGCCTAAGAACTTGACTATTGAGGAGACCAAGCTAAATAAGAAAAAGATTTAAGTTTAACTTTGGTGGGAAAACAAGCCTGATGATCAGAAATATACCAAATCAGTTTCAGACCAGAGGAAGTTTTGGTTGTACATTTGTGAACTTCACCAACAGTGTTGGAACAACCAGGTTTTACAAAGCTTGCAACAATCATAAATGGGACGTTCTTGTCAACAGGAAAGCTTGCAAAGTCTGCTTTGCTAATATTCAGGGCAAAGATGCATTTACCAACCATTTCAAGAATTCAGTCTTCAGTTGCAACAAAAGTGACTACTTACCAGTGGCTCTTTCACCTCCTAGAGATGGTGTGATTTGCTCTAGGGTTATAGTGGTTGGCAGGCATAAGAAAACCAAAATTGACTCAAGTCATTCTAAATCAGGCCATACTTTGAAGGACTAAAAGCTGTGTCCATCTTTGGGAGCTGTGTGTGAGTTGGAATCTGAGGTGAATTGGAAACATGTGTACGAGTTCAGACCCTTGGAGAATCTAGTGGGTAATTAATTAACTTCGTTCAGTGTTCGGTTGTGTATTTTAATGACTTGCTTTTAACATGTAAAAAAAAAAGAGCTCGCTAAGGTGAAAACTGAAAAGGCACTCAAGCAAAAGTTAGAGCATCTCGCTAAGCTGAAAACTCGCGTTGGGTAGCTTAGGCAAAAATTAGAGCACTTCCCAAACTCTTTCTACCTAGGGGCAAAATGGTAAAGTTTTTCACTATTCCCCAGCAGAGCCATTACAAAGAATGGCACAACACTTTCCTCAACAATCACTGTATGTCCCTAACAGAAGTACAAAGATTGCATTGCATAAACGACATGCTTCCCCAGCCAAAGTCGATCAGGGGCATGACATACTTTCCCTAACAAGAATGTGAAATATCAAGATTGGACAAATAGTGGGAAATACATTCTTTAGGGTCCACATGCATACGCATCACCATGCACACATGCATAACATACATCGAACATTCATCCCCAGCTGGTCTTCATTCTTGATCGAAGGGGCAAAAATTTTTGTTTAAAATCTCTCGATCAAGGAATGAAGACTCATCATTTCAAATACAAGAAATTCTTCATCAACTTCACCACAGGTAAATGTAGACCCGGCACCGGCTTATTTCATCAACTTCACCACGGGTAATGTAGACCCGGCACCGGCTTATTTCATCAACTTCGCCGCAGGTAAATGTAGACCCGGCACCGGCACTGGCTTATTTCATCAACTTTGCCACGGGTAACGTAGACCCGGCACTGGCTTATTTCATCATCGCCGCGGGCGATGTAGACCCGGCATCGGCTTATTTCGTCAACTTTTCCGCAGGTAAATGTAGACCCAGCACCTGCTTATTTCATCAACTTCGCCGTGGGTAAGTGTAGACCCAGCACCGGCTTATTTCATCAACTTCGTCGTGGGTAAGTGTAGACCCAGCACTAGCTTATTTCATCAACTTCACTGCTGGTAAATGCAGACTCGGCACTGGCTTATTTTAGCAACTTCACCGCGGGTAAATGTAGACTCAGCATCGGCTTATTTCAGCAACTTTGACGCGGGCAAATGTAGACCTGGCAGCGGCATATTTCATCTTCTTCGCCATGGATAAATGCAGACCTGGCATCAGCTAATCAACCTCATCTTGGGTAATTGTAAACCCGGTATCGGCTGATCACACCCACCATAGGTAAATGTAGACCCAGTAGTGGCTCCAATTAGATCATCACCGCAACAATGGGACTTCAACAAGTCAGGTATGTCTTTCTTTCCTTACGTTTACGGCGCTTCAATCTGCATTCTCAAATTCACCTCCGGTATTTTAGACCTAGAATTGGGTGCCAAATTTGATCACACCAGGGGTAGCTGTAAGCGCCGGGTTTTCCCCACCTCTATGATGAGAGTCCTTTATCACCTGTTGAGTAGGCAGACGTGAAGTGGACTTAAGATTGAGTGGGATGTCACCTGGAGCATCTTGAATGCTCCGAAAACCGAGCAATCCTTAACTCGAAATCCTGAGATAAGTCATTCGAGTCATAGGGAGGCTTAGAGGTGAGCGTGAGGTTTCGGGAAATCTGTCGCGGCTCTGGTTAAGGTCGTACAGCTGTAGTTTCACAACTACTGCCGTACGGCTATAATGCCAGAGCTACACGGCTATAACCCTACAGCCGCGTGGCTCTAGCGAGTGGTCAGATTTTTTTCCAAAAACACAGAGAGTTGGTAGCAAGGTATGGTTTTCTGATTTTTCTAAAGTTTGGCCGAGATTTGGAGAGAAAAATCAAAAAATTGAATAAAAAGGAAGGAAACGGAGGAGAGATGGGGGGATTATCAAGGGGAATCAGAAAATCAAAGAAAGAAGGGAGAGGAAAAGAGAGAAAAAAAGACAGAGAAAAAAAACAGAGGGAGGGAGAAGGAAATAGAACCAGAAACACACACAAGAAACTGAGAGTGTTAAGTTCCTGATCATACCACATTCATTCGGGATTGTCTTGGGTTTGAGTTGGATTGTCTCAAGGCTTGGTTCAGAGATTTCAGAATGTTCATGGAATTTAAGGCGCATTCCAGATCTCCCATCCACTTCCGGACATCAGGCACATTGAAATAACAACAAGGTAAACTCTGAGAGGCCTTAAACCTGTGTTTGTTGCTTTGTTGTGCATTTTTCCTCTGTTTTTGTAAATTTCCAAAAAGCTGACTACCCAGCTAGAGCCGTATGGCTGTGTTTACCTTGAACACAGCGGCACGATTGTAGTTCTGAAGAACAGAGCCACGCGGCTGTGATATCATAGCCGCATGGCTGTGTTTCTTCGGGGAATCGACCGAAAATAGTTCGCTTCCTATTTTTGTTATTCTATTATGATCTATATCGGTCCAAACACATCTGTGCATTATCAAACCTTGGTTTTTAGATTTCTGATTATGCGGATGTGAGATTTTCAGTTTCCTGGATTTTGTTTTTCTGGGATTCGGAGTCGCTCAATCCAAATTGGATCCATTGTCTATGTTGCTTGTTTACTAAATCTCTAATTTAGCTTTTGATAATGATTTTAATAGTAATTTTAATAATAATTTCATTCAGAGATTAGTGCTCGCAACTATACAAATCGCAACGGAGTAATAAAAGATATCGATCCTATAAGTATGTACACTTTGGTTTGTTTTTCTTCATGTTTATAGAGTATCGCATTATAAAGTGATATGGAGAAATTGGATAAATGGCAAGTTAAGTCAATTAAAGTACTAGTTATGAGTTGAGTTGTTGTTTAATATCTAGTCATATAAATATACAAGCATTTTATCTTAGATATTCGTTGCATATGCCTTAATTATCTATTCAATCCCTATGATAAGAGTATGTCGGATAAGTCCTATTTCAACGGGCATGTCTAGAAATAGATTTTATTCAATAACTCATAGACAAATTATTGAATACCTTTTCCAAAACAACTAAAGGTCTTAATACACAATGGCCAAGCTATATCAAAATGATCTCCAATTGATTTAATAAAGTGAAGCGAAACAATCATACATCATAATTTATTCTATCTTATTAATTAAACAAGACAAAGTAAAGTGCAAACTTCTCTGCATCTTATTAAGAATCACAATACATACTTAGCGTTAGTCATGTAATGTAAAACAAGAAATTAAAGCATACTTGGCGTTAGTCATGCAATGAAGAGTAAGATATAAGAAAATTTATCGATATTGATTTCGTAAATATTCAATACATATACAAGTATGACGCTTTCATAAAGGAAAAGCATAAGAATAGACTTAAGAAAGCAATTGGACATAAAACACACCCTTACGCCTATAGGTATATTGCAACCTCGGGGGATTTTTTCTCTATACAGCGACAATACTTGATTCAAGGACCTTGGCGTTAGGCTCCCTTTACGTACACTAAATATTACAACAACACTTGAACTCTCTAGACACTTTATTTTTTGAACTTTTACCGATTCTTTGTTACTCTCTTCTTGCGCCTGAATTCTGGAATTTCTTTCTCAATTTATAAGAATTGAAGCATTGTGTCTCTTTGTGAAAAGTTGTGTTGGTTCATTGAATATTTGTGTCTCTTGAGTACTATTGGTTCTCTTAGAAAGTTGTATCCTTTCATGAAGAGTTGTGTCTTTTCATGAAGGGTTGCGTCTTTTCATGAAGAGTTATGTCTTTTCATAAAGAGTTGTCTATCCATAGTGGTGGTTGAAGTTCCAAATAAATAGGATCAAATAACTGCTGCTGAGTGCATGTCACGATTGTGACAGAGTGTCACGGTCATGATTCGCACAGGTTTCTTGCAAACAGCTGAAGTCAAAGTCTATCCATTGGCTAGGTCGCGATCATGATTGGTGTCGCACTCGTGACTTGTCTCTTTCCTTTAATTTCTCTTTGTTTTTGCTTCCTTTTATAGCTAAATTCCACATGTTTGCATACTTAGTCTTTAAAACTGTAAATCATTAAAAACAAGCAATACCAACATGAAATCTAATATATAATAAGTAGAAACAACGCAAATTCCTTATAAATTGTATCATATATAAGTGCCTTTTTAGCACTTATCAAGCCCCTACACTTATCCTTTTGCTTGTCCTTAAGCAAAATATGAACTTCTTAATATTCTTACTTATGATGATCCAACAAACTTAGTCTTTGAAACAAAAAATAAAGAGTCTCAACCTTCAACTCTTAAGGCAACTATGAAGCTTTTTGAATCTTAACAACACATATGTATATCCTTCTTTATATTATTAAGTATGGGTATTGCCAAAAGATTGTTTTAATAAGCTTAACTTAGAACTATCGACCATAAGTAGAATTTGTATACACCTTTAACCATGTTTATGCCTTTATCAATACAATTTCTGCTTACTCAACCAAAGCATATCGGTGATAGCTTTTCGAAACAAATTTTAGCACAGGCTTAGCTATTGTTCTCAAAGCATTTTTAGGTAACCTAGATTTTTCTAAGCACTCATGTGTAGTTGCATTTCGCTCCATACCACACCTCCCCTTTTATCTCATTTGTTACCACTCATATTGCAATTTTTCTTTTCTTGTATTATATAAAAGATGATATTTTTCTTTTATTCTTTATCTCACTTTTAGTGGTTGCATTTTATGCTCCATACCACTCTCCCCTTTTACATAACACTTTGGTTATTCACTCAACACTCAATTTTTCTCTCATTGCAATACCCTCATCTTTTATTGAACAATGTTAATCCATATTACGGCTTTAGTTTCCTTAGTTCAATCGCTTCAAAATTAGTCTTATAAGGCAGAAAATCATGCATCTTATTGCATTTAAACTAGAATTGCCAATGGATACCCAAACACTTACAGGATTTGTTCTTTTGTCTTGCTTTTCAAACTACTTCAACAATAACCATACTCCATTTTCAATATTTTACCACTTGAATATACACATTTTATAGAATCAAAGCTTCTTAGCCCTTAACTTAAGGTGAGATTATCTTCTTTTGCATTATCTAAAGATTGTGTTTCCATGATCATACACTTCAACTCAAGATAGAAAAAGATATCATAAGCTTTTGACAATCACAAAATAAGATAAAAATGCAATAATACTTGGTATTATAATGATATATAAGAATAAAAATTTAAAATTATCCTCATTTTACCCCCCTACACTTGAATTGCACATTGCTCTCAATGTGTAGGGAAATAAAATACTTCAATCACAACTAAAAACTACAAAACACTAGAAATAGAAAAGAAAATAAAGTAAAGAAGAAAAGGATAGAAAAAACCAAATCAAGCCTCCGGTGATCCTGGTGGACTTGGAGTAAACTCGATGTTTTGACATTGAAAGAACTTGAGAAGCTTCCTTTTTAACGATGCATTCTCCTTCTGCATCGCTTTTACTTCTTGACAAACCTGGTGGACATTTTACTCCACCTCTTCAACCTTGGTTAGCACTTATTGCCAACCTTGAGTTTCTACTTCTTGCCTTTCATTAGCATTCTCCTCCTCCTCTTCTTCATTTTCATCACTACTTTCATCCCTTTGCACTTGTTTCCCCTTACTCCGAGATCGTGTGGTTGAAGGTCCGGCTCCTCCTTCTTCTTCCAAGGTAACAAGAACCTTTTTTGTTCTCTCTTCATAGGAGGTGAATTTGAATGCTCTGTTTATTTCTTTTGCCAATCTAGCATTTTTCATCAATTGCCCATCAAGGAATCACAATTTTTTGCCTTGTTGTAAAGTATAGGGCAATTCTCCTCTAGCGGCCAAAATCAAAGCTGTCATTACATGGCTGCCTCCAACTTTCTTTTGATGGAATCCACTGCTCTAGATATTCTTTCCCAGATATGATCCGTGCAGTCCACTTTTCATCCTTTCATGGCTTGGTTTAAGACATATAAGTTTTTGGTTTGCACCTTATTACTCTCCACCCTGCAGAAAATGGAATGGCACAAATACTTGTGCAAATACAAAAGTGCATTATTCTTAATTAACCGGTTCGGCGAATTCTTCGCTGAATATTTCTCAAGTTTGGTGATACTTTTCCAAAATGGATGCAGGCTATATTCAGAAAATGGAAAATGCCACCATTCACTTTACGTAGGAAAATCAAACCAATTGGTCATTTCTTTATATCCAACCGTATATTCATTACCTTCATTACGAAAGATAATAGCCATTCGGTTTTTATCCACATAGCAAAAGGTTGTTAACAATTCTATAATCCAATCACGGTTTAGGGGAAAGAACATAGAAGCAAATGTTAAAAGCCCAAGAACAGTAAAAAATGTCCTTACCTCGTCATGGATTCCATTGTTTATCATGAAAACTTGGTCAAGGAAAAACGTACCGATGATTTCAATGTTCTTTAATCTGGTGAATTACCTCCCCTTTCTTTTTCATTACGGATTGGAAAGTTGGCGCCATAAGTTTCTCTTAAATCCACTGGTTGAGGAGTTTGTGAAGAACTTTGTCCGTTCTTCGTAGCAATTCACTTTTGTCTAGGCATTCTCAAATATATTTTTTTTTTGCTAGGGTTTTGAAAAGATGGACTTGAAAGAAAAGAGATGGAAAGGATTTTGATATTTTGATTTGTAGAGGAAGTATAAT
Source organism: Euphorbia tirucalli (assembly GCA_039660915.1). Taxonomy (NCBI): domain Eukaryota; kingdom Viridiplantae; phylum Streptophyta; class Magnoliopsida; order Malpighiales; family Euphorbiaceae; genus Euphorbia; species Euphorbia tirucalli. The sequence goes on along the minus strand of CM077638.1, from coordinate 15,556,539 downwards.
AGTAGAAGAATTGTGTTTGTGAAGAATAACAAAGAAATTGAGTCCTATTTATAGTGAATTTCACCAAAAGACACATTCTTTCACCACTTAAATTCATTGAATATAATAAAAATATTAATAAATTATAGTTATTAAACAATAGAAGCATATTTTGACTGGCCCAACGGTCATAAAACGGGCAGATTTTAAAAATTGGAGCCAATTGTACCGTTAAAAATGAAAATATGATGGTTTATGTTTGTTCAGGTTACGATCGTGACACTCAAGTCACGATCGTGACTTACACGAGACATAAAAACATAGCGAATGAAAAAGGCCAGGTCGCGATCGTGACACGTATGTTGCGATCGCGATTTGGAAATAGATTACATGTTTGGAGTACTTGAGTCGCGATCGTGATGCTTGATCATGATCATGACGCATGCTTCTTCTTCATTTTCCTTTTCTTATATTGCTGAATCACGATCGCAATGGTTTGTCATGATCGTGATACACTTTGTTCATTCAATTTTAGCTTTTCCATCATATTAGTTTAAATGAAAACAACAAAAACTTAAAATCTAACACAAAAACTTGTAAATCACATACTAAAATGACATTATTTATGCAACAATAATCATAATAACAATGGACATTTTATTTATTTATTAGATCACCAAACAACAAACTTAACAAACTTAATCGAACAAACAAAATTAAACCAACAATCACTGTGAAGTAGAGTTATGTAGAAATTAGCACACCATACTGAATATAAATGTAGATGGACATATGTAGATTGAAGGAGAATCACTCCTCGGATGACAATGTGGAACATGGAGTGAATGTGAAGTTGGCATTGTTAGCCCAAGACAAGATTTCATTTTTCAAGGACTTATGGGCTTGACAAATCTGAAAGACTGTCCTACGCATATTGTTGATTTCATATTGCAACTCTCCAATCTGATGCATGTAATGTAATGTACTTGTAGGTTCTAGACCATCCTCCTAAGTTATCAGGGAGTCATCAATTGGGTTATCTCCTTTGTTGTCAATGGTTAATGATTCATATGGATCAACTGGACTTAGGGTAGATTTAAGGCGTTCCATGTAAGGCAAGAACATGTGGTGCCTTAGATTATCTACCTTAGAGAGCCCTTCTTAAATCATCACCATACCATCAAAGAAATTGACACAAGTGCCTAAATCAACACGACATGGAAGTTCTCCTCTTGCACCGATTACTATTGCATTTATGATGTTTGCACCACCAATCGGCCCATCTCTTTGCTTTGATGCATTTTTAATTGCACTGAAGAGAATGTCGCATGAATCAATGGGAATACCCTTAAATACGCATTCTAAAACAAAAAGATCAGGGAGTCGAACAATGGAACTATCCACTTGGCAAAATAATGAATGTGCAAGGAACTTGTGTAAGTACAACATTGCCTCATCTTGAATGAGTTTATTGGATACATGGCTCGGCACATAACAATGCGAACCCATTAAGGAACTCTAAATGCTATCTAGTTTGAAACTAGAAGGCAAAACAACAAAGTTTTCTTTTGGAAAACCAAACCACTCAGACATTTGGTTGTACACTACGGTATATTCGACTCCATTGTTTGCTAAACAAAAAACTTCTCCTTGTATTATCCAAAAATTAGAATGTGCATAACATCTCCAATACATAAATATCTTTCTGGGGGAACAACATAGCCCCAAACTTACTCCACCCCTATGTATTGCAAGTACCCAAACACTGCATCTCGGATATCATTGTTAATAAGAAACAAGATATCGAGAAACAACATTCCTCAAAAATCTATCTTCTTCAATCGTGCATAACGCTTTCCTTCATGGACACTTCGGATAGGAAAGGTGCTCCCTATTCCTCCCTCAAATCAACTCTTCCATTTACATGGGGCACCATTTTTGTGGGAAAGGGTTAAGTCATAGAAAGGTTAAAAGGGTTGAGAATGAAAACTCTACTTTGAAGGTATGACAATTTTAGGGTTTGATTACTTTGGATGTGAGAAATTCAAAATGGAAAAATATGTATTTATAGTGAAAACATTGAAACGACATGACTTTTGGAGTAGATGTGATAGTTAGAAATGGATAAGTATGATAGTTAACCACTTGTGGCCATTTTAAAGCAAAAATAACCGAAAGTCAAGAATCTGAAAAACTCAGGTGTCACGATCGTGATACACTTGAACTTCATCTTTTCATGCATTTTATTTATATAACACCACTCTACCACAGTATATACTCTACACTAAACTTAAACACACATTTGTATTTATTAAAATTTAATTAAAACACACTCAAAAACACATCAAAATATACAAAACACATATAAGTAAGAATAAAACCAAAGTTAAGAAGAATAATTAGGGTGTAAGGCTGTCCATATATTGCTTTTGAATGGTATCATCCCATTGCAAATATGGTTTACAACGCTGCCCATTACCTTGAACACATTATTCTTAGAACTCCTTAATTCTAATGCTCCATTACTAAAGACATTAACAACGGTGAATGGTCCATACCAACGTGATTTTAACTTACCTAGAAATAGTTGTAACCGAGAATTGTACAAAAGCACTTTATCACCAAATTTAAAAGTTTTAGCTTTAATTTTCATATCCTGCTACCTCTTAGTTTTCTCTTTATAAATCTTAGCATTTTCATAGGCCATGGACCTAATTTCATCTAATTCAGATATTTGCAGTAGCCTATTTTTGCCGGCTTGATTCGCATCAAAGTTTAAGGAACGAATAGTCCAATAAGATTTATGTTCCAACTCGATCGGCAAATGACACACCTTACCATATAGTAACCAATAAGGAGACATCCCAATGGGAGTCTTATAAGCCGTTCGATAACCCATAGAGCTTCATCTAGTTTCTTCGCCCAATCCTTACACGAATTAGATACCGTTTTTTCCAAAGTCCATTTAAGTTTTTTATTTGAAATTTCTACTTGACCACTAGTTTGGGGATGATACGGAGTTGCAACCTTATGATGAACTCCATATTTCCTTATAAGCAAGTGAAATATTTTATTAATAAAATGCGTACCACCTCACTAATTATAGCACGTGGTATCCCGAATCTACTAAATAATTTTCTTTAAAAACTTAACAACTATTCTCGCATCATTTGTTGGACATGCACAAGCCTCAACCCATTTTGAAACATAGTCGACAACTATTAATATGTACTTTTGCCCTTGAGATATAGGAAAAGGACCCATAAAATCTATTCCCCATACATCAAAGATTTCAACCTCTAAAATATTCTTTAGTGGCATCTCATCCTTACGACTAATATTACCAACACGTATCACAATGATTAACATAGAAACGTGCATCTTGAAACAAAGTAGGCCAATAAAATCGATTTTCCAATACTTTGGTAGCGGTTTTATTTGCTGCATGATGGCCTCTATAAGCACTATATATCTTAAACAAATAAGGATTATCCCAAATATATCTTTTCACATCATTAAAGAACTTTTTCCTAGCATTCGCATCTAAGTTATACGGTATAATATTGGCTTCGAGGTAATTAGCATAATCAGCATACCAAAGTTCCTTAACATGTTGCACAGCCATTAAATTCTCGTCAGGAAATGTTTCTTTGATAATATCATTTTCACCAATTGGACCGTTTTCATCTTCTAACCTAGAAAGATGGTCGGCAACCAAATTTTTGAAACCTTTCTTATCTCTTAGTTCTAATTCAAATTCTTGCAAAAGTAACACCCAACGAATAAGGTGTGGCTTAGCATCTTTCTTAGCAAACAAGTATCGCAAAGCAGCATGATCAGTATAAATTATAACTTTAGAACCCAACAAGTAAGATCTAAACTTATCACATGCAAACACAACAGCTAACATCTCTTTTTCCGTAGTCGTATAATTACACTGAGCACCAGAAAGAGTATGACTTGCATAGTAAATAACATGCAACTTCCTATCTTTCCTTTGACCTAAAACACATCCTACCACAACATCACTAGCATCACACATAATCTCAAATGGCAAGTTCTAATCCATACTTGTGATTATAGGTGCACTAACTAATGCTTGTTTAAGAATATTAAAGGCATTCATACATTCAGGTGTAAATACGAAAGGTGTATCTTTAACTAACAAATTGTCAATGGTTTAGCAATTACCGAGAAATTCTTAATAAATCGTCTATAAAAACCAGTATGTCCTAGGAAAGACCTCACTCCCTTAACTGAAGTTGGTGGAGGTAAATTTCCTATTAAGTTAGTTTTGGCTTTATCAACTTCTATTCCTCTTTTACTAATCTTATGGCCAAGAACTATACCTTCATCAACCATAAAATGGCATTTCTCCTAATTAAGCACTAAATTAGACTCTTCACATCTAGACAAAACTTTATCCAAATGAACTAAACATTGCTCAAATGAATCACCATAAATAGAAAAGTCATCCGTGAATACTTCCATAATGTCCTCAATAAAACCATCAAAAATAGAAGTCATGCATCTCTGAAATGTAGCAAATGCATTGCATAAACCAAAAGGCATTCTACGGTAAGCAAAAGTTCCATATGGACAAGTAAAAGTGGTTTTCTCTTGATCATCCGGATGTATAAAAATCTGGAAATAACCTGAGAATCCATCTAGAAAACAATAAAAAGCATGTCTAGCAATTCTTTCCAACATTTGATCAATGGAAGGAAGTGGAAAATGGAAGCAATTCTTGCCGAATTTAACTTTCTATAGTCAATACACACTCTCCAACTAGTTGTTGTTCTTGTGGGTACCATTTCTCCTTGTTCATTCTTAATTACAGTTATACCACCCTTTTTAGGCATACATTGAGCCGGACTAACCTATTCATTATCCGAAATCAGATATATGATACCGGCATCAAGCAATTTGATCACTTCTTGCTTAACTACCTCTTTCATATTAAGATTTAATCTTCTTTTTCTATCTGCCTCAGGTAACATACCTTCTTCTAAATAAATACGATGCATTACTACATTAGGACTTATACCTTTTAAATCAGAGATCTACCAACCTATATTTCTAATCCTATTTCTAATCACCTTAATTAACTCCTTTTCTTGGTTTAAACTAAGTTTATCAGAGATTATAATAGGTAGCTTATCATCTTTCATTAAAAATGCATATCTTAAATGACTTGGTAACTCATTCAATTTGACATTAAGTGGAACATCAACAGAAGCGGGTAAAGGATCCTCTTTTCTATCTTATAATTCAGGTTTAACAATTTCAATCTCATGGTCAATAGTCTTATAATGCATATCAATATCATCCTCATTCATATCTAAGATTTCTTTAACACACTCATCAATAACATCAATTTTCATGCAAACTTCATTATCCATAGGGAATTTAGTAGCTTTATCCATGTGAAATTCAATTTTATCGTCACCGATGAGTAAAATTACTTTTCCTTCCGAAACATCAATCAAGGCATGACCGGTATTCGAAAAAGGTCTACCAAAAATCAACAGACATTGCTCATCATAAGCAAAATTTAGGATTACAAAATCTGTAGGAAAAATAAAATTATCAACCTTGACTAAAACATCCTCAATAATACCAAAAGGTTTCTTAATAGATTGGTCAGCAAGTTGCAAAATCATAGAAGTACATTCCACATCTTCTTTTAAACCCAATTTCTTAAAAATATTTAATGGAATTAAATCCACACTAGCTCCTAAATCACATAAACATCTAGGAAATTCTACTTCACCCAATTTACACGGAATAGTGAAACTACCCGGATCCTTAAGTTTTGTAGGAATTTTACTAGACACTATAGCACTACAATCTTCACTTAAAGCAATAGTCGAAACATCAGCCCAATTCTTCTTTTTAGTAATAATTTCTTTTAAGAATTTACTATAATTGAGAATCTGACTAATAGCTTCAATGAATGATAAATTAATATGAAGATTTGTTAATTTATTCACAAAGTCATGAAATTGCTTATCTTGATCTTTCCTTTTTAGCCTTTGTGGAAATGGCGGTTTTGGTTGAAATTTTCATTCTTAATCTTGCCGACATTTAATTGATCAGAAACTGCTTCCTCTTCTCTACTTTGAATGATATCTTCATCTTGGAACGACTTGTCCTGCACTGGGTTAGTTTTAAGACTAGTAGGATCTATATTTTCATACTTCTTACTGGATCTTAATATTACCGCATTCACTTGCTCTTTAGGGTTTCTTTCCGTGTTACATGGAAATGCACCCGGTCCACGAGAAGGAATGGCATTGGCCAATTTGCCAATCTGAATCTCCAAATTATGGATAGAAGATGAGTGATTTTTAATAAGTTGGTCAAATTTAGACTCTATTTTCTTAAAATTTTCATCTTGATGACTAACTTTAGCATAAACTCTGTGAGCGGACGACGCGTTTTCGATGAAACACGAGACTCTCTTTCGGAAGGGGCGCCTCGATCTCGAGCAGGCCCCTCCCTCACGTGGGGTTTTTATAAATGGAAAATTGGTTTTGGAAAATAAATGGAATTAATCCTTAAAAGAACCGAGACCTAAGTCTCAATGAATATTATAGAGTTGCCACCCGGCTCAGCTCAACCGGGAAATTTATAATGCAGCTGAACTGGACGAACGGCCTCTACACTATCCAAAGATTTGGGTCCGGACAAGTCCCTTATTTCGTGTCTAATTAAAATAAATATTGGTCAATGTTCAAAGATGGTATTTCAAATTCTAAAGGTCAATTTTATTGAAATAAAAAGACATACAGCGCGCATACGGGTATAAGTAAAATAGTAAATGATTAAATTATTACAATCCGATCGAATAAAAATAAAAACTCTCGCCTTACTTTACAAGCGCCTAGAATACACGATTTATCTAGAAAAATACAATCGCCTAGGATACACGATTTAATCTATTAAATTACATCCAAAATAAAAATAAAGAAATTAAAACCCACAAAACAGAGGGTTAGTACAATTTTACGGCACGCCATAAGTTGGACTCAAACATGATAGAATGGGAGATCAAGAATTGGGGGCATGCATTTAGGGGATAACAGGGTTGGCTCGGCTAGCCGGTCCGGTTAGACCTGGAAAACATTTTGAAACGTCCCTGTATTTTTGGTTTTGTGGGAAAATCACTTTGAAAACAATTTTTCCGGTCTACATGTATTTTTTACATGTGAGGTGGGTCGGTTTTCGGGGGAACTGGGTCTCCATCGTTGAATTGTTCTAAGTGTAATTTTACTGAAAATTGAATCTAAGGTCGTGAATGCACACAACAAAATTCATTTTGGTGATTTTTGGGGTTTTCTGAATTTTTATGGATTTTTGGAAATTTTTCGGGAATAAAAACGGAAATTTTGATTCTGGAAGTCAGGTTACAGTCGTGTGACTGTAACTACAGTCGTATGACTGTAAACACTCCGGACTCAGGATTTCGCCAAAATTTTATTTTGAATCAAAATTGAAGAAAAACAACCTAGAAATTAAGAACACTCGTACGACTGTATATACAGTCGTACGACTGTTCATCAAACTAAGAACAGTCGTGCGACTGTTCTTAATTCCCAGAAACAGAAGCGCGAAAACACAGCAAAAATGCATAACAAATCACTTCAAACACCCAGAAAGCAAGAAAAGTGAAACAAAAAGGAGTGTCTACATTTTTAGAAGCCTATCCAAGTAGTTTTGACCCCTGGCGTCGCTCCAATCCACACGATTTTGTACTTTTCCTTTGAGATTGAGGTTGAGAGCTTTGTGTCCAAAAATCCGAAATGCTTGGGATTCTGATGATTTAAGTCCGAGATTTTGATTTGTTTGTGAGGTTAAGTGATTAACCTAAGGATTTCTAGCAAGCTTAATTTTGAGAATCAAAAGAAAAAGAAAGGGAAGAAAGTTGAGCTTTTTTGGTATTTTTCTCTGTTCCACCTCTTTATCTCTCTTTCTCTCTAAATTTCTTTCCCTAAAACCAGAATCCCCAAAGTTCGTCTCTCTCCCCTCTTTTTCTTCCTTTTATGCTTTGCTCCCTGGCTTGCTTGCTACCTATCCCGGCGCATTAATTGCGCCACCTTTCTCCTCCATTTTTCTGCTGCAGAGGTATGGGCTCCTACAACTGCTCCGATATTATATTCATACGACTGTAAGGATAGTCGTACGACTCTTTTTTTTTAAGTCATTGAAAATTCCGGCGCTTATAGCTACCCCTCACGTGATCAAATTCACCACTTGATCTTAGTCTAGGTGATAAGGTCGGTTTTTGACCTTATCTTTTAGGCAATTTCATGGTTTGAACGGCAATTTTTAGAGTCTTTTGTGTGAATGTTTGTGTGGTTTTTGAATATTTTGTGATTTTTATGTTTTAGATAGATTTTTATAACATTTAGTATTTTTCGTGTTTTCTAGGGTTGTTTTTGTAATTTTTGTTAATTTGTTGTTTTTATGGTCCGTGGCGTTGGTGCCGTTATGTTTCTTTGTGCTTGTTTTGGACAGGTATTATGACCCAGACCGGAAGTTGGTGCATCGGCGGCAAGGAAGAGTTCGAAGTGCTGAAAATCAAGGTGGCACGGCATGCCACAATTAGGGCACGGCGTGCCAACCCGGCGTGCCTGGTTAAGCAGTCTAGTGGAGTGGCATGAAAACGTGCCACTCAGATCAGCGTGGCGTGCCAACCCCAAAATCACATGGCACGGCGTGCCAACTCCAGTAGCACTGCGTGCCGCCTTCAGTTCTGCACAGCACGGCGTGCCAACTCCACTAGCACGGCGTGCTGAGCCCCGAAACCTGCTGTTGCCCTACTTTCATCTCTTCTTTTTCCTGGTTTTAACCTAGCATAATAAATAGGTTATTTTCTTGTTTGAAAGGATCTTTTTTCCAGTCTTTTTGAGGGAGAGCAGAAACTTGTAGTGAGGTTTTGAGTTTGAACTATTTGCTTTCTTTGAGTTTGAACCATCGATTGGTTGTAGTTTTACATAGAATCTTCCCCTTTTGCGACGTTCCTAGTTCCGGCTTGAGTTCGTCTATAGAGGTACACCCCAAGCATCTTCACACCATCGGAATCCGGTTAATCGGACCAAAAGGGCATAAGTTTTTCTTCTTCTCTTTTGTAATTTGATTAAGTTAGTTTTGATTCCGCAATTTGATTGTGTTTGGTTGTAAACATTGAATTCGTTTCATCTTTCTTGATTAATACAATTGATTGCAACTTAATTTCAATTTTATTCCTTTTCTTTATGCAATTCCTTTAATGAATATCTAGTCTCATAAGATCTTAATTTATTAAGTTCATATTTGTGGCATTACCTAGATTGACGCCTAGGAAACCATTAGTATTGATGACACTGTGGAACTTACGTGCCCCTATTTTCTGAGCTTTAGAATTAGACCGCCTCTAAACAAGGGAACCGGCTAAGGACCTAAAAGATCTAGATACGCTAGGTTGAATTATCGGAAGAACATAACTAAGGGTTGATTGTTGAGTTAAATTCATCTTTTGTAATTAATTGATAAAGCCATCCCCATTAGCATTCATAAGAAGGTAAACCGCCAATTGATAACACAAAACTCAAGTGCAAAGTAAGCTGGAATAGATCAACTAGGAGTAGGATAGTTTAGTTGTTAACATAATCAACCCAAACTACGTTCCGCCTAGGACACGTAAGGAACCCGAGTAGTTTAGTGTTTGCAGAATATTCTTTTCTCTGTGGGATCGATACCTGGACCAACCAGAATTATTACTTGTCAATGATAGGTACACTGCCTTAGTTGTGCGTTTCTAGGTTTAGTTTTACTACTACACCTAGGACCCATCACTAGGATAGCTGATGTGAATTTGAGAAACGCGACTCAAAGCACCACAGGCATAGGAAATAAAACATGCAACTGGGTTGCTGAAGCTTCACTGCTGTGGTGATGTGTTGAGTTCATTGGATGGAATAAGCCGATATCGGGTCTATGTTACCCGAGGCAATGCTGTTGACTTGAATTGGCTTCCATGATCTAGGATCTTGCTTGAATCGATCTTTAAGAATCTAAAATCTGACTTGGGCTATTTTCAAGGATCAAGAATCAGGCTTGAAGAGGTTTCAAGGATTCAAAATCACGCTTGAGGAGGTTTACAAGGATTGGGAATCATGCTTGAAGAAGTTTAAGGATTCGAAATCTTGCTTGGAGAGGTGTTTATCAAGGATTGGGAATCTTGCTTGAAAAGGTTCAAGGATTCGAAATCTAGCTTGGATGAAATAATGAGTTTGCTGTAAAACTAAGCCGATATCGGGTCTAGGTTACCCGAGGCAAATTTGCTAAAATTTTGAGGGTTTGAAATCTTGCTGGAATTGGATGGGCTCGAAATGATGAAATAAGAGGTTTAAGGATTTGTAACCATGCTTGAATGTAATGGAGTTCAAGGGTTCAAAATCTGGCTTGAATGAAGAAAAGGAGTTCAAGGATTTGTAACCGTGCTTGAACGTAATGGAGTTCAAGGGTTTAAAATCTGGCTTGAATGAAGAAAAGGAGTTCAAGGATTTGTAACCGTGCTTGAATGTAATGGAGTTCAAGGGTTTAAAATCTGGCTTGAATAAAGAAAAGGAGTTCAAGGATTTGTAACCATGCTTGAACGTAATGGAGTTCAAGGGTTCGAAATCTGGCTTGAATAAAGAAAAGGGTTCAAGGATCTGCAACCATGCTTGAATGTGATGGAGTTCAAGGGTTCAAAATCTGGCTTGAATGAAGCAATGGGTTCAAGGATCTGCAACCATGCTTTAATGTGATGGAGTTCAAGGGTTCAAAATCTGGCTTGAATGAAGAAATGGGTTCAAGGATTTGTAACCATGCTTGAACGTGATAGAGTTCAAGGGTTTGAAATCTGGCTTGAATGAAGAAAAGGAGATAGCTTTAGGAATGATAATTTTGGTGTTGGCTCGAGGATGAGTATTTATCCCTTGATCGATAATTTTGGAAACAAAAATTGTTGCCCCTTCGATCAAGGATAAATACGGCTTGATTGTTCTGCCCCTTGGAGACTTGATACGTTGAGATTTGGATTTGCACTGACGCTTAAGGTCCAATGGATGCCTCGGCATTGTGCCATCTCTGCTTTGAGAGCGATCTTGGTTCGGAATAGCCCGATGATAATGGTGGATACCTGTGCTTGGGTTGGTCGTGATATGTATGTGCATGTATGCAAGTATGATTTGGATGCATGTATATATTTCAATGTGTGTATGTGTAAATGGACTTTAGGAAATACATTTCACGTCATTTACTCAATCTTGACATTCCAGGTTCATACTAGGGAAGATATGTCGTACGATTGATCGTCCATAGCTGGCGAAGCAGAATTTCAGGTGCAACGTAATTCTTGTGATCCTGCCAGGGATATTTAATGGCTAATGCGGAAGTATGATGACTGTTGGAGAGAAGGTGATGATGTTCTTGGTAACAATGTCATTAAGAAATAATGCAAGAATCTTATTGGGGGTTGATGAAATATTCTTGCTGGGAGGATGACAGAGAGATTTTGTCTTCTTTGCCTCTAGGCTTCATGGATTTGGAAGTGCTCTAAATTTTGCCTGAGCTGCCCAAAGTGGGTTTTCAACTCAGCGAGCAGCTCTAACTTTTGCCTAAGGCACCTTTTCGGTTTTCACCTTAACGAGCTTTTCATATGCCCTAACTTTTGCCTAAACTGCCCAATATGGGTTTTCAGCTTAGCGGGCTGCTCTGATTTTTACCTGAGATGCCTTTTCAGTTTTCACCTCAGCGAACCACTTTTTTTTTTTTAGATGTCATGGAATTAGAAGAAAACTTCCGATTCAGTATATGTTAACGATAATCTCAGACTAATTGAAGTGGCGTCGTGTCCACTTGCTCTGTTGTCCTTCTGATGATGAGATGATTATGGAAAGTCTTAGAGGACTTGGTTGCTCCCTTGTTGTTGCTGAAGCTCACAGGCGTTTAGCCATATATGATGCATGATATAAATTCAATTTCAGGCAAACTTGGGATATTTAAATAAACAAAGCAAGGCATTCATTCATCCATTTATTGATAATGTTTCAGCATAGCGCACATGATGTATGAAATGAAATTAAGGACAAGATGAGTATGGTATTTGTCTCGGCTGAACCCACAACTGCCACCAACTGGTCCTTGCGGATTTTCCTGCTGGTGGTGCTCACCTCACCGTCCTAACTTTTGCATGGATTGATTTCGTGATTTTCAATCCATCGGACTTCCTCTCTCTCTTTTTTTTTGTGTGGAAACCTGAGCCTCTCCCGATTGAAAGGGGTTGCCGACTTGGTCTCTGTCCTCCTCTGTAGGACTGCTTCGATCCTGCAGGTTGATGGCTGCGTTTTTTGATGTGCTTGTTAGCTGCTTGAACCATCCTGCTGGCTTATGGGTGGTATGAAGGTGATGCATGGTGCCTCTTTCCTTTATTCTGGAATGATTGTACTGTTGCCCCTGAACTTGCATTCTATTATTGGGGATGCTATGGTGCGAAACATCATATGATACAGATGTGCATTCTTATTTTGGAACTTGAAACCATGCTTATTTTGTCTGTGTTGTTGTTGTTTTTTTTTTAACGTCTACAGAACTTCCGCTTAGCTGGACTTGTCCTTCTGATTCTTTGTAATTCTGCATCTTGCGATCCTTTGTCAATGCGTGCCGTCATAGGACTAGGCGAAGGTCTTCCGTGCTTTCAGGCATTTTGTAATTTTTCTTTCCCTTATCAGTCGTGAGGTCTTTCAGGACGGATATCATTTTGGATGCTTATCTATGTTCATTTCACGAAATGATGTGTCATGTATGCTAAAGACATTAAATGAATGTTTGTATGCATGCACAGTGTTCCATCCGTGAAAATATCACACAAATGATTGAAATCAAATTACATTACATTAAACGCCTTGTGGGCTGCATTGTTCACAAAACAAGATAAAGAACAAAATAGATACATCAAAATAATTAACGTCCTCCACATGCGGAGGGTTTTCTTTTGCTGCTGTATTGCCCAATTCGATTAGACTAGTCAAAGCTGGGCAAAGGATTGGTTTGCACACTGGGCTTCAAAGGTGGCTCCACGATTTTCCCATCCGTGATCAGTTGTCGAATAGCCCTGAGTAGTTGCTTGCAGTCATTCGTGTGATGCCCCACTGTCACATGATAGGAGCAGAATTTGCCTTTGTCTGTCGTAGCCGGCTTCTCAAACGACTTCAGAGAACTCAAGAGGCCACCATTCCTGCACTTCGTAAAAATCTTAGCCAAAGAAAGGGTCCACAGGGCTAGGCCTCGATTTTGTGAATCTCCAGCTTGATCTCCTTGTTGGTGAGACACCACAGCAACTTCAGTCGACTTATCCTCTGGGGATTGGTCACTTTTGATTGTAAAGCCGAAACTGGATCCACTGCTTGATCAGATGGCAGTTGTCGATCGATACCCCAGACCGTGTTTGAAGCCTCTGCCATCTTTTGACCGGCCGCTTTTCTTCCTCGTCCCTCTCAACCTTCATGGCCATACTGTAGACCTCGTTGAGTTCATTGAAAGCATGGAATTTCATGTTGTCTTTGTAGACATCCTTGCTGCCTTCAATCAGTTTCTGAATCAGCTCGTCTTCATCGGGGCGATTCTTTAGCAGGATCATCTTGTTCATCCACCTTTGATAATACTCATCGAAGGGTTCATTGAGCTTCTGCTTAACCCTTTCCAAGTCATATAGCTTCACTTGGATCTTTGTGTTGAAGCTATAGTATTTGATGAAGGCCGCTGACAGTGTTCCCTAATCCGACTGTACTTCCTCCGTTAGGGAGTTGTACCAGTTCAAAGCTCCTTCTTCTAGTGTTGTTGGGAAGAAGTTGACCAACTGCTGTTTAGTAGCACCCGCGGTCAGCATTATACCGGCATAGAGATTGATGTGAGCTTCTGGTGATCCGAGCCCTCTGTAAGAAGGAATTTTGGGGACTTGGAACCCCACAGGGAATGTCTCGATGCCTTTGTTTATCATGGCATCCACATTGACGCCCTGCTTGGAACCCGAACTGATGTTGGCTCCCTTTTTTAGCTCAGCTAGCATCTCATCCAGCTCAGAGTATTTGGCCTTCATTTTCAGTTCCATAGCTGCCTCAATTTCCCGCTGCTTTTCTATGCTGGCCGAAGCATCAGCCCCTTGTTGAGAGGTCTCCCCTTCTTTTTCTTTACCAGTTCTACCATTACCAGCTTCATCACTTTCCCTAACAACAGCCCTCAGTTCTTCCTTTAGCATATCTCGGAAGTCTTGGGATCGAAAGAAATCCCTCAGAACGCTACCAATACTTGGCGTTTGATCGGACATTGCTATTTCTTCCCCAGACTCTGTTGCGCTGCTGGATTCGATTGATCTTTCGCTCTCACGTGCTCTTGTAGCCTGGGCTCTGGTTCTAGGATGCCCCAGTTTATTCTGCTTTAATACACATAGAGACTGTTAGGGTTGAAAAGTGCATGGTTGGATGGTATGGATGATAATGCTTTGATGATGCTTGGTGAATGTTGATGATAATGAATGTGACCTTTTTATTTCATTTTTTTTTAATTTTTTTTATTTTGGACATTCCAAGTGCACCCAATGCTGTGCAGAAGAACACGTGTGGACCACCACACAGACAAGGGTTCGGTACCTTTGGAGCACCTAATGAATTCGTGAAATGGTCACGTGTGTACCGACAGACGGACGGAGTTCGATGCTTTAAAGGTCTATGAGATGATATGAAATGGTCGCATGGGACCGGCCCATGGACAGAGTTTTGATGCTTTTGAGCGTATGATATGAAATGATGTTATGAGAGAGTCACACATGGCGGGGACACGGACAGAGATTCGGTGTTCGGGGAACACCTTTCATGATTTGGGATGTTATGAAATGCTCCTACATGCATACTAACCCGGCACTCAGGAAGTGCCTTGAATAATGTAGTAATGTCATGAAGTAACCCGATATGGATCACAGTGCTATATAATGTTTATGATGAACGGATATGATGTTATGAAATGCATCATGTGGATCGTCACATGGAAATATACCTAGGACCATTGTGGTCTCTATTGAATGAAATGATTTGGTGGAATGGCCGAATGCAATTCGGTGCATTGGCAAAACACGGGTATTTTGGGATTCCTAATGTATGATGGAATGATATGATCGTGGTGGGCATCCTTGGAATGCCCCTAATTTAATTTAGGTAATATGTCGTGGATGCTTATGACACATAAAATGCAAATGGCTGCACAAAAACATAGTTAGGATGCATGACACACATAATGATGCTATGGATGCTATGTGAAAAATGCTAATCACACAAATTTAATGTTGTGGCTGAAAAAGAAATGGTTAGTAGGAATGGCAAACGGATGATTTAATGATTTCATACGAAAATAAAAATGCAAATGGCTGCATAAGAAATGTGAGTTAATATCACACAAAAATGCTTTATGTATGGAAAATGTTAATTGTGTATGGAAGATGATGATTATGGTATGTTATGAAAAGTTGAGAAACGTGTAACACATAGCACACGAAGCGAATTCTTCCAACCTTATTTCTCCAACGTGGTCGGTCTCAAAAAAATTCTAACCGAGTCCTAGGTGGGTTCTCTTCGATCACCAACCGGGGATGATGAAGGCGCGGTTTTATTATTATTCACACAATTATTTTGGTATCCGAAGGGAATCCAACTAGGGCTGCCTATATGGGTTCGGTCCAAGTCGGGTTAAAAATCAAGGTTCCAATAGCAAAATATACTCCTCACTTCTCCCTACTCAAGGGTCCGAACGAAGGGGTTTGTACGAGGCTATGGGTGGTGTTTCGTATCCGTGTCCCTAAGACCATGAGAAACAAAAGCGCCACTGGGCTAAAAATGGATACTAAATCTAATGCAAGCATGTCTAGCTAAAATGCAAAATAAAATACCAATTGAGAACCATCCACCTTATTTTAATTAGACACTTTTCAGGACTTATCAAATTCTTTTAAGTTTTTAAGAAAACTTTTTGAAGAAATCCCCAGCAGAGTCGCCACTGTGAGCGGACGACGCGTTTTCCATGGAACGCGAGACTCCCTTTTGGAAGGGGCACCTCGATCTCGGGCGGGCCCCTCCCTCGCGTGGGGTTTTTATAAATGGAAAATCGGTTTTGGAAAATAAATGGAATTAATCCTTAAAAGAACCGAGACCTAAGTCTCGATGAATATTGTAGAGTCGCCACCTAGCTCAGCTCAACCGGGAAATTTATAATGCAGCTGAACTGGACGAACGGCCGCTACACTATACAGAGATTTGGGTCCGGACAAGTCCCTTATTTCGTGTCTAATTAAAATAAATATTGGTCAATGTTCAAAGATGGTATTTCAAATTCTAAAGGTCAATTTTATTGAAATAAAAAGACATACAGTGCGCATACGGGTATAAGTAAAATAGTACATGATTAAATTATTACAACCCGATTGAATAAAAATAAAAACTCTCGCCTTACTTTACAAGCGCCTAGAATACACGATTTATCTAGAAAAATACAATCGCATAGGATACACGATTTAATCTATTAAATTACATCCAAAATAAAAATAGAAGAAATTAAAACCTACAAAACAGAGGGTTAGCACAATTTTACGGCACGCCACAAGTTGGACTCAAACATGACAGAATGGGAGATCAAGAATTGGGGGCATGCATTTAGGGGATAACAGGGTTGGCTCGGCTAGCCGGCCCGGTTAGACCTGGAAAACATTTTGAAACGTCCCTGTATTTTTGGTTTTGTGGGAAAATCATTTTGAAAACAATTTTTTCGGTCTACATGCATTTTTTACATGTGAGGTGGGTCGGTTTCGGGAGAACTGGGTCTCCGTCGTTAAATTGTTCTAAGTGCAATTTTACTGAAAATTGAATCTAGGGTCGTGAATGCATACAACAAAATTCATTTTGGTGATTTTTGGGGTTTTCTGAATTTTTATGGATTTTTTGAAATTTTTTGGGAGTAAAAACGGAAAATTTTTGATTCTGGAAGTCACGTTACAGTCGTGCGACTGTAAATTACAGTCGTACGACTGTAAACACTCTGGACTCAAGATTTCGCCAAAATTTTATTTTGAATCAAAATTGAAGAAAAACAACCTGGAAATTAAGAACACTCGTACGACTATATATACAGTCGTACGACTGTTCACCAAACCAAGAACAGTCGTGCGACTGTTCTTAATTCCTAGAAATAGAAGCGCGAAAACACAGCAAAAATACACAAAAAAATCACTTCAAACACCCAGAAAGCAAGAAAAGAGAAACGAAAAGGAGTGTCTACCTTTTTAGAAGCTTATCCAAGTCGTTTTGACCCCTGGCGTCGCTCCAATCCACACGATTTTGTACTTTTCCTTTGAGATTTAGGTTGAGAGCTTTGTGTCCAAAAATCCGAAATGCTTGGGATTCTGATGATTTAAGTTCGAGATTTTGATTTGTTTGTGAGGTTAAGTGATTAACCTAAGGATTTCTAGCAAGTTTTAATCTTAATTTTGAGAATCAAAAGAAAAAGGAAGGGAAGAAAGTTGAGCTTTTTTGGTATTTTTCTCTCTTCCACCTCTTTATCTCTCTTTCTCTCTAAATTTCTTTCCCTAAAACCAGAATCCCCAAAGTTCGTCTCTCTCCTCTCTTTTTCTTCCTTTCATGCTCTGCTCCCTGGCTTACTTGCTGCCCATCCCGGCGCATTAATTGTGCCACCTCTCTCCGCCATTTTTCTGCTGCAGAGGTATGGGCTCCTACAACTGCTCCGATATTACAGTCGTACGACTGTAAGGACAGTCGTACGACTCTTTTTTTTTTAAGTCATGGAAAATTCCAGTGCTTACAAACTCCTTCTAAAAACTTATCAACTTTAGATGAAAACATTCCAATTCTATCTTGTGATTGGTAATTAAAATTCATCCGATCTTGGTTTTCATTATTTTTCCAAGAGAAATTTGGATGGTTTCTATATCCCGGATTATAATTATTTGAATATGGGTTATTACAAACTTGGCCTTGGACATAATTCACTTATTCCTCTATATTCAACTCCTTACATTCACTAGGAACATGATGTTGCTGACTACATACAATACAAGGATTATGAGATGTAACTCCCATAGATAAATTATCAACTTTATTAGTTAAAGCAGAAATTTGTGCTTGTAACATAGTGATAGAGTCAACATGATGCACTCCTTTCACAGTAGAATTTGATGAACTCGAAGGATTGAGTTATTCCAAGATTGAACTTGTGCCTTTTCAGTAGGCCACATACTATTATTACTAGCCATTTCTTCTAATAATTCATAAGCCTCTTTGGTTGTTTTGCGCATTAAAAAACCACCAGCCATGGCATCAATAGTACCTCTAGTAACAGGATTAACCCCATTATAGAAAGTTTGTATTAACATATTGCTAGGTAAACCATGGTGAAGGCATAATCTTTGCATTTCTTTATATCTTTCTCAGGCCTCGTACAAAGACTCGGTTTCAAATTGAGTAAACGAAGTAATTTCTTTGATTAATCTAGCCGTTTTTGTTAAAGGAAAATACTTAGATAAAATGTTTGGGCAAGTTGTTCCTAAGTTGTTGTTGAATTCGGAGGCAACGAATTCAACCAAGCCTTTGCTTTATCCTTCAAAGTAAAAGGAAGTAACCGAAGTTTGATTACTTCCGCTGGAACTGCATTAATTTTAAAAGTATCGCATGTTTTAAGAAAATTAGATAAATGAGCATTAGGACATTCATTAGGGAAACCATGAAAAGTAACACTATTTTGAAGCATTTGCAAAAGAGCAGGTTTAATTTCAAAAGAATCTGCATTAACAGGTGGCCTTACTACACCATCCTGCGTATCATTAAGACTAGGGATGGAATAATCCATCAACTTCTTTGGTTGTTCATCCATTTCTTCTTCTGATCTCTTCTGATTTTTCTTCTTACTCTTTTTCTTTCTTTTTGAAATAAAACGCTCGATTTCAAGATTAACTGGTTCAACTTCATCCGTAGAACTACGCGTTCTGGGCATAAACTACAAACTAAACAAAATAAATAAAATTTAGTAGAATAACAAAAATAAAATAAACACACTAAACTAAAATAAAATAAAATTCTACAATCCATAAATACTTAACAAACATCAAATGACATAACAATTATTCCCCGGCAACGGCGCCAAAAACCTTGTTGGCTATTTACTAAATCTCTAATTTAGCTTTTGATAATGATTTTAATAGTAATTTTAATAATAATTTCATTCAGAGATTAGTGCTCACAAGTATACAAATCGCAACGTAGTAATAAAAGATATCGATCCCACTAGGAATAACTATGTACACGTTGGTTTGTTTTTCTTTGCATTTACAGAGTATCGAATTATAAAGTGACATGGAGAAATTGGATAAATGGCATGTTAAGTCAATTAAAGTACTAGTTATGAGTTGAGTTGTTGTTCAATATCTAGTCACATAAATATACAAGCATTTTATCTTAGATATTCGTTACATATGCATCAATTATCTATTCAATCCCTATGATAAGAGTATGTCGGATAAGTCCTATTTCAACGGGCATGTCTAGAAATAGATTTTATTCAATAACTCATAGACAAATTATCGAATACCTTTGCCAAAATAACTAAAGGACTTAATACACAATGGCCAAGCTATATCAAGATGATCTCCAATTAATTTAACAAAGTGAAGCGAAACAATCATACATCATAATTTATTCTATCTTATTAATTAAACAAGACAAAGTAAAATGCGAACTTCTCTACATCTTATTAAGAATCACAATACATACTTGGTATTAGTCATGCAATGTAAAATAAGAAATCGAAGCATACTTGGCGTTAGTCATGCAATAAAGCGTAAGATATAAGAAAACTTATCGATATTGATTTCATAAATATTCAATACATATACAAGTATGACGCTTTCATAAAGGAAAAGCATAAGAATAGACTTAAGCAAGCAATTAGGCATAAAACACTCCCTTACGCCTATAGGTATATTGCAACCTCGGGGTATCTTTTCTCTATACAGCGACAATACTTGATTCAAGGACCTTGGCGTTAGGCTTCGCTTTACGTACACTAAATATTACAACAACACTTGAACTCTCTAGACATTTTATTTTCTGAACTTCTATC
Organism: Euphorbia tirucalli; assembly: GCA_039660915.1. Classification (NCBI taxonomy): domain Eukaryota; kingdom Viridiplantae; phylum Streptophyta; class Magnoliopsida; order Malpighiales; family Euphorbiaceae; genus Euphorbia; species Euphorbia tirucalli. Next base: position 15,536,358 of record CM077638.1, on the reverse strand, counting down.
GATTCTTTCTTGCTCTCTCCTTGCACTTGAATTCTAGAATTTCTTTCTTAATTTATAAGAATTGAAGCATTATGTCTCTTTGTGAAAAGTTGTGTTGGTTCATTGAATAGTTGTGTCTCTTGAATACTATCGGTTCTCTTGGAAAGTTGTGTCCTTTCATGAACAGTTGTGTCTTTTCATGAAGGGTTGTGTCTTTTCATGAAGAGTTATGTCTATCCATAGTGGTGGTTGAAGTTCCAAATAGATAGGATCAAATAACTGCTGCAGAGTGCATGTCACGATCGTGACAGAGTGTCGCGGTCATGATTCGCACGGGTTTCTTACAAATCGCTGAAGTCAAAGTCTGTCTATAGGCTAGGTTATGATCGTGATTGGTGTTACGCTTGTGACTTATCTCTTTCCTTTAATTTCTCTTTGTTTTTGCTTCCTTTTATAACTAAATTCCACATATTTGCTCATTTTTTATGTTTCCTAAGGACTTTCATGGAATTCGAAGGTCCGCTAACGCTGGACTATTAAGTGCTAAAAATGCACTTATATATCATACAATTTATGAGGAATTTGCATTGTTTCTACTTATTATATATTAGATTTCGGACCCTCGAATTCCACGAAAGTCCTTAGGAAACATAAAAAATGAGCAAAACATTGATTTTCAACAATGCGAAAATCAACTTTGAGTTCTGGGTATTACAGCCGTATGGCTCTAGTGGTTAGAACTGCACGGCTGTAGTCTCTAGAAGGAGACAGAATCATGGGATGACCCACGCAGGCGTCGTCACGTGATGCTATCTTCAAAATTAGATCCTTCTCTTTAAATGTTTATCGTTTTCAGACTATAGATAAATGCTAAAAATTAGGAACCTGCACAAATAGAAACCCGAGTTTCGAGATAACAGACCAACTAAAAGGGAAAAATTTGCATGAAACCGAGCCAAATCATTTTTCAAAACCGTTTTCCAGCACGAAACCTACAAGGCGTTTCAAAACAGTTTTCCAGGTCTTGTCGAGCAAACTAGCTGAGGTCATCTGACTATCCCATAAATACATGCCCCCACTCCTAAAAATCCCAATTTTGTCATGTCATGAGTTTTTTGTGTGTTTGTGATATAAACTGTGCCAACCCGTCTGTTTTACAGCTTTTATTTCCTTTTATTTCACTTTGGATGTAATTAATAGATTCTCGTGTACGTTAGGCGTTTGTAATTTTTAGTCCTTCATGTATTTAGGCATTTGTAATATGAGGACAAGAGTTTTCCTTTTTATTTGATCTGGTTGTATAAGCGGTCTTTACTTTTATTCTTTTGATTGCCTGGATGTATGATTTACTTTTCCCACATTTTATTTACTTCTAACATCTGTATGAGCATGGGTTGAATAATATAAGATAAAAATGGACAGGGAATAATAAGTGAATAAAATATGGTATTGAAAACTTATAAATGAATGCAAGTTAGAGGTTGAATAGGTAGGTTGCCCGAACCCTGAATCTCTAGACCAGGTATAGTTGTCTATGCTCGGTAGGGAGCTGTACTGGAATTTCCCAGATGAGTTTATCTGGGTGGCACTCTGCCACTGATCTTGAAATTTAAGTTTCGAGGTCTTTAAGTTAGAAAATGGGATCTTCTAAAAATGTAAAACCGGTTTTCCAAAATTCACATTTAAAATAAAAGGTTCTTCTACAAAAGAATTTCCAAACAAATCAAATGGTCTTCTTAAAGCAAGATAATCAACCCGTTTTCCAAAACAAAACTCCAATTTAAATATCGCTGGTTCGCTTCATCACGTTTTGCTTTTCTTTATCGAAAAGGTCATCCACTCACACTAAGGCTAAGGGCAAAAAGGTCGTGGCCCAACCTAAAGCAAGGGTCACTTCTCTTAATGTCTACCATGAGTGTCATGAGAAGGGGCACTGGAAGAGCTCATGTCCAAAGCTAAGGGAGCAACTGAAGGGCAAAACTACTGCTTCAGGTATTTATGTTGTTCATAATAATTTGGTTATTTCTACATCTTGGGTCTTGGACACTGGATGTGGATCTCACATTTGTTCAAATGTGCAGGGTTTAAGAAATAGGATATTACTAGGATCTGGAGAAGGAATCTTCGAGTCAGAAATGGTGGTCAGGTTCAGGCCATAGAGATCGGAGATTATTTCTTAGAGATGCTGTGAGCGGATGACCTTTTAAGAGAAACAAAAGCGGAACTCGGCGAAGCAAACTGGGGAAAAAGAAGAAAGTGTTTTGGATTTGTTTTGTTTTTGAAAATGGGGTTTGTATCTTGCTTAGGAAAACCATTGATTTGTTTGGAAATCTCTTTTGTAGAAAACCTTTCATGTGAGTTTTGAAAAAACTGGTTTTGCATTTTAGAAAATCTCGTTTTATTACTTAAAGACCTCGAAACCTAAATTTCAAGATCAGTGACAGAGTCGCCACCCGGATCAGCTCATCCAGGAAATTGCTATACAGCTCCCTACTGAGTGTAGACTACTGTACCTAATCCAGAGATTTAGGGTTCGGGCAACTTACCTATTCAACATCAAGCTTGTATTCATTTATAAGTGCATATGACAAAATTTTACTCACTTAATTCTCTACCAATTTTTATCTCTTGTTATTTAGCCCATGCTCATTCAAATGACAGAAATAAATTGTATAAAATTAAAGTGTAGAATATAAACCATACATCCAAAACCAAAAGGAAATAGAGGCCGCTTATTACAACCCAGAAAAAGAAAAAGCTCTCATCCTCACCAATACAATCGCCTAGATATACGAAAATCTAAAAATTACAATCGCCTAGCATACACGAAGGTGATCTATAAAATACATCAAAAATGATAAAAAAGAAAAATAAAAGCTGCAAAATAGATTGGTTAGCACAATTATATTACAAAAACAAATAGGAATTATACAGGACAGAATGGGGATTATCAGAAAAGGGGAGCATGCATTTTGGGGATAACCGAGAAGTCCAGGCGACTTGCTCGGTTAGACCTGGAAAACCATTTTTGAAACGTCCTATAGGTTTTTGTGCGTGAAAACATTTTGGAAAAAAATTTGGCTTAATTACATGCAAATTTCTCCATTTAGTGGGTCGGTTATCCCGGAACTCGGGCGGGGTTCTGTTCGTGGGGGTTTCGTAATCCTAAACATCCATCTAAGGTCCAAAAGCAGTAAACACACCAAAAGCAAGTTTGATTTTGAAGACAGCATCACGGGATGATGTCCGTGTGGGTTGTCCTGTGAGTCTGCCTCCTCCTTGTCACTACAGCCATGCGGCTGTATTTTGGTGAACTACATACAGTCGCACGACTGTGATCTAAAAACTACAATCGTACGACTCTAATTAGAGTCGCATGACTATAATGTTATACCCACACGGCTATAGTAAATAGTACCCGATAAATGTGCGGCTGTAGTTGCATAGATAGTTTTTAGGAAAAATTTTTAAACATAGAACACACACATAAATCAGTATGAATCGAGTTTTAAGCCCTCTCAAAGTTTACTCTTTTACATTCTAGTATATGTGGTGACCGAAATTGGATTTGGATGCCGGAATCCGCCTAGAACCTCATAAACATCCCGAAATCCTCGAACGTGCATCCCAAATTGATCTGAACAAACCCGAGAATAGTTTGAACTAGTGATATGCGACTGGGAACTCTTACACTATATGTTTCTCCACTGTATTCTCTCTGTGTTTTGGTTTTTTGTTGATTCCCCTTAGTTTTCTATCACTTTCTCTTTCTAAAGTTCTATTTCCTCTCACTAGAATGCTCTCCCTCTACCGAATTGATTCCCCCCTTTCTTTTCCCCTGTTTCTGCCTCTTTTCTCTTCTTTTTTCTCGCCCTAATTACTTAATTTTTTGCCCAAAAAATCTGAGTCAAAATAGAGTTATAACCTATTTAGGAATCTACTGGGTTAAAGACTAGAGCCGTACGGCTCCAACTATAGTCGCCCGACTGTAGTATTACAGTCATGCGGCTATAGTGGCTACAGTCTTGTGACTGTAGTTGTGAAACTACAACTGTGTAGCTTTAGATAGAGCCTGTACGTTTTAGCCATAGCCTACACTCACACCTAAGCTCCCTAATCACTCGACAGACCTTTCTCGGGGTTTCAGATCAAGGATTCTTCTAAATTTCAGGCCATTTGAGAACATTCATGTTGGGATTTGTCACCGGAAATCACCCAATAAAAGTGGAAGAACGCGGTGATTTCCTCAAATCCAGTCCCAGGAGTAATTGAAGTGGAAATTGAAAAACTTAAAATTAAATAGAAAGGGATTAATTTTCTTACCAGAAAATCTCTTTCTAGAGATGGATGATGACTGCAGAATTCAAAATAGAATTCCTCCTCGTTCCCGTACACAAGCGCCTAACGAACACCGCACGTGCTAGCGTCAAAAATCACGAAGATTAGAGAGTGAAAAGGGAAGGGAGGATTCGGCCAAAGGGGGCTACTCACATCTATTGCTTTGGCCGAATTCCCCTAAGGGTTTTTAACCCTAGGGCTTCCAATTCCCTTGTTGGAATTTAGGCCCAGTCTGGCTTCTGTGTCTGTGTGGGCTTCCTCCTTTTAATTCAGGCCCAAACTTATTTTAATTAATCTGGTTTAAATCAATATCAAGCCCAATTTTAATCAACCCATGTATTCAATATATTACTCCAAGTAACATATTATCTACATTTAAATTAAAATTAGTTTGACTAATTAATTTAATCCATCAAATTAAAATTAAGTCTTCACAAAACAAACTCATATGTAAACCTATACATATGAATATTTCCACCTAGGAAATAATTTCATAATTAATCCAATTAATCATGCGAAGCCAAATATTAATTTTATTATAATGATCGATCCAATTGATCCTTATAATATAATTGATATATATACTTCTCTCTCTCTAGTGTGTACACTCTAAGTGAACCTGTGATTTTTTAAGTCGGTGTCCAGTCGCTCAATGTGTACGATCCTGTGGGCCCATCTTTATGTTGGCAGCCGGCCTTTGGCCCGCAGACTGCAGTTGGGCTCTAGCAAGCCACTGCAGCCCCCAATTAAGATGGAGATGGCAGTCTAACTGATATCATAACCCTGTAGTTTAAACTTGTACATCCCATGTCATTGATATCGGTGTCCAACACAGAGGCATGGATTGATCACCCTCTTTTGTGTCCGGACATTAACTTGGTCCCGAATGTACTGATGCTCACAAACAAGTTCTAACTTGTTTGGGTGTGGCCACACTCCTATCAGTCACATTCATCAAGTGGCTGGTGATATCTTCTCAGTGGGTTACTGAGTGACAAATCCCTTCTGCATATCCATAGTATTACCATGTTCAGTGACATACCCGAAAGCACCCATACTTGGCACCCTATTACAGGCCCTTTAGGCGTGCCCCTAAGTATGCGACTTCACATGTAACACCATCATATGGTCAGGTCAAAGGATCCATACAAGTACTACACGAGAATCCATTGTGATACCATACCATGTGGATTACTCGTTTAGTGGATCTATCCAGTACCATGCTTCCCGGCATGTACCCATTAACTTGGTTGACACTCCATGTCCAATGACCGGTAAGACACCGCCATACAACCAGGTTAATGATAGTCTATTGTTCCATTCATTCCCATGACTGGAATAGACTACGGATCTATTTATGGTCATATCGTTTACCCTATCCATGGTCTTACTGCCAAGTGCATGACACTTGTCATCATGGATATAGATACGTCCATTGGATACTTCATTTAATATATTGCACAAGATAGATATGATAAATGAATTGATGCCTTTATTAATAACACAAATGAGTACAACACATAAATCCAATAAATGTATAGTACAAATACAAGGACCAATGCCTCGGGACTAGGGCATTTCCAACAATTCCAGGCATTATTCTGCTCATTCTTAGATCCGATTCATGTTCATCTATCTAACAGGCAACAAAAGGTTTTCATCATAGAGGTTGGGAAAAACCCATGCTCACAGATGCCCAGTGGACTTGTTTTGGAACTAAGAAACTGTTATTTTGTACCTGTGATGTGCAGGAATATTATTTTTGTTTCTTTGCTGAATATTTCTACTTTTATATTTAATATTAGACATGGTAGAATTTCTATGCAATGTGGTAATATTATTTATGGAACAACATTTCTTGAAAATGGCTTATATATCCTTGATCTAAAATGTGAAAGCTCAATCTATAACATAAATACCAAAAGGATTAAACAAAATGAAATTAATCCTACATACAACTAGCACTGTCGACTTGGCCACATAAATGAGAAGCTCATAGCTAGGCTTCACTTTAGTGGAGTGCTAGGGTCATTTGACATCCAGTCTTATGACACATGTGAATCTTGTTTGAGAGGCAAGATGGCAAGATTGCTGAAAGGGCCTCAGAGCTATTGGAGCTGATACATTCCGATGTATGTGGCCCAATGAGCACTAGTGCTAGATCTAGTTTTCTGTACTTCGTCACCTTTACAGATGATTTCAGCAGATACGGTTACGTGTATCTTATGAAGCATAAGTCTGAGACTCTTCAAAGGTTCAAGGGCTTTAAGAACGAAGTAGAAAACCAACTTGGCAAGAGAATAAAAGCACTTTGGTCTGACCGAGGGGGTGAATATTTGAGCCAAGAGTTTGACTTGTTTTTGAGAGAGTGTGGGATTGTATCTTAACTCACTCCTTCTGGTACACCCCAGTGGAATAGAGTGTCAGAAAGGAGGAATAGGACCTTACTAGACATGGTCCGCTCGATGATGAGTCATGCTACACTCCTTGTCTCCTTTTGGGGTATGCTTTAGAGATAACATCTTACATACTTAATAATTCACTGAGCAAGACAGTTAAAGGAATACCATATGAACTATGGAAGGGTCGAAAGCCCAATGTTTCCTTCTTGAAGATTTGGGGCTGTGATGCACATGTCAAGAAATTGACAAGTGGCAAACTCGAGTCCAAATTTGTCAAGTGCCAGTTTGTGGGTTACCCTAAAGAAACTAAGGGTTATTACTTCTACGATCTGGTAGAAAACAAAGTCTTCATAGCCAGGAACGCAGCCTTCTTAGAGAAGGAATTCCTTTCCAAGAGAGGCAGTGGGAGCAATGTTGAAATTTCTGAAGTTCAAGACTCACAAACTCCTGCAGCTCATGCTGAGGATGCTTTAGGAACCGAACTAGCGACTCAAGAGGAAGCTGAACTTTTTACACAGGACCTTAGAAGGTTTGGTAGGACATGTCATCAGCTAGAGAGGTACTGCTTTCTTGTGACTAATGATGGGGATCTTATTGTTGTTAACCAAGAGGAGCCTAAGACCTATCAGGAGGCTGTTGAAAGCCCATACTCAGATCAATGGCGTAAAGCCATGGAGGCTGAGATGAAATTTATATACGATAACCAAGTATGGAACTTGGTGGATCCACTTCCAGGTGCTAAGGTGATAGGTTACAAGTGGTGTTTTAAGTTAAAAGCCAACAACACCTTCAAGGGGCGATTGGTGGCAAAAGGATTCAGGTAAGTTCAAGGAATTGACTATGATGAAACCTTTTCACCAGTTGCTATGCTCAAATCCATTAGGATACTACTAGCCGTAGCTATATGGTACGATTTTGAGATATGGCAAATGGATGTTAAAACCGCGTTCCTTAAAGCTACTCGAGGATGTGTACATGGCACAACCCAAGGGTTTTATCGATCCGAAGTATCCTAACCGGGTATGCAAGCTTTAAAAATCCATTTATGGATTGAAGCAGGCATCCAGGTCTTAGAATTAGAGATTCAATGAGGCCATTACAGAATATGGCTTCACACATAATCCTGATGAGCCCCGTGTGTATAAGATGGTTAGAGGAGCATTTCCACATTCCTAGTGTTGTATGTTGATGACATCCTTATCATTGGAGGAGACATACCAACACTGCAAGGGGTTAAGCAGTGGTTGAGTAAGTGCTTCCCAATGAAGGACTTAGGCAAAGCTGAGATGATCTTAGGGATCAGGATCTATAGAGATAGATCCAATCAGCTTTTAGGCCTAAGTCAGGCCACGTACATTGACAAGGTTCTGAAAAGATTCAGCATGGATAAGGTGAAGAAATGATTCTTGCCTATGGGTCATGGGTTGAAACTGAGTAAGAAAGATGGTGCTAAAACAAAGGACTGAGAGAACATGGAAAAGATCCCTTATGCATCTGCTATAGGATCTATCATGTACTCCATGTTATGTACAAGGCCTGATGTCATGTTTGCACTAAGTATGACTAGCCGATTCCAGTCAAACCTCGAAGAGGAACACTGGAAGGCTGTCAAGGCAACCCTAAAGTACCTTAACTAGACTAAGGATGCTTTCTTAGTGTATGGAGGTCAAGATGAGCTAGTAGTGTCAGGTTACACTGATGCAAGCTTTGAGACCAATAAGGACGAGAACCAGCATAGTCTAGTCGTGTTTTTCTCTTGAATGGCGGTGCCATTAGTTAGAGGTCCTTAAAGCAGGCCACCATTGTCGACTTTACAACAGAAGCTGAGTACATAGCTGCATGCAAAGCTGTAAAGGAAGCCGTTTAGATTAAGAAGTTCATAACTGAGTTGGAAGCAGTACCCACTATCCTAGACCCATTTGATATTTTATGTGACAACAACATCGCACAAGCTAAGGAGCCCCATTCACACAAGAGATCCAAACACGTACTCAGAAAGTTTCCCCTTATTCGAGAGATCATGAACAGAGGTGACATATCATTGCAGAGGGTTGACACCAAGAATAATGTCGCTGATTCGTTGACCAAAGTGCTGCTGTAGACATAACACGACGGTCATACCAGATCTATAGGAATTAGAGCAATGCCCACTTGGAACTAGTGCAAGTGGGAGATTGTTCGTGTGCCCTAGTTCTTAGGGCATTGGATTCTTGTATTTTGTATTATACATTAAGACTTATTGTATAAATACACTATTTATGTCACATTAATAAAGGCATTTCATTTATTTCATTTATATCTTATGCTATAATATGAATAGAGTATCCATTGATTGATAATTATAAAACATATCCCAAGTCTATTCTAATCTTGTGAACGAATAGAATCATAGACTTGTATATTTAATGATTGTATGGTAGTTCTTAACTAGCCATAGTACTTGTATAGCCAGTCATGAATATAGATACATGTTGTTGACATAGGACTAGATCGATCCGCACAAGAAAGCCACATGATTGTCTCGTCATAGGTCTTTCTTGAGTAGGTCTCTTTTGTCCTCAGACCGGATTTCATTATAGTATCAATATGGAATCCGGTTCACTTTGACCTAACAGGTCTGTAAAAGGATGCTAAATAGGGGTATGATTGGGTGGACCGGTGAACATATTATATTGATGATGAAGTGATGGAATTGCCACTCGGGTAACACCAAGATGATATCATTGGCCACTTGATGAGTGAGACTGATAAGTGTATGGGTATACCCAAATAAGTTGGTTGCTTATTTAATTAATCAGTCAACTCAAGATCAAGAAATATAATAAACAACAGAAGAGGATGACTGAGACCATGTCTCTTATTTATCCATATCAATATCATTTGGCAAAGAACATTCTGAGATTACTACTGGGTCAGACTGCTGTATCTCTGTCTTGATTGGGGGCTGTAACAGTTTGCTAGAACTCACTTACAGTCTGTGGGCTTTGGGCCTACTGCCAATATAAAGACAGATCTATAGGATCGTGCACATAGATCAACTGAGTCGGAACTTATAGAAATCGTACATGTAATGTACATTGGAAGGAATGCGTTAATTGATTCGTTGACATTCGGTGTTAAGGTAATTAATTAACATTGGGTTGATTTAATTTAATTAATAAATTTACATAATGTTAATTAATTTATCAATTAATTGAATTACATAAAGTAAACAATTAATTAAATTATTTTCCTATGTAGGAGAATTAAATATATGTATTGTATTTACTTAAGTGTTATTTAATTTTATTTAGGGGTAATTAAATTTAGCCAAATGGAATTAAATTACATAATATATACTTTTTAATTAAAGTTTATTTATGTAATTATAATCCCAGTGGGCTTGGGTTTAATTAATCTAATTAAAACCCAATTAGACAATGAGTCTATATAAGGGCACACGTAAGAAAGAAAACCTAACCCTAACCCTAAGATTTATTGCTGGAAATTTCAGTCCTATTGCAGCCCTAAAAATAGCTGAAAATTTCAGCAATAATTCTCCATTCCTTCCGCTTCTTTGGCTAGCATCGGTTCTCGCTCGATAGTTGGTCATGCACCGGATTGTGGAGATCGTTTCCGCTTAGAGATTTGATTCTGCAGCAGTCTATAGAAGAGACGGATTTGGTGAGTGAATCTCTCTTGATTCAAATTGATTTTATTCCAATCAATGGTAATTGGGCACGATAGGTGGATTCTAGGAAAATTTTAACGTTGTAATTTCCGCTGCGGCATGTTATTTTTCCTATGACAAATCCCAACATCGGCACCCCTGAAGGAGAAATCATTCCCCTAGCAAAGCACCTCGAATTTGTGGTAACTAATAACAGAGCTGAATATGAGGCTTGCCTTTTTGGGATCAACACCTTAATCACCCTACTGGCACACGAAGTTTTAGTTATCGAGGATTCAGCCTTAGTGATTTGACAAATTACTGGAGATTGGGAGAAAGGAAGAATCACTTCGGCCTTATCTTGAAATGGTTTGGGAGAAAGTAAAAGTATTCAGTCAGTGTGAGTTCCGTTATGTACCGATGGAAGAATACCAGATGGCAGATTCTTTAGCCACGCTCTAGTGGATGTGGGAGGGGCCATGGAGGTAGCTGATATAGCCAGTAATTCTAGAAACTATGCAAGCTCCCCATTATCAGTCAATTAATGTTGTGGCTACAGTGGTAAAGAAACGGCCTTGGTATTATGACATCCTGCAGTTTATTCAAAATGGTCAGTACCCCGAAGATGCTAGTGAAGCTGACAAGGTTTCCCTCTGAATGTTAGCTGAAAGGACGGCCAACGGTCTACTCCTCAAATGTCTGACGTAAGAAGAAGCCGATAAGGTCATGAAACAGATCTATGCAGGGACTTACGAGCCACACATGAACGGTTTAGCCCTGGCCAGAAAAGTATTAAGGCAATGTTACTTTTGGCTCACATTGCAAGCAGATTGTATTGAAGAGGTTAAGAGATGTCATGAATGCTAAGTATACAGGGATCTCAATCACCTCCCTCCTTTAAAACTTCAAGTGTCAT